>JANZLQ010000079.1:80160597-80211987 GCA_026212715.1 Elanus axillaris | reverse complement strand
AGTGGTGGAGTCACCATCCCTGGAGGTATTTAAAAGACGTGTAGACGTGGTGCTTAGGGACATGGTTTAGTGGTGGATTTGGCAGTCTTGGGTTTACAGTTGGACTCGATCTTAAAGGTCTTTTCTAACCTAAATGATTCTATAATTAATTTTTTTTCTGAACTTGCATTGGCAAGTAGCATTTTGCACAGAACTTGAAGCAAACCGCTCTGTGTGCAGTACTTTGCCTTCCAAATACAAGTGTGGTAGAACCATCTCTGCAAAGATTTGGAGGAACGAGATTTCATTGTTAGAAAAGGCCAGTGTCCAATTAGAACATAACACTTAGGAAATTCCACAAAGTGGATGTGAAGCGGCAATGGCATCTCTGCATTTTCCACGCTTTTTTTGAAGGGGCCTTTCCCTGCCACTGTGAGCAATTTTATTTCACCTTGAAATAATTGCTGCTTGCCAGTCAGGATCTGGTCTTATCTCAGTCCACTGTGTGTATGCTGTTTTGAAAATAAAGGATAAGGGAAAACATAAGACTATTAAGTTGCTGACTTCAGTCATAACCTCTGTGGTACCATTTTTGGCCTGATGTCTAGCTTTTATGACATAGTTTCATTAAAATGCATATTAAGACATTGTCCCTTTTTGATCCTATAGGATGGTGGGTTTTTGAAGTGAATTCTTGCAACTTGTAGGATTTCTACTGAACATACGCTATCTTCTCTCAGTGATGCAATTACACCATTCTGACTTTTCATCAAGACTTTTACTTTCCAAAGAAATGAGAGTGAAACAAAACCTCGTATTTGTTCTGTCTGTAGAGCTCCGCGGATGCGATTTATATAGCGAGACACGTTGGTTTACGTGTGGGAGTTCCTGTCCCAGTTCCAGCCCTCACTGTCAACAGACTTTGTGGCTCTGGTTTCCAATCCATTGTCAGTGGATGTCAGGTACAAAACTCTTTCTTTCTTGTGTTAGTTGTAACCTTGATCAGGCTGTTAACATGCGAGAAGAGAGGGGTGTAGAAACGTGTACTTTGTATTTAGGATGAGTCTTAACATGGGTTTTTAGCTACCACTGGTAGAGACATCCTAGTGTCCTGCATGGTTTTGTGCAGGAGTTCAGCCTTCACAATGCCATTTGTTGTGTGGCTGGTTTTAAAAATCATCATTGTAGCTATTTGGGGTTAGTGTAAGGAATGCAACAAGTGTTAGCCAGTGAAATAGAGCTCAGCTGTGCAATAGTTGCATTCTGTGATCCTGTTTGTATGGATTGAAATTACTGGGCATCAGAACCACAATAGGAGGCTTTTATCTTTTGATCATTGCTTATATTCTCTAGCTAGCTATGTAAGCAGCAACCTGTGCTTTTTAAGTGTGTTTTTGTTCAAAGATTCAAACCCTCTTGCGGGTTAAGAAATCCATAGCGTCACTTCTTTTAAAATAGAAGAAAACCAACTTCTCTTTGAGTGGTTGGCTAAAACCACTGAGTAAGATGGTACAGTGATTTTTATTTCATTTGTTCATACAGACCAGTGGTCTATGACTAGCAGTGGTCTAGACTTTACAAAATTAAAGGGTATTTTATGAATATTTGAGCAACCACGTAGTTGGGTTTTGTTGCTTGTTTGTTTTTTTAAAAGTTCCCATTGGCTAAAGAATTATTTTAGGTCTGATCCTCTAGAGGAAAAAAAGTGGAAGACAACACAGACTTAAAGGTTACAACTTTACAGTAATATCCATCTGACTTTTTTCTAGTGCTTTCTGCAAAGGCTATACACACGTTGGTCTATACTGAAAAAAATCTGTTGGAGATTTTGACCACTTATATCCAAAGTATGGTTGTGAGGTCTTTTGCAAAGATGTCATTTCATCAAGGCAGCTCATGGTTCTGTATTTCTCTTGCACACAACAAAGGTGCAGCTTCTGTTCTGAGCTGCTTAAATGTACACAAAGTTTTGGTAACTATAGGAAGCGTCTCATCACGTATTACTGCAAATCAGTCATACTCATTATTAACTAGTCATCTCAAATGCATACCAAGATAATTTCATCTGCTTCTATTCCAGTACACAAATAACCTTAACTGTCCAACTGAGTGACTTATTTTAAGGAAGCAGAATTTTTGAGTGGTCTGATGGCATGTTTAGGAATTAGGGCTTTTAGGTTCTGTGTGCTTTGCCAACAATGAATTAGTGTGTTTTGGGGGTTTCTTTTGGCAGCTTACCTGGCTAATGTTTTCTAAAATGATGTCCCTTTTTTTTTTAGAATCGTAAGGTCTAGCGAGTTCTGGGCTTTGAGGGTTAATTTGTGTTCCTTTTGAGAAGATTGGGAGCTCAAAAAAAAAAAAAAAAAAGCTCAGCCGTCTGTCAGCCTAACCACACAAGCATGCAGATGCTTAATGGCTTTATTCCTCCTTCCTGTCATACGTGTGCACCCATATTCTCTTCCTCCCTCATTGATATAATCATTCCTTGCTGAAAGGAGGAAGAAGGAACACATAATGAAGGAGACAGACCCCAATCTTAATAGAAAGGTAAACCCTTCATAAATATACACATGGCTAAGCTTGAATGCAATCTCTGTGTATGGCTTTGTAGGTGATGAGGTCTTTTTCTAAAACAGTTGTTACTGTCTTAAAGAACCAGCAAACTAAGTTCTAGATCTGTTTTGTTTTTCTGTTAACAGGAAATTTGCCTTAATGACTCAGAAGTTGTTCTGTGTGGTGGAGCTGAAAATATGAGCCAGGCTCCTTACGCAGTTCGAAACATTCGATTTGGAACCAGATTAGGAGCAGAACTCAAGGTCTAGTAGTTTTTTTTACTTTTTTTTTTTCTCTCTGAATAAAGTCACATTTACAGAGCAATGTAAAGTGTCAGGCCTGTAGGCCCTATATCCTTGCAAATGAAACTATTGGAGATTAGATCCAGATTTAGTTGTTCAAAGCATCTGTCCAGTATTTGGACATTATCAAAACAGTAGGTTCAGGCAATTTTATTAAGCATGCCCATTTTCTAGCTTTTCCAAAACCATATTTGAATTCCTGTTCCATGTTAAACATATCAATAAACTCTTAGACACAAAACTTAGCTCACTTGGTACATCCCATCAAAGTACTGTATATAATATAAAAACTTGTCAGAGGCAGTAAAATAGAGGTATACACAGCTTAGGTAAAGCTAGCAAGGCTAGCACCGAGTAGATAGACTAGTAAAGAACATGTGTACCTCCAAGTTGTAAGCATCTCTCAATTTTAAAAGTAGAAACTTTTAAAAGTTAAAGCCATTGACAGAGAAGTTATTTTTACATTTTGTTCTGAAGACAATCCTTAGTGAGAATACTGTGGGAAATTTGGAGCAGGATCCAGTTCAGCTCTGATAATTACTGTTTACTCAGTGGGTTGTAACCAACATCAAAATGCTAAGTTAGGGTGTTTCAGCCCTTTGGTTTTTTTTATGCTGTTTTTCCATTGTGAAGGTGGTTAATATGAAGTATGCTTGACTCCGTTCTGTAAATCTTGTGTGGCACTGTGACTAAGCCTCAGTTCCTACAGAGCAGCACAAGGTTGCTGATACACTGAGTCTCCATAGGTGCCACTGGGTTCTTATCTTGAAGATAATTGAATTATACAGTTCCAGGTGAATGAGTGATTGATCTTGCAGAACTTTACTGGTGACAGAGTTGACAAAACCCATCTGGACTGATTGGGCTTACCTTTATCAGGTTAAGTGAAGTTAGACTTGGCTATTTTCTCACCCGAGATGTTTTAGCCACAGAAACCTTTGCCTCAGGTAAGGTGATTTTACCTGACAGTAGAGAAAGCCAAAGAATCAGTAGGGTGCTGTGCCTTTTCACAGTTCCTCGCCTTTCCTTCTTGGTAACCAGAAGGACAGGCCTATTTTCTCACAGGTCCCTAACAAATAATTCCAGCAGCAGTGAAATACGTGGAAATGCTAAGAATCATAGGCTTTTCCCAAACCTCTCAGGGCCACATGTGAGTGGAAAGAACCACACTAGACCACAATGTATACTCACTAAAATAACGCACAAGAACTTGCCATACTGTTTTGCAGCGTGTTTGTTCTGATTTGAGTAAAGTATCCACAGGTACTCTGAGTTAATTTTACAAAGAGACATTAGTTTCCAAGAGGCTGCTGGGTAATTAGAAACTGTCAATAATAAATGTTAAAATTGCTGTGCTTTTTTAATTTTTTTGTCATAATGTTCCATGCAGTTGGAAGACACATTGTGGGAAGGTCTAACAGATACGCATGTTAAAATACCGATGGCAGTTACTGCTGAAAATCTGGCTGCAAAATACAACATCACGCGAGAGGACTGTGACCGATACGCATTCAAAACACAACAGAGATGCAAAGCTGGTTAGTAAATTTAGGAATGGAAGTGTTGATATGCTACTAGTTTCAAACCTACTCAGTTTTTAGCATCAACTCAAGGTATTTTTAAATTTTGTGTAGCTCCCGCCTCTTGGTGTAATTTGCCTTTTGATTTGCAGATACTGTAATTCTTGCCTTTTGTTTGCCCTGTGATACAAGTAGCCTGCTCTTAGGGCGTTTGACTTTGACTATACTGAGTCAGGTGTTGTGCCTATCAGCAGGTTAAGTAACGAGCCCCTTTTCACTGGCTTGCTACATCTTCCTAGTGGACATTTAATAGCTGTTCAGGCAGGAAATGCCACTGGCCTGTCAAGTGTCACCTCCTGCCTGAACAGGGTTCACGTTCGTGAATGGATCTTGTTGGTGCCCCTTTGGTGGGATGCCTTGCTCTTGTTTTCCCTGCGGCAGAGCAGCATTGTCCCGGGCACGTTTGACTCCCCTCCTTTCTTTCCTCTCCACTGCAGAGCAGTCCTCTCCCCCAGAGACCCACATCCTTCTTGCATGCCAGCATGTGCTATAATTGATGAAAATCCTTTTTCTTTCTTTAGCAAATCATATGCTATTCTACAACCCTTGAACAGTTTAGAGCAGATTGAATCTGAGGAGGGAATATTTGTTCAGGACCTGCATTAAAACTGTTCTCTGCATGGTTTACATGGTCAAAGCCATCATTCAGAGTGTTGGGGTTATTGTGAAATCGATTGATAGTGTAAAAAGGATGGTAGGCCAAAAGGCAGTAGAACAGTGGTCGTCCCAGAACTTCAGCATACCTTGCAACCCAAAGGTTAGCATAAGAAAAAAAGATCTAAGCATACTTCTAGATTCTAATGATGGTGCTTTTTAACAGGTGCTGCTCTTGAAGGAAGATTTTAGATTTTTTTCAATGGATGTAGTAGTGCTTTCTGTAACTTTTCTCAATCATGTGTACCTTCCCTGCTGATCTTGTTAGCTAACTCCTGCCATTCCTGGAGCCTTTACTAGAAACTGCGCCCCTGGAGAGGCTTTTTCTTCTTTCTTCTTTTCTAGGATTTTGCCTTGCTGTGTATATCTCTGTTTGTTATGACAGGTTCATCTTACTCCACACTAAAGAGAGTCCTATGGCTAATCAAGAAAGAAAAAGATTTTGTAGAATTTATTGAGAAAGTTCAGAGGTAGCTAAACAACAACAGATGTGTGATTTTGGTGTCTGAGTTTTAAATCCCTTAGAGTTGCATTTGTGGAATGATTTGAAGTGGCTTCGAGTCTTGGTTCAGTTTTGGGAGATAGGATTTGGTTTGGCTTTAAATCTGTGCCTTCACATCAGCGTTGTGGACACAAAAGGTACTGTTTAGTTGCCTGAATATTGGCATCTAATGTCATCTTAGGTGATGTGCCCAGATGTTCTTATGGGCATCTTGGATACCTACAATGTTGTCCTGGTTTCAGCTGGGATAGAGTTAATTGTCTTCCTAGTAGCTGGTACAGTGCTGTGGTTTTGGGTTCAGTATGAGAAGAATGTTGATAACACTCTGATGTTTTCAGCTGCTGCTAAGTCATGTTCAGATGAAGTTCAAGGGTTTTTCAGCTTCTCATGCCCAGCCAGCGAGAAAGCTGGAGGGGTACAAGAAGTTGGGAGGGGACACAGCCAGGGCAGCTGACCCAAACTGGCCAACAGGGTATATTCCATACCATGGGACGTCATGTCCAGTATATAAACTGGGGGGAGTGGTGGTGGGGGGATCACTGCTCAGGAACTAACAGGGTGTCAATCGGCGGGTGGTGAGCAATTGCGCTGTGCATCATTTGTACATTCCAATCATTTTGTTATTACTATTGTCATTTTATTAGTGTTATCATTATCATTATTAGTTTCTTCTTTTCTGTCCCATTAAACTGTTCTTATCTTAACCCATGAGTTTTACTTCTTTTCCTGATTTTCTCCCCCATCCCACTTGGGGGGGGGGGCTGGGGAGTGAGTGAGCAGCTGCATGGTGCTTAGTTGCTGGCTGAGGTTAAACCATGACAAATGTCTTGACTTGTCTCAGGTTGTTTAGGCAGCTAAATCCCATTCTAAGATAGTGACTTGACTGTGAGGTCCTGTGGAGGAGTACCTTGGACAGGATTTTAATTGATATACAATAGATTATGCTCGTTATCAACAGAGAAAATGTGGCTCAGGATTTTTTTCCCTCTTAGTCTCTGAGTGAGATTTACAGCTTCTTGGCCCTCTGATAAGTGACGGAGCTGTAGAATAAAGCAACAATACAGGGGGATGTGTAACAAAAATAAATCTACTGGTTTAAAAAGAAAAAAAAAGAAGAGTTCAGTTATTTACAGCTGAAATAACACTTTGAGACTTTCTTTGGAGAAGTTTGAGAATGTATTTGTAGAGTTTTTGTCCAGTTTCTTAAAAAAAAACAACAAACAATAAAACACCAGCCAGCCTATTTAAACAAAATAAGGCATAAACAGTACTGTCCCTGAACTCTTGGTTAAAATAGAGCAAAAGTTGTGTGCACATGAAAATAGGATTACTGGTCATGCTGCGCAATCATCTTGATATTTTTATCAGAGTTCGTTTATTTTCCTTTTTGTGATTGCAGCTCATGATGCTGGTTACTTTAATGCTGAGATGGCACCGATTGAAGTGAAAACGAAAAAAGGGAAGGAAAGCATGCAAAAGGATGAGCACCCAAAACCCCAGACCACTCTGGAACAACTGGCAAAACTTCCAACCATCTTTAAAAAAGATGGAACGGTCACTGCTGGGAATGCTTCAGTGAGTACGTCAAATCCTTGGGTTGTGAAGTGTCACCTCTAAAGTTCTCCAAACTTGTTGTCACTGCATTTATGTCTCACTGAGCCACGTTTGGCTGTCAGTGGTGTCTCCTGACGAAAATGATTTCTAGTTCTGCAACTGAATGCCTCTGGTTGACTGTTCTAGCCCCAGGATGGCAGGGAATCCTTCAGTCTGCTCCTATGTCCTAAAATTTGGTTCTGTGGATTGTCACTGATCTTTTAGTGAGGCATTGACACTTCATTATCAGCCTTGAATTATGCAGTTGATACCTGCAGTGGCTGTGTAGAATTAGCCATTCTACTTTCTTTTGGGGGCAATGATTACTGAATATTTGCTTTACAAGTCGTGTGTTGTATTAGTGGGCATGCTGCTGCTGCTGCTCATCTTTGTACCACAATTAGTATCCTCTGTAGTCCAAACCACATTCTGCTCTTACCCAGAGTAGACTGGGTGCTTAGCAGACTGTTACAGACTGTTCCTTTTAGAGTTATTATCTTAATCAATAGATTAATGTTCTTTGGGGCAGAAGGACCACTGTGATCGTATGATCTGAATTCCTGCTTAAAATAGATCATAGCCACAGTAAGTGTGGGTGTCTGTAAACGATCTTTTGTAATTGATAGTACATACATTATCAGATATTAATAGTGTTCTTGCAAGAATGATATTTCCAGTGTGAAGGAGACTTTAAGTGGCAAAAATGTATTTTACTTTTTAAAACATTGAAAGTAGTTAAACATCTATATTTTAACTTTCTTTCACAGTCCACAGAACATTGAAAGACTGTGATTTGTTGTGTTGAATAAACACTAATACAGTCATCTGTTAAATGTTAATAATAGGGTTTTGGACTCAAGTTTTTTTTGAGGGGTGCATTTAGTTTAAAGTGTGTGGGGTTTTTTGTTTGTATATTCTTCACTAAGATTGCTTTTCTCTCTCACTGCAAGGGTGTGAGTGATGGAGCTGGTGCAGTCATCATTGCCAGTGAATCAGCACTTAAAAAGCACAGTCTTACTCCTCTGGCAAGAGTAGTAGCGTATCACTCAGCTGGCTGTGACCCTTCCATAATGGGCATTGGTAAGTTGCAATAAAGCACATTATATTATAGAATCAAGCAACGTTAAAATAGCCTTGTGTTGGGCATTTTAAAGCAAAGAACGGGAGGCTGTAGTGTGCTGAAGTCTGGTAGTGCTGAAGATGTTTGTGTGGCTTACTACAGAGAGACTGTCCATTTCACTGCATCAGTCCAGCCCTTTTATGTGGAGGGGCTGACTTACTCCTCAGTTTGGCTGAAAGGGTATGTGTGGTGCTTAACCTATAGCATTAGCGCTGAACTACTGTCCCCCAGGCATCTTTTTTTTTTCTCCTTATTTACTGTCTCTGTTAGTAAGTCAAGAAAACAGGCACTCCTTCAATGTTTCTTAAAACCAGTTTTCTCCTGAAATTCACTTTAGTTTCCTGTAAGCTTTAAATCCCATTATTAAACATGTAACTACGAGTCGTTTTCCTCACCTCTTGCTGAAGGAGTATTGGCTATGTGTACATCTTTCAGCAGTTACTCAGTTGCTCAAGCTAGGATTGGATTCCAGGATACACATCTGTTCAGGTATTATTTTGGCAAACGAACTATTCTTCTTCTTTTAGTCCCATATTTTATGCTTCCTAATCAAGTAGCTGTTAACGCAAACAAACCCTTAAAGCCAGTCCAGACACCCCAGGATTCTTCGCTTCTGTTTAGTTTGTAGACAGCATTGTATCACAGCCTTGCTTTTCCTTTCTGCCATTCTGTTCAGAGAAGTTATTGTTGACTGGTTCCATGTGTCAGTAGAAATGCAAATGAAGCATTGTCAGATTTGTTTTCTTGATCAGACTATCTGGCTAACACAACCTTCAAAGCAAATGTAGAGGGAGGGTTTCTTTCGCTAGACTTCATGCTGTCATTGTGCTTTCTAAACTAGCCCATTCTTTGTAGGGTCAGGCAACTCTTTTAGCTTGTTTAAAAACTTCATAAATCATATGGAAAAACAGTTAGTATCCTAACTCCTTAACACCACAGCTTGTCCCCAGCAACTCAAAAAGACCAGATGAGATTCATTGACATGACAGCAACAGATCTGAGAACAGGAGCTCAGACTGAGCAACTGCCCTTTCACATACTGATAGTGATACGGAGTCCTGCCTCACAATGTCTAGTGAGAGAATTCATTAATTTTTTTTAAAAGGAGAGGGAGAGAGAGGGGAAAAAAGTCTACTTGGCTGTCATTAATGATCTTTGTATTGTCCACATGAGACCCTCCCATTACTCTCATGCGTAACAGGCATACTAAAATCTGTCTGTAATGAGACACATTTAGAGTCTAGTATTGAGCCGCCTGAGGCTTTCTAATAATCCACTGAGCTTTGAACTGGGCCCTTTCTTCTTTCAATTTTTCTGCTACCAACTAATACCTCAGTACATTTGTCCTACAAGCACGTGTCTAATCAGCCCTTTCAAATTCTCTTTGAGTGTCTCTTTCCTTAGGTAGCTGTGCTTTGAGATTATTCTCCCCTAGTGATTATACTAGGCCGTAGATGTCAGCTTTCTTCCAGAGAAAAGTTTTATTGCCAAACTCTGTAATAGTCTCAAAAAAACAAAACAAACAAACAACAACAAAAAAAAAAAACCAAAAAAAAAACCCTTACTGGCTTTAGTTGGCTGGGACCTGGGTCCAAGGGAACATTTTATTGTTAGGTTTTTTGACGAGAAGATTTTCAGGTAAATTGTATTAAGAACACCAAAACAACAATACCCATAACTAAACACATGACCAGCAAACTCCAGAACAGCCTGCCTTTTTCTTTTTATCTACCTGGAGGCTGCAAGTTATGAGGAAAGAATAAGCTGAACCAAGAGTATGGGGAAGGAGAATGCCTCGAAACTGCCATGAAGTTGTTTTATTTGGCTGGGGACTGTCAGTTCTCTTGACTTGAAAGCTATACGTTTGTTTACCAACATAGCTGTGCAGCAGTAATGACACTCCTAACTTTCCCTGGCAGTGTGTTGAGAAGACTGCCAAATAGTTCTTTAGATTTAGCAGTTCTCTTACCACCTAATAAAGCAGGTGAGTGGCATATCCAGAATTCACTGGCTGCACAGAGGCTCACAGGAGGGGTTCTGATGAGGCTTTATGAAGCTATCCTATGTATAACGTGTTTATAAGCCTTTAATTATTTATTTCTTACTTAACTAACTGTGCACACAATTTCTGAATAGGCCCTGTACCTGCAATTACTGAGGTTCTGAAGAAAGCAGGATTGACCCTGAAGGACATGGATTTAGTAGAGGTAAGGAGTTTTATTGTGAACAGTGAGGTTTCTGATCATTTTAGCAGAAACATTCCACTCATACGTGTAGCCCGTCATCACAAGGTAGGAGTTTCTGCATGTCTGGAGCCCACCTGTCTTAGCTTGCCTGTATGACCTCTATCCATCTAGTTTCTACCACACAGTTTCACAGTCATTACAAAAATCTCAGGCATGTGGAAACTGAAAATGGTGTAATAGCATTCCATGGAAAAAAAAATATCCTTGTGTGACATGAATTTTTACTTTGTTGGCTGGACTGTTAATGTTTTAAGTCAGTCACACTTCCCCATGTATGAACAAGGCCAGTTTTTGTCAAGAGTAATAGGCTTTTCATGAACACACTGCATTGGAATATACCACATCTTTTTTTTTTTTTTTTTTTTTTTAATAAAAAGTGCTACATACTTGGTCTGTATCACATGTGCCAGAAAAATTTAAATTTACATCGGGTTGGCCTGACAATTTGTACATTATCTGAGTACACTTTTCGAAACAAGTTTTTAATATTTTTCTCAAATCAGAATGACCTGGAGAAGAAGTGCACCTCGTTTCATCTTGTGTGCACACATGCTGCTGAAAGCTTGTGTGGAAAGTCAGACGTGAACAGTTGTATTGTTTCTCTGGTGTTTTAGGTGAATGAGGCCTTTGCACCTCAGTATCTAGCTGTTGAAAAAGTTTTGGGCCTTGACCCTGAAAAAACCAATGTCAACGGAGGTGCCATCGCTGTAGGGCATCCTTTGGCTGCTTCAGGATCACGGATCACAGCTCATCTGGTTCATGAATTAAGGTATGTAGTAGCCGATAGTTGCTGGTAGTGGATGCAGTGCTGATATATTTACGCCTGCAGAAGATTTTTAGCATGGATGCTGTGTGACTAAAATCTTCCAGTCAACCGGCTCCTCACTGAAGTGTACCACTTTCTGTACAAATTTGTTATCTTTGTGCTGTAGTCCAAGTCCTGCAGCTTGCCTCGTATTCCATTCTGTTGTCATTACAGGGTTTTTTGCTTCGTCTAGATCTGATCCAAGCCCACAGCAGTCAGTGGGAAGGTTTCCTTTATTGAAATGGCCTTTGAGGAAAGTCTGTTCTTTTCTTGGCAGGGGGCATTTAAAAGGCTTTGTCATCACCGTCTTCCTCCTTTAGTCCATTTTCAGAAACTTTGACTCTTTTGGCTTGCTTGATATGCTTAGTGGCATTTTAATCTGAATGTTTCAATTTTTTTTCTCCCCTCTCAGGGCAGAGATCGCTCTATCTTTTTGGTTGTACTTACAGCATTATATTAGTCTTCAACCATAAAGCCTCAGTTAATTTGTACCTTGCAGAAAACTGTTTCTTGGAGTGTGGCTGTAGAAAACTTAGCTTTTAAAAACTACCTTGGCAACAAAATTGTATTTTATTTATGCCCTTTTTGTTACGCGTTGAAACCACAAGTATCCTGTAATGTCATTCCTTGCCATTTTGTATGCCTGAGAACAATATAATGTACCATATTTTAGGTGGCAAAAGACTCAGACCTGCAACTCCTTGTTTTTCTACAGAAATATTTCAACATCAGTTGAAAAGAAGAACATACACATTCCAAAATCTTATCTTCAGTAGTACCTAGTTGACGGCTAGTTTCCTTTCATAAAATCAGGACAACAGCTACTATGGTTTCGTAAATGTAAATGATTTTCACTGTTTATTTTTCTGTACAGGCGTCGTGGTGGGAAATACGCAGTTGGGTCAGCTTGCATTGGTGGTGGACAAGGTATTGCTGTTATCATTGAGAACACAGCCTGAGAGATTCTGGAGACTGCAGCGTTGCCCAAATTACTAATTCCCTGAGAAACTTCTGCCTTTTGTGACAATACAGCATCACTACATGTCTTCGTTTTATGCCATTCCTGCAAGGTAAAGGAATAGCTGAGAAGTCTGAGTTCTGAACAAAAAGATTCATTAATGTCTTTCTAATCAAAGGAAGTGCAACATTAATATAATTTCACACTGATGAAGTATTTTGTAAAGGCCTCTTTTCTATCAAAGTTAATGTATTTCTGCAGGCAAAATTCTTTTCATTTCCTGAGGAAATTGCCTGTCAAACTTTCACCAAACCTGCCTTAAAATAGCAGTCAGTGCAGCTTTTTAAGCAAGTATTGCTTAAACTGTTCTTACTTCAGCTACTGCTGCTGTCTGGCAGATGTGCCTTTTATCATCAGGAGATGTGAAAATTCAATTGGAGACCTTCTGAAGTATATGCTGATTGTAGATTGATGGCTATAACCTGTACCCTGCTGTTTTGCAAGGGAAAAGAAAATGAGCGAAAACTGAAATTTCCATTGTGCCTCCCAAAAGAACAATAAATATAACAAAAAATGGGCTTGGTGTTCTTTTGTTTGTTTGTTTATTTTAAAAGTAAATCACTGTGAGAATTGTTACTTTACGTAAGTCAGTGTTTGGTTTCGGAGAGACTGTTTTTCCTGGCTGAGGAGTAACTGGTGTTTAGTAGGTAGTTTCTAGAGAACTCTAGCAAATCTGCCAGCATTCCAAGAAGGGGGGTAGTTGTATCTAACTGTGCTGCTGCATGGTAACTGTGTACATAGAGCAACTCATTTCTTAACTTCCTCTGGTAGTGTCATCCATATCTCTTGGGTCACTTAATGTGTGACTGTTCTTAGCTAATTTGAGAAGCACACATCTGAGCAAGTTGTCTTGCCTCTCACAGGCAGTGGAGTTCAAGTTATGAATCATTTGACATAATGTACGTGGCATTTGGATGAAATGAGATCTCCACCGACTGTACTCACCACAGTCCTCTAGGCTTGCTGTGTCTTCAAGAACAACTTGCAGCTTGCTCTGATGTAGATGTCTACATTAGATACCCACAGGTAGTTGGACAGATCCCACATCAGTGACAGCACACACTTCTCCATAGCCTGTACAGTGCTACATAGGCTGAAATAGTAGCAAAGACTTCAGCCTTTACTCTTTCTTATCCTCCATCCACTGTCAAAATATTGCTTATCTACAGCTTCTTCTTGCCCCTCTGCTGGCATGAGCTGTGATGATTGTGAAAGACGGGAGGCCATTCAAAACCTGACTGCCTAGCCTAGCAAGAAATTCAGGTCAAGGCAAGTATTACTACAACTGGTGGATAATAGGTGAAATATGCTGATTGCTGTTCCTGGGGTTTTTATGGATGCAGTGTCTTTAATGACTGTAGAAATATTTAGCGCTGTTTATATGGACTAAAAAAACCCCAGCTGCCGTAAGCCAGCAAACCAGATGTTCATCTAATACAGTATCTGTTTTCCTCTTTCTACTGTATCTTAGTAAGTTAGGGTTACGGGGGTTTCACTGTTCAAGATACAGTTGGCACGCAGATTTTATAAAGCAGGATGTTTTCTATTCTTAGTTCCTTCCGTAATAACCGAAAACTAATTCATTCTTCCTTCTTGACTGTGGATAATCATCTTCTTTTCGGAGAACTGGCTGCAGTTTTTCCAAGAGCTCATCCCTGTGTAGTAACAGTTCTTGCAGGGCTCATCACTGTGTAGGTACAGTAAAGAATAATCCCCTTCATGCACTTTATTTTGCACATGTTTCATTTCCCCCTTTTATCACTCATTTTTTTTGAGATCCATGTGTAATTCTAGCCGTGACAGTTGAATTTGGTCATTCTGAATAATTGTGTATTTTCTGCAAAATGCATCATGATGTCCACCTCATTTTCCAGGTAACTTATGAACATATTACCAGCACAGATGATTGCACATCCTGCTAGTAACCTTTCTTTGCTGTGTGAGCCAACTGCTTATTCCAGTATCATTCCATTTTTATCCTGTTCATTTCCTGCAAGAGCCTCTGATGAGGGGCTTTGTCACATTGAAGTGAGACAGTGAAATCCTTTCCCATGAAGTTAGTGGGCCTTAATGTATTGCAGTTCTAATACATGCAACTTCTTCCACAATTCCAGGTTTTAAAGTTCAGTGTCTGCTTTTCAGGGCAGTAAGGGAAAATGCCTTTGTTTTGGGAGTAAATTTAATGTCTTTTTGCCTGGCTGTGGTCTCAGGTTGCAGTGCCTGGTGGTATAAACACTCCCTCTAAAGGACGCCAATTTCATTTGGTTAGGGAGAATGTAATCCCTTCTTTCGGTTTAAAACCAATGTAGGTGTTCTGTATAGGGTGAGTTATGTGTGGATTGTCCAAACGTGTGCTTGTGCTCTCTGTTGCACATTTGAAATGTGGCTGCTTTGTTAGGCTGCTGCCAAAAGGGATACTTTGCATCAATTAAACTGTTGAGTGGTTGAGACCATTGGCAATCACTCTGTGTAGACTACCAGTCATCAAGTGAGTTGTTAGCGACTTTGTATCCAGAGGGAAGTTGTTCTTCTGAAAGATGCATGGATGCTCTGGGTTTGGGGGGAATATACTGCATTCCTCTTCAGCAGTTCCTGATTTCATTTTTAAGCCTAGAGCATGGTATTCCCAGAAATGCAAAACCAGGTTGTGCTCAAACACAGTTTGCTGTGCTTCAGAATATTGGCTTTTTCTTGCCGAGTTATTATTAAAGATGAGCATGAGCATTGACATTTGATTCCTGAGCCAATCTTCCACAATATGTAGGCCTGCCTAGCCTTGAGGATTTGATCTGAGCCTGTCTTTACTAGCAAGTCCAATCATTTATTACAGAATAACAGCATTAATATCTGATCCTTATACATCATTCCAGAGTATGATGTTCTCCATTTTCCCAGATACAACAATGGTAGAACTGTGTTTCCGCTTTGGGAAATGAAGGCATCTCTGCTGAGAGCAATTGGGATTAGGGCAATTGAATAGTGTCCTGGAAGGAGTAGAAGATACAGAAGAAATGTGTTAGATTTTAGAGGGGTGATTACATATGTTGATTGTACCAAGTGCATACTTTTTTTTTTTCTTTTTAGGCTCAAGTGTATTCTATATTTTTGTGGGAGTAGTCTTTATTATACAATATAATGAAAATGTTGATTTTGTCTTTCTTGAGTGAGAAAAGAAACCATTTGTGGAAAGTATTCATTGCCCACGTAAAGCTGTGTGATATTTACTCCTAAATGTAGATGTAACTTTCTGCCACTGGGTGGTGCGTTTAAAACACCCTGGAGATCTTGCTGTATTACAAAGGCATTCGTCCTTACAGTAGCACAGCTTTTCTCCTACGTGCTGGCTAGGTTAACCTTCAAACTGAATCACCCAAAATGTCAAGACCCATTTCTCCTTTTGTGGGTTTTAAACAGGCAGGTGCCATGATACTAACACATCTTTGTTACTGTATGCCCCAGAGTCTTTGGTGCTGCTTGGTTTCAAGTGAATTAGAAACCACCTGATGATTTACAGAGTGGGTTCCACTTGCAGTTTGAGAGGACTTGTTCAACAAGATGACTGAAGTACAATATCTGGCAGGAGATGAAGAAGAGAATAGATTATATGATCCCTTTGTCCAGAAAAAAAGCTATTGAACCTTAATCCTAAGCAACTGTGTGCGAGAGAAGGAGAAGGTACAGACACCTGATGGAGATAGACTTACTTTTGCACTCATTTCTGGATTATGTATAAGCAGTTGTGTTATGTTGCTAGTGGAGCTCCATGTTGTGTAGCAATCTATAAAAAAATATTACATCTTGAAGATCCTTAAGTGCATAATTTCAGGCAAGTCTCACTTCATTGTGAGAGTATTTCTAATAAACTCTTCCTCAAGCTGTAAAGCCAGACATTTTCCATCTGGTGTGATGCTGCTAAGCTGGGCAGGGCTCTGTCTCGCCTCTCCACCTAGCAGAGTCTGTGTTGTCCGCCTGGGTCAGCCGGATGCTGCACAGCGATGCTGAGGGGGATCGATCAGAGGGGAAGTTAATCCTTCTGAGAGTTCACAAGCTAAGGGTTTAATAACGGGGGTGCCGTTCTCCTCTTCTGAAAACAGCTACAAGGAACTAGTGCTAGTGATGTCTTTGCTGGCTTAGGTACTTTCATTTACATGAAAAATGAAATTTAAATGAACAGGTCAATTGGAGCATAAGTTAAGTCTGAATTACTAATGTGACTGGTTTTACTTTTCTAATGGATAAGTATTTCTCATGGAAGGTGAGTTAAGATAAAAGGTAACATTTTTAAACTTATTTAGGGCTGCTGTTTGATAACAAATCCAGCTCTAGAGCTAGTAATGCTGGGTCAAAATGCTGTAGCCACAGGAATTGCAGGGCAGATCAGGTGTAAACTCAGGCTGCTAATCCACAGCTGTTTGAAATTGTCAGCATGATAAATTAATCCTGGCAGGTATTATGCCAGAGCAGCTATTGTTTTTCCCTCCTTGGTCATGCTCTTGCTCTGATTCAGCAGAAGCAGGGCTGTATGTTCACACCTTAGTTGGGCTGAATCTGTTTTCTGAGAGATCAGGAATTGCTCAAATGGGGCATTAGTGACTGTGAAACCACAGCTTTAATCTCTTTGAAAATCAGTAAGACAGCAACGTGTTGCACAGAAGCTTAAGGTAGCAAATTCAGGACACTTAATGTGCCAGTCCATGGAGAGATTGTGGTACCTGACCTAGACACCACCAGCAGACGGACCCAATTCCTGCCGGTGGTGGTGGAGCGGGGCAGAGCCTGGCCGTGCGGGGCTGCCATCAGGCTGGATGGTTCATTGCTGTCCCAAACACAGGTGTTGCAGCAGGTCCTCTGCATTAGTCCCAGACCGCTTAGCTACTTCTGTGAGCTAAAAACTATAAACTATGGGGGTGGAAGAAGCAGGAAGAGGGGGAAGGTTCTGTGCTTTTATTTCTGTGTTGCTGCATGATAACCTATGTGAAATGTTTATCCTTCCTATTACTACCTAACCAGTTAATGAAGCTTGGAAACACCAGCTGACTACATCTCAAAGGAAAACTCACCCAAGTTTTACTTTGAGAGATCTTAATGTTGGCAGCAAGCTGGAGCTCAGAATTTTTATGGTGTTAGATTCTTCTGCAAGTTCCTTGCAGTACTGTATCCAAACATACTTCTTCAGCGTTGAGTGAGTGTCTTGTATTTTGCGTATTTTCTCTAGCAGTGTATTTATTATAGCTGTTGCCAGGGAGAAAAAAAAAAATCTTAATCCCTCTTTATAAACATCTAGCTCTAGTATAAGATACACATGATAAAATCATTGGGCGTTTTGTTTGTAAGAATACTTTATACTACAATGTTTTTCTCCCTCTGCTGTGGTTATTTATAAATAGAAATTTTTTGGTCTCGAAAAGGGATTTGCAAAATGTAGAGTGTGAAGCAGAAGACAACATAATTTAAACACAGAAGGGAAAACTTAAGAGGTGGCAGAGCATTGAGAAGTTGTATTTACTGGACCTCTCTAATCATTGAATTGACCATTAAACAACTCATTTTCCTCAGTTTTTTCTCAGGCTTATGAGGCTGAAGTTTCTCACCTACACGAAACTGAAGTTACACTCTTTTTAAGAAAAAGTATACTCACCAGACTTCAGAAACTTCTACATCGTATTTTAAGAGTAATAATGAAACTGTGAGTTTCAGCAAATCTGCAGTTGGTAAAATGGTAAAAATTTGACTAATTTGGAGAAAACTACGTAAGGTTGTCGTGAACAAAAAGCAGAACTTGGTGTTTATGACAACTACTCCAGTGTCAGTCTTCAAGCACTTACGATTCAGAGGAAGGTAGTAAGGAAGTAGAGTATGGAGTAGAGTGTGTATGAAGTTGAGTATGGAGTAGATTGAGCATGGAGTAGATTAAAGTTGAGGGAAAGGGCAAGTATAGATACGAATCAAGAACTCACTGTGGCAGGAGCTGAACGCAGAACAAAACGACCCTACGCAAACACCAGTATTTATTCATTACTCCTGTTTCTAAAAAAAAGCTGACCTGTGTGTGCTGTACACAAGGTCCAGGGATATCCTGTCTCTGGCCTCTGTACCTATAGCATTACATCCTGGAGATTGGAAACCCCACGTGCTGGTGCTCTGTGCAGAACTGTGTGCGCTGGGCTCTGTTTCGGGGGAAAGCTGTGAACACTGATGTACCCGAGCATAAGCCGAGTTTCAGTGTGCGATTAGTCCCATTGAATCTAGTGCAATTGCTTGCCTACGTTAGCAGTTAGGCATGACTTCAGAAGATCGGTGGATGCAGGTTGATGTGACTGCAGAATGAACGGTGGCCCTTGTCCTTCACTGCAGTATGTCTTTCAGCCTCCTGCAGGTGCCTTTTCCCTTACCAGCGCTCAGAGCGTGCTTCCTCTAGGAACTTCTTCCTACGGTTGTAGTAACATGGTGACCATGCACTAAAGCTATCAGGAGTCACGTTCTCAGGAACTTCATACTGTTCTATGCTGATGCTCTCTTAAAATGGCTTCCAGATATCTCAGTGGTAAACCTATGACTCTCATACTTCAAAGCAGGTCTGCTCCTTGCTCAAGTCTGTTTGTTTCCCGTGCTGGAGGGTTGGTTTCTGCCTTTAGCCAATAGTGGCTGCCTTTTCTTGCTCTGCCCAGTACTGGGGTGGGAGGCAGGGTGATTGAGTGCCATGGAAAAATGCAATTGTAGGCCTAAAAATAGATTCCCTGAGAATCATTTTGGAGACAATCAAACCCAAAGAATTTGCAGTATGTCGCTGACACCTGTGGAATTCCAGTCTAAATCACTGGCTTTTGAGGTGGGAAGGATTTCACCGTGACTCTCCAGGGAAGGAAAGGGGAGTGTCAGTGACTCCCATCGGTGCATGTGTGATGGAGGAGAAGTAGCTTGGGGCTCTTACCATATGGGGATGTGCTCTTTTTTCCTTCCTTTCGTCCTTTCCTTCCCTGCTCTCCCCTTGTTCACAGTACCTGTTGCTTAGACATTTGTGCAATTAGGTGGTAAAACTTTTGGAGATAGCTAGGTAGCTGGAGCAATAGCTGTATGGGCCACTGCTGGAATGGGCCTCTCCATGAGATTGCTGCAGGTGTGGTGAACTTACGCTCACGCCTCAGCCTGCTTCTCAAGGACTGCCAGCAGAAGCAAGATTTTTGTGTGTCAGGAGATTCTCTGATTCGGTTTGACTTTGCAGGTGGTCCCCTGTCACTCTTTCCTGTCTCCCATCCATGGATCTGAAGAACCTACTGCCTCAGTACAAGGGACATTGGGAAGCAAGATGCAGAACTGCAGAGCCCAGCACAGGCTCCCAAAGGCTGGAATTCCAAGCTCCCACCCTCCTCCCTCCCCCTCCTTCCTACCGCTTTCCTCAACATACTCCCTTGTGCAAAGCTTGAGCTCAGGTCAGTAGGTTGCAGTCCTTGGGTCAAGCCCTGGATAGAATTCAGGAGCAGATCTATGAGGTCAACTTTTGGCTAAAAGCTGAGCAGTAGAAAATTATTTTTCTGTGAAATAAAGTACATTACAGTAAAATTCTGAAATGACTCCCTATGCGACATAGCTCATTAAACTGCTAGATACCACTGATAGTGCTAGGATAGGGGCCTGGTACAATCCTGTAGCACACTGCATAAAATGGATGTCAGAATCCAGCATATTTTAAATAATTAGTCAAAACCTGACTTTCAAATTCATGGCCCCGCTCCCGTTTTCCATTCCAACCCTTAAGCTTATCCTGGCACTAGGTTTGCTGGATAGCTCTTTCCCAATGTGGACCTGAGCAATTGAGACCGGCTGTTGACATTGGCCAGTAACTGGTTGCAGGTGGGGAACTGGGTGGTGTGACTTAACACCTGACTTCCAAATCAGTCACATGCAGCATCACCAGCTGAAGCAGCTCTTGATCTGCTTGTGATAAGATGTTCCAGGCCACCAAAGGAGGTATTTCATGCCCAGGATCCTCAGCTCCCAAGCATGGGGATGTGGCTGTGCAATGCGGATTTAAGAGTGTATGCAGGTCCTTACTGTTTTGGGCAACTGCTTGATTCAGCCTGACCTGGCACTTGAGCCTTACTGTGTCTCTGCACAGCCCAGCCGCTGTGTGAGCACGTAGTCTGAATCCCAGATGAGGTAAGATAAGGTTATGTTGGTGTGTGCCGCGTTCACAAAGTCTGATTAAGAAATGAGTGTTCTCGGCGGTTGCTGAACAAACGCATTTGTGGAGCCTGTTGTTTGCCCTAGGAGAAGTTTTAGTTCTTACGTAAATTTATGATTTGTGAGCCCGGTTGAGGCCAGTACAGGGGTCAGCTTGGCATGTTTTGAAGTGACTATCAGCTGTTTAAAGCATGTATGTGATATAAATAAAATTCTTTAGGCCATCAACCACTGTAAATATGCTGAAGTTTATCAAAGTGCTCATTAAACTGCTAGAAAACTTGCAACTGGAGCTCCCCCTGCCCCTTTCTAACCATCAAAGTTTGTGACTGAAAAACAAAATGAGGACTCTTCCCAGGGAAAACAATGTTCTAGCGATGGCAACTATATTTCTAAAAATGTTTTATGTGATTTATGGGGCTGCTCGTTGCACGTGTGCGTTCAGTGCTGATGGTTTGAGGGCCACGCAGCATGTGATCTGAGGCATCACTGGCTTTTGCAGGCTTCTTGGTAGTGTTCTCCAAGCTCTCCTTGTGCTGAGAAGGAGTAAAGGAGATCCTTCTCCTCCCGTTTTGGGTCTTGACGCCTGGATGATAGAAGCAGAGCTGTGCACACAGATGAATGTAGTTTATAAATGTGGTGGGAGTCATGCAGTCTCAACCCTAAGGTTACATGGTGGGAGTACAGTTTAGTGCTGGAATAAGGAAAAGTAGGTGTATTTTTAAAGGACAGTTTAAACAGCTGAGCAACCTGTCGTCTTCTTTGCTCTCCAGGGAGATGTTAGAGGTGGTGCTTGCAACCGCTTGCAGTGTGCCTTAGGATGCAAGCCCCTCCAGCCCACTGTCTTCCTACGGGCTAGGATTAAATCTGTTCATCTTCCTGTGGGACAACCGAAAACCCACAGGTACAAAAGCTTGTACCCTTCCTGAGGAATGGGGAAAGAAAGGCTTACTTCTGTCTTCCCTGAGACGTAGAATGAGACCACCCTCAGTACTCGGAGCTGGATTTGTGGTAGTCCCCTCTCACCTGCGTATGAGTACTAAAGACTAAAGTCAGAACGAATACACAGAACTTTACATCACTCTGTGGTATAAGGCATGCCCATTCGCCTTGGTTTGACCTCTTTATTCTGTTTTGTAGGTGTGCTTAAAACCCGTGAGTATGCACCCTTCAGAATGGCAGTGGTGCCTGTCAAGAAGATGGTGTTACTCTGCTGTAAGACACTTGAGGTTTCAACAGCATGACCTGGACAAACTGTTCCTCAGAGAAGTGGATTCTCCTGTTTATTTTAGACTGTATTTGGGCTTGGTCTTTGGTCTTGGCGGTGAGTTCTCTGGCAGGCGGTGCACACCGGTTATACCTGCTCCGTCACCACCTGCGGCTCCTTTACTATCGGCTGGCGTGAGGTCTTCTGCAGGCTGGATGGCTGGGGGGGTTGCCTTCATCCAAGCGGAGCATCAGGGGGAGGTCAGGATGTGCTATAGTGTTTTCAGAGCTGGCAGGAGTTCTTTAGGATGATCTAGGAAAGAAGAGACCTCAGTTTTATCCCTCAAGATGCCCTGCGTTGCCTCTGTGGCTGCTCTTACAGGGCTGTTCACGCAGGCCACCGAAGCTAGACTGTTCATACCCATCATTTGTCCACGTTAGCGCTCTCAAATCTGCCTCTGAAAAGGACCAGCTGGTGTTTGCAGAGGAGATGAGTATCTCGGGTGTACTTTGGGCTCAGGAATGTGCCATATGGCACATATGCATGACTGGACTGTGACAATGTGCAGCACCCATGAAAGCCGCGTGTCCCTGCAGTCGTCACACCATGTGGCTGATCACAGGCAGAGACGGTGGCCGGGGACCCCGCGTAGGAGGGCTCCAGCATCTCCTCCTGCAAAGAGATGGCTCGGTGTCGGGCTGAGCTTTGCCCGAGGTCTTGCTGATGCCTGCCACGGGGCTCTGCTTTGGGACAGCCGGGTGCCATGCAGAAAACCAGCCTTGCGTGAGACCATCCACCACCTAAAAGCAAGGGATGGGGATACCTGGCAAATACAGTTCGTGAACCGTGGCTTTGCAGTGTTCAACAGTGCTCGTGGTCTGGAGTTAATGGGTTTTTTTTTTCCGCCCATGCATTTCAGTGGGACTGGAGTCAGGGCCCTTATACATATTTTTGGATGAGTGGATGTCTGTTGGGACTTCAGGGTTCGCAGAGGCTTCTTGTCATCCAAGGGATGTGTTTATGTTCATGCTCAATTTCTTTTGCACCAGTTATGCAACAACCAATTCTGCAGATTTCATTTCCACTCATCAGGTGTCTCAAGAGGTGGAAGTGAGGGTGACAAGAGGAACAGTGCTGTTAGGAGCTGAGAGACTGCATGGCAATGTCGCATGCAAGAGTCATTGAGGGGTCTGGTGTGAAATAAGGTGGTGAAGGATTTTTACTCATTGAAAAACTGTATTGTGCAAATCTGTATCAAATTTTGTCGAGGGGGATTTTAATACTCAAATTGGGAACAGGTAATATTTCTAGCAAATGTCAGTTATGATGGCATTTATTTCAGTATCCATGTTAGTCCTTGCTTGTAGTTAATGCACAGTCTTGGGGTGGGGAGGAGGAGGAGGAAGAAACGTGGATGCAGCAAAGACAGAGAAATCTAAAGCTTAAAGGATTTTGTAGATCTTTCCAGTACCACAGAGTTTCTCTACCAAACTGTATGTAATGCTTTAGGCATCAGAGGAAAACATGCTACGGCCAGCTCTGTCCAGCTGGCTCGCTGTGCCTGAGCAGTGACACATCCACCTGGAGTGGGGCTTTTTGTGGGTTACACCTCTCGGAAGACTCGACTGTGGTATTGGCGTCTGGCTTGGATTTTCTCCATCCAGGGAAGACACATCTGAGTCATGGACTCAACTCAGGCTCCTTGCAACACGCAGCCAGCTCTTAGCAAGCCTGTCGCTTTTGGTATGATTTCAATTTAACCGGGTTTCTTCTGAAACACTGGCTTAAAGAAAGGATTTCCCTTTGTGCTGCTGGTTATATTGCGCCGAGCTCAATTTGGGTTGGGAAACTTAATGCTGGTCTTGTAAAACAGCTTCCACTCGCCTCCGATTACAACAGAAGATAAACCACGCAGCAACAGGAAACAGAAAACTCTTGTAACTGGGCGAAGGAAAGCAAAACCAAGCACAAGCCACCAAGAAATGTAAAAAAAGAGGAATGCGCCGCTGAACAGCATCCCCAGAAGGTGCAGGAGGACTGGGCACTGGTGCCACGCATCTGGTGCAACTGAGGTCAGGCTCGTTGGAGCTACACTTACGCAGTCCAGCGGGTGTTATGTCATTTGGGATGTATGCATCCGTCGCCTCGCCTCCCTCCGGCATCATCTCCAGCCTCTGACCGAGATTGGCTGCGGCAGAGTCAGCCCATATCTTACTAGAGGGAAACTTGAGACCCACCAAGCCCAAATGTCAAGTGCTGCTTATTCTGATGAATAGCAGCAGTCACCATCAGCCAGCCTGGGCTCTTTCCACATTTCATCAGGGGCAGCGTTTTGCATCTAAGCTTTGTTTCTCTAGTGTAACGTGGAAAAAAAGCTTGTGTGGAGCTGGCGGCGTGCATGGAAAACCAGCATCTGCCATGTGAAAAAAAAAAAAAAAGGCGGATAAGCTTCTTCCCCTCCCTGCTCCCGCTCTGCTCTCCACGCAACTTCCCCTGACAGCTGGATGCTAAATATGAGACCAATAAAGGGCAAAGCTGTCGCTCGCAACCCTTATATTGGGTTTTGCAGCGCAAGGCTCCAGCAATAAAAACGGGGGCTCTTTTCCAGGACTTCTCCTTCCCGGCTGTTAGCCCTGCAGCCCTCCCATAGATCTCTCGGTGTCTCCTGGTCATGCTCGCTCATCAGGAAGGTTTTCTGGCAGCTGGGGGCTCGTGTTGCTGCTCACACCGTACCTTTGGGGTGATGCTGGTGGGACACCCTTTTCCTCAGGCACCCAACTAAAAGCGTGGGGGTCACGCAGGGTGCTGCTGTCGGGAGGAGAAGCTGGTTTGGTCGGGCTCTGCTCTCCTCTGGCTCTGCGCATGCACGCACACATTTGCTTGTTTGCATGCGTGGTTGACAGTGCAAAGAAAAATGTTCTCAGGATGGAGGTCACAGGGAAATTTAAACTTTTTTTTTTTTTTTTTTCCCCTCCCTGTTGGACCTTCTTCTAGATTTGACTATAGCTCCTGCATATGAACTTCAGAGATACTTGTTCAAATGCTTTCAGAATGTCCCTTTGCAGAGCAATGCTGCTCTGGTAGGGGTCAGCAGTATCTAACAGTAAAAATATCCCAAACAAGCTCAGCAGAGAGGTTGAGAGTGCAAGCACCTTTCTTGCTTCCATGTTTCCCTTTCCTTTTGAACCAAAGCAAATGGACACCGGCGTGCTCTCCTGGAGAATGCTGGGGGTGCTGCCAGCCAGCACGGCAGGTCGCTCCGGTCGGCTGCGGCAGCACCTCCGAATCATCCTGATCTCCCCAAACCTCTGGGCAGCAGCAGCAGAGGATGAAAACGCCCTTCCAGAATGACAGCCGTGATTTTTCCAGGGGCTCCAGTGCGCTTTGGACTCGGGCCATGCATTCAGGAGTTCTGCTGAGGGTGGAACACCTCTGATTTAATTTCAGTCCCCTATTTAAGTTTGGCACTCGAGCGCTTTCTGCAGTCTCTGGGGAGAGAGAAAGGGAGACCCGCACATAGCAGCTATCTTAATCTGTGTTAAAAAAGAAGCCAAGATGACTATCAGCCATTTAATTTTTAGATGGCTTATGTTAGGGGAAATGAATCCCTTCCTTTGCATCTGCCACTTGCAGAATATAGATGCTAATGTCTGCTAAATACCTTCAGCTCCTCCTTTCCCCTTTGCAGGGATGGGAACGCAGGGCAAGCCATGTGTTTTAGAAATCTGAAATTCTAGAGTTGAAAAGGAGCTTTCTGGAGGTTTTTCTGGTATCATGTCTTACTTCTGCAGAGCTGTACATTCCAGGATTACTTTTTTTTTCTTTTTCTACATGTTATTCCAATGGGGATAGATTAATGTGAGCTCGTTTTGTTTCTAAAACCTTGTAAATGTGAAATATCGACTCTTAATTCAGCAGTCACTGGCTTCTCCCGTTTAATAATGTCTGGCTTGTTTAAAGAACAACAACCAAGGATATTTGCAGAATCCAGTACGTGTTTCCAGGGATAACGTCTCTGTGCAACTCTGGCCTCCCATTAGAAAGTAATTGGGAAGGGGTAGAGGTTTGAGCAGAGCTGATCCCTGCTCTAATGAGAGCAGCGACAGACACCGAAGTCAGGGCGCTTGAGTAGGAGCAGGTGGTGATAGGTGATCTGTGTATTTTGGTATTTAAACGTGGCCGTCATTCGATTATTACAACTCACCTTCCCTACTATTACTTAATGTTTGGCCAACTCTCCCACCCAGCCATCTCCTCGGAGAATCCGCAGACTTCCACGGGGCAGAAGAACAGCAGTGAGCAATGCGTTTTTTTACAAACTGAGGGCTAATCAACACGCTCCCCTGGAAAATATCATATTCAAAGACAGAGATACTTTGTGCATCAGCCTTGTCACTGGGAAGCTGAAATTTTGGGACTGCATCACAGAACCCCAGCAAGTTTATCAGCTTTAGTCAGCAGTGAGCGTGGTATCTGTATTTAGCCTCCAGCTTTAAGAGTAGCTGACATATTTTTCCTGCCCTGCAGTGTTCTTCTTGCCTTCAGTGACTGTTTATTCCAAAAAAAAAAAATAAAAAATAAAGGCAATGATTGGTGAAATCTAAGGGAGCTTTTACACAGAAAAAAATGTTGCAACTTGCAATGTAAATAACATGCTGTGTTTCTGGAAATTCAAGTACAAACTGCTTGCACAAAGCTGCCAAATGATGCATGGTGTCTCCTTGTTTCAAGAAATGAAGAGGAAAAAATACTTCTGGTTTATTGGAAGCAAAAATAATTAAGATGTGATAGAAAGAGGTTGCAAAAAAAATCCAGCTCTATCATCTTTTAAAATGAGGCATTTTCTATGTGTGAAGTATATACACAAAGTCGCATTCACAACTTTTTTAGTATAAAAACACCTTCTGCATCTCTTCATGGAAATGATGGCTCTGTTGGCACAAACGCAGTGACATTATCAGCAGGTTTGGAAATGTGGACTAAGCTTTCCAAAATGGATTATACCTTTCCCCAAAAAGCTTTTAAGTTCTTAAGTATGAAGATTTTTTTTTTTTAAAGCACTTAGCAGCTCTAATGAATACTACGTTTAATACTGTGAGGTGTTTTTTGAAATAATGTATATACAAGTACTTACAAAGGTGCAGGGCCTCTGATAACTGGTAGCTGTGACTTCTTGAGTGTACTGGAATTCATTTACTCAATGTGTTTTAACTCATTTCAAACACTTACTCAAGGTGTTTCAAATGGTTTCTGAAATCTGTTTATTTCTGTTGATAGTAAACTAAATGGTCTTCAAGAAATTCTGAAATTATTTAAAGATTTTTTTAAAAAAATTTAAAAATATTGTTCTTGAACTTGCTTCTTGGAGGATGGGGAGAATTATTTTTGAATAAAATAATACAGGTACAACCTATTTGATGCTGTGATCCCGGAAAACATCCAGGGGCAACTACCCTGATGGCATACGACTGTCTTGTGTCTTTTGCATGAGGGTTTTGCATACAGCAAATGTAGCTCCTGCTGAGACAGGAAACACCAGGGAGTGTTCAGTGCAAATAAATGGGAACGCGTGAAGGAAAAATAAGTTGTTCCTTTTCCATAGGTGCTCCAACAGGAAATCTGCAAGTTTCTTGGCGTCGCTGCCATCCAGCGCTTGTCCCTGTGATTTGGTTTCCTCCGGTGTCTCCGCGACCAGGAGGTGTGGAGCGTAGTGCTGATGGGAAAGGGAGAAACTTGTGTGCCTTTGAACAGTGCTAGTGGGAGAAGAGTGATAAAGTCTGAGATAGTACTGAGAAATTAGATTTTAAATTGGGAGGGAGGATAGAGGAAAACTGGGGTTACGGACGCCCAAGGACGGTTGAGTCGCGCCTAAGAGCAAGAAGCCAAGTGACTGGGCTTGCGGCGTTCCTGAATGTGAGCTCTTGGGGATGAAAGGGGCAGCGATGAATGAGGAGGGAAGGAAAAATGTCTCAAAAGAGTTAGAAGCAAAGCGGAGAAGCGGTGTCTGCGTTTGAGCGTTGAGTCCCCTTGCTAGGAGCATCACAACTGTCAGTCTGCAAAAGAAAAATCTCTTTGCGAGGGGGAGAGGAGCTGGGACATGCCGCGTGCAAAAATGGGGTGGGTAAGCTTTCGTTTATGTGTTACAGAGGTGCGGTGCGTGAGAAAAAAGCTTGAGTCAGCAACTTTATCGCAGATACTTTCCTAACGCCAGTATGAAGAAGAGTCTTGCAGTAGAGTCTAGAGTAAGTACAAGAATGCTGAGCTGGGCCCAGCTTGCTTGTGCTTAGGTATGTGTCACCAGAGATGTACCTTTGTGTGAAGGAAAGGATTAGGGAGTTACGGCCAGAGGGAAATGATATTAAGACCCGTAGCAGTGTTGTGCTCGTTACCCTACTCCGGTCTCACTGGGACGTGCGCGTGCTCTAACAGTGATGACTACAGACCTGAGATAAAAGCCGAGCCTAAACAAGATTTCCCAACTAAACCAAATTGAAATCACAGATAAATAGGTAGTTATTTTGAGTGCCAATCCCTGAAACTCGGTCTGGAAACTGAGAGTCATTCTGGGCTCTTTCCCGTTTGTTCATTAACAAGAATAATCCCACGGATGGGTCTCCATCGCTGCCTCTGGCGAGGTATGAACCTCAGAGGGAAAGGAGCCCGTGAATAATACAGGAATGAAAATTAGCACCGATTCCTCCCCGCTGGTACAGTTATGCATTGCAGTTGAATCTTTGAAGTGAGAAGTTGCTGCTTGTACTGAGACACCTTCTTTTTTCTAATCCTAGCCAAATTTTAGCACGTGGGCTTGCTCCAGCGTTGAGGCAGAGCTCAACTTCGTCATTAGTTTCAGCAAGTGCTTTGAGACAGCCAAAACCAGGGCTGCGATAACAGTGTGGTTACAGCTTTTTTCATTTTGGATCAGGATCTAAACTGTTTAATTCCTGCTGTCTCTAACACACCGCATAACGTGTACACCAGGTTCTTGGAAATGGGCTCTATTCGTGCAGGAAAGTAGGGAATAAGTATGTAAATATGTATATAATGTAGGAAATACTATGTAAAAATACCTGAACTGGGAGAACGTCATGGCTAACCGAGACCAGCCCCCGTCCGTGTTGGGCTGTAATCTCCTCTACCTGCACTTACGGACCGAGCCAGCTCTTTCCTAGCAGTAGTTAGGGGCTAACTCTTTTTGGATCTACTAACCGCTCTTAAGATACGTTTGGTCTTGCCAAAGCCTTTTTCGGGCTTGATGGTATCGTGGGATGGCAGGGTATGTGAAGTAAGCCTCGGCATGGGCTACGACTTGCACCCATCATACCTTACACCAGTTGAACCTGCTTGAGCACCCCTTCTCCCCGGGGCCAGCTGGGGACCGGAGGAGGCATATTCCCACATAAGGCAACGTGGCTTGCTGGAGCGTTGTTATTGCGATGGAGGAGCTCCAGGCTATGTCAGGAATCCTCCTCGTCGGTGGCTGAAAATACTGAGCTTATTTTCTCGATAACAGCGGATTCCCTAGTTTAAATTTGGGGATTGAGATCACTGTGGGCAAGGGGTGGATTTTTTTTTTAATGCAGCTGCAGGGGAAAAAAGGCTGTGCTCTGCACTTTCCCTAGAGAACTTCACTTTCCTGAGATGTTTTTTAATAATGTGGGTTTTATTCTGGACTCCACCAAAACTATTAGTCCTTCTGGTGTTAATAAGTGTTGATGAGAAACCCCAAGAGAAAGTTTAGTCAGCGCTCTCTGACTATGAGATTTCTGTGATTCACTTGCCATCGATTGATACCTTCCTGTTCACGAGCATTGCACCTTACGGATCTGAGGGAGAAGCTCTGCCCGGAGAGGCTGTACAGCCTCCATGCTTGGAGACTTCTGTGACTCAGCTGGAGAGAGACCCAAGCAACCCGGTGTGACTTCATAGCTGACCTTCCTTTGGGCAGGGGTTTGGGCTGGAGACCTCCTGAGGCCCATTCCAGCCTGAATCATCCCATGAGCCTAAGTTGAAGTTGCTAGACGAGCTTGATAATTAGCTCTGGATCTTTCCCCGGTGAACAGCTGCTCATTTTGAATCTGTATGGCTTGGAAACTAGCTTTCTATTTCTTGTATGTTGTCCAAAAGAGAGGAAAAACCCACATTCCTGTGAACATTGCAGCTAGGAAGCCTGATTTTCTGTGGTCTTGTGTCTTGAGGTTGATTGACTTTGGTTTTTAAGAAAGTACAAACTCTCGTTGAAAGTTTTCTGATGGTCAGGGCATTTCAAGGAGTCTCTGGTGTGTGTGTTTCTCCAGTATTTAGTAGGGTGGATATGAACCCTTAGACTGATTCTTACTCTGAGTGGATATGCTTACAGGGTCTTTCTTTCTCTCTCTGTTCTGGCCAACGCAAACTTTCAGAAACCTTGTAGAAAAACTAATTCTTAGAGATCACTCCTTCTTTGTCCAGTTTGCTTAAAAAACTTGCCAGCATGAGGCATGGTGGAGGGAGAGGGATCCTAAACTGCTTGTCTGCTTTCACATGGAAAGCAGAGCTGCAGACAAACCCCAGATCTTTTGGGCCCTCTTATGTCCTCTGTTTAGGATATAACAGACAGCCGACCTCTTTGAAACTGTAACCCTTATTCAGGTTTGTATGTGAGAGCTGGTATCTGCAAATATCTGGTGGTGTATTTCTTTCGGTCAAGAAAACGAGTCAGAATATGACCTGTGACTGTACAAAAGTGGGATGGACCTTCTTGATCAAGGACAAGATCAGAAAGAAAGCAAAGTGCTTTGTACGAGGTTCTGGGTGCCCTTTTAGCCTCTGATCCTCCTCCCCGTCTCCTCCTCTTCCTTTTTTCTTTCCTTTGCTTTCTTTGTTGCCTTTTAGCCCTAGTATTTGCTACTAAAAGCAAAAAAAAAAAAAAAAAGAAAAGCGTTGTGCAGTACAACAGGGGCTGCATATAACAAAATCCCACCTTGCTTTTCCTTTTGGTGGCTCCTCTCAACGCCTTTCTGCCGTGGGATAGTGTTGCAGTAGACTCTTGGTCGCTAAACCACCAAAAAGCCTGTGGTCTGTCTTGGAGCTCCCTTTATGCATGTATGAAAGAATTCTGTGTCCCCCAGTCAAACCGTGTTTTTTGTGTTTATTGACTAGGTTGAGCAAAACAGGGGACAAGCCCTGGTCTTCAAGGCACAGCTCTGTGAATGAGGGTCCAAATTCCCTGGTCCTGAGTGCATGAAGCCCCAGCGTGAACCTGATAGTAGCAGTCAGTGTCTGAAAAGCAGTATTTTACCATTGACAGGAAAGATATGGTAAGTGAGGTGCTCTGACCCTTTTCTCCCATCTCAGACAGCGGGAGGTATCTAAACATCAGCGTAGTGCCCCAAAGCATGATGAGATGCTGAGGTCCCGTGAGTAGTGCTGTGATTTGCAAGTCACTGCCGCCTTCTCGTGAAGGTTTCCTGGCCATTGTCATCCCGGACAACTAGCGTCACCACACTAAAGGTAAAGGGCAAAAGAATATCCAGAAAACAAGGGCAAAGAGCAAGAAGATGTTGTTGGGGTCTGGAGGTGCTGCCAGCTTGCAGTGTGGGGTGTTGTGCCGTGTTCAAGATCCTTAAGCCCAGCTGAGTGACAGTAATCTGGCAGCAAGAAGGGATGGTATGAAAACCCTGTACCTCCTAGAGAGGACAAAGGGCATTCTTGCCCTGTAAAATATCATGTTTGATTGTTTTATTTTAGCCAGTCAGGTTTTTCTGCTGGGATGGAGGAATGCAGCTTGTGTTGCGCACAGAAACGTGGGCTTGGTTACGCTCTGGCTTCTGCCACTCAAGGAGGGTCCATACCTGCTGATGAGTGTGAGTTTGAACAGTAACCTGCCCCATTTGCATATATTAAAATAATTATTTTAACAAAGAACGCTGTGTTCTGGCTAATTCTCCATTCAGTGCCCTGGTCAGCTCTGAAATGCCATCAAGGAGAAGATTGGCCTTGCCAGGCAGAGGTCACGACTACAAAGAAGCAGAGGCAAGGGAGAAGGAGCGAGCGCGACGGGATTTTTCTGAGTGCTGTAGATCAATGGGTTGGTCCCTCCGCGTTTCCCACGCTCTTTGTGTTGCATTCCCAAAAGAAATATGGTGCAGGAGGGTGGTGAAAGTCGAGCGACATGGCCTGAAACAGCCGTGGTGTGAGCAGGACGCCTGCGGTTGTGCTCCACCTCCTGCAAACCAGCCGGGAAAGCTCTCGGACAGGAAGAAAAAGCCACATTTAATAAGGGAAATTGTTATGATTAGGTTGCAATGATACCTGGCTCTAAGATGTGGTATTAGTTTCGCTAAGAGACTTCAAAGCGCTGCTAGGTAAGTGCTGCTGGGCTCCTGTAGCAGCTAGGGAAACTGAGGCACGCGGCTTTGGTCCTCACTCAAGGTGAGGAGATGGCTCGGTGCTGGCGGTGGAGACGGATTTTGCTGCTTCTGTGCTGGTTGGCCCTAGAAAGCAGCCCAGGCACCGAGAGACCCAGAGCAATTGTCCCGCTCTGGAGCGTGACCCACCACAAAGCTCAGGTGCTGAAGATGAGATTTAGGTGGAATTCAGACCTGAACTTGAAAATTTTAAACCTTCCCCCAACCTGCTTCCTAGCGCTGTCTTCTGGGTCCTTGCCGTCCATCCCACCTCGCTCCAGGCAGGCTCCCCGCTCAAGCGCATGGGGATTCCTGGATCCCCTTCAGAGTAATTCCAAATCCAGGCCATGATGAAGCTCTGTCTCCAGACCAGCTTTGCAGGAAGCTTTTTAAGCCTGGCAGCAAGCCCAGGCTGAGATGTGAGCACCTCTGAGCTAAACCTCCTGTAACTCTTGCTTCTTCCTGGACTGAATTTGCACTCAAGCTGGATTTTTCCCTTGGTTTTTATGGGCTTGCTTGAATTTTATTGCGAACATAATGACTGGAAAATGGCAGTCACCAAGGTGTCTTGGAGCAGGTGGTGGCTCTCCGAAGAGGCCAGGAATCAGCTGCACCTGCAGAGCAAATAAGCGTATGGGTCACGTAACAAGGGTGCAGGTGATGGGGGAGATAAAAGGGCCCATCTGGCATGGGATAAACCCTACCTGGAGTGGGTTTAGCTCTTACAGCCCGAATACTGTCAAAGTTTGCTAAGGTTTTTCCTAGGAAAATGGATGACCGGTCTGAGTCAACAGGGAGACCCAAGGGCAGACAGCACGGGTCCTAAGTCTCCGAGTTGGAAGATCTGTACCTGCTGCTGTCCTGACAAAGAAACCATCTGTACCTCTCGCTGCTAGCTTGATCACTGCTTCTAAATTTGATCCTGGTGCATGGAAAAACTTGTCATCTAATAAAGCAGCTGGCTGGAGAAGCTAGTTGGCAGGCTGCAGTGGAGAGCGGTGTCCAGCCTGCATCATGTTTTGGCATGTCCGTCTCTGTTTCTAGCTGCCTTGGAAGATTTCCCAAGATACTAGCTCTTTATGAAAAAAAAAAAAAACAAAACCAACAACCCCCCAAAACCCTAATGCCTCCGTCGCAGCACACCATTCCATCACCATCTCCCAGCAGTTAACTGGAATGGGGGGCCGGAGCAGGCAAACAGCTGTAACGTGGTAACGCAGCGCGCTCGCTCTGGATTTCCTCCAGCCTGCACTTTCCTGCTCAGCGATGATTATCCCACTCTGTCTTCTATGAACACCCTTAAATACAGATGATCTGACAACAAAATTACTGGAGCAGGTTTCTAGGAAAGTCTGCTGTGCACACAGCCTTGGGGAGCCCCGTAGGCTTATGGGGGAGGCGTCCTCGAGCACTGGAAAGCCTGACCTCAACCAAGATATCTATAGGTCTTCTAAAAAAGCATATAGTGATGTATTTTTCTCTGCTATAGCTGATGCGTCTCGTTGAAAGATTTATTTCACAGGTGTATTACAGCAAATCAAAGCCAAGACGTGGATTCAGTGAATTCAGATGTTAGAGCTGGCAGTCACGGATTAGGTTTGGGTTTTTTTTTAGAGGCTTGCATGGCAGCTGGAGGCTGGGCACTTATTTTATTGCTAGGTCGGCTTTGCACCTCCTTTCCTCTTGTATCAGCTTCTAAGAAAGTGAGTTTCAGAAGCTGCCCCGCTGCATCTCCCGGCCAGCGGGGGATGACGGCAGTGGGGGGGATGGATGCTGGCTGGGGTTCAAGGCTCTGAAACGTGTGATGGATGTGGCGCAGTGAGTCTCCCCGCTTTGCCCAACTGCGAACCGCACACAGACGACTGCAATCACGACAATTTGCAGGCGTATTTGACTTCTGTTAGGTTGGGTGACAAAGAGCTCGACGGGAGGACAGGGCTGACCTTAGTGTCACGATAACCAAACAAGTACGTTTGTTTCTATTTAAGGCTGAGGTTTTTTCAGTCTTTTAACAGCTGAGGTCTGCTAATCTGTGGTAATTAAGGATTTTCCCCCCTTAATGAGTACGTTGGAAAAATATCCATGTGCGTGTTATTTAGCTCCGCTGACATTTCAAGTAATTTAATGTGTTTTTAATGCTGTTTGTTGAATGAAGTGGGTGTTTGCAAGCGATGTCAACATTGGATTGGAGTTTGCCAACATTGACATGGTCACAGCTCGCTGGGAAGCACAATTGCAAATACAGGATGGAAAGAATGGTGATGTGAGTGATCTTTCCTATGTGATAGGAAGTCTATAGTATTGCAAGGGGGCTATTGTGTCCAAAGCAGATAGCTGGAGAAGAGACGTCCTTTGATTCTCCATCCATCCATCCTTGGGACTTTCCAATCCTCTCTGATCTGCTTCCTTGCAGAGAAGGGAGGAAAAGTACTCATTAAAGACGTCTGCTCTGGCGAAAAATATATTGACAACTTGAACAATCAGCATGATCTACCAGGATACTGAAGGATTGTTAGAAGCACGTGAAACAGAAGTTATGTTTTTAAAGGAAGATTTTAGTGTGCTTCAGAGTTTAACAGTGCTTTTTTATTCAGCCTTCTAGTATGCCTGGAATAAACTGGGGGGTTGAGGCTGGGAGGAAATAAGTGCCTATCAAAAAAAGGAGGGTTACCAAATATAATCTAACATAGTCTTATTTAGGGAACACCTTGGGGATGTGTAACTGGAAGGTAAAATAACCATGTATATAATGTTATGATAGGCTGTCAGCGAGTGGCTGTTCCATGCAGACATCCAAGAGTTTTTCTTTAATGTTGGAGCCAACGCTCAGTTTGGGGAGGACGAGCTGTGGTGATGTGAGGGTTTTACTATGTCCCGTTCTGCAGAGAAGCGCCGTGCCTTGGAGAAGCAGTTTATGAATGCGTTTACTTCTCGCATGTCTGCTTTGCTTTGAATTTTCAAAGAAGGCACTTTGGTGTAAATGTGTTACTGAAATGAGCCGGTCCAGATTTTGGGGCTAATTTCTGTTCCATGGGAATGGTAACTTGGGAGGTGACCTGGAGAGCAGCCCTGGGCCTGGGTGGGAGATACTCCATGTAGTGCTACGAATACAGATGTATAAATAAACACGTACAAAGGAGATACCCCTCAAGGCTCATGTACAGGGTGAACTTGAAAAACAGATGCTTGTTAAGGAGGTCAAATCTATATGTTTCTATATGCTCCCCCCCCCCCTTAACAGTTTCCTCTTTAGCATCTGAGCCCATCACCTGTGTTCAGGGTTTGAATTTGACACCTCTGCCAAGTTTGGCATTTCCTGGCTCTTTTTAACCAGGAAATTTCTCCTTTCTGTTTTTCTGGGCTAGGATTGATACGTGATGAATTCATGAGCCTCTAATCCGCTCCGTGGTTTATGTGTGCCAAACGCTGCCTGTGAGCCTGACCTGGGATCCAACGTCCATTCGTCTGCAGCTCTGGGAGAGGCAGCAGAGCAGGAACGTGAGGGATCTTTGTGCCACGCAGCAATTCCATAAGTTTTAATATTGCAGGAACCCCGGCTCACCTTGAATTGCCAGGGCTGAACTGTACAGCATCCACGTGTATCAGCTTTCTTCTTTATGAATCACTTGCAAAGCCCCGATCTGACTCTTGAAATGTTTCTAGAATTCATTCATCTCTAGCTGTACTGCGTTTATCTCCCGGTCAGACACTAGCTCCTACGTGGGATTTGATACTGATTCAAAACAGATTGAGGCTTTTCATCAAAAACTTTTTCTTGAAGTGCACCGTGGCAAATCTGGAGGTTTAATACATTTGAGGAGAACAATAACTTTTTTTTTTTTTTTCCAGTCTTGCAGATAGTCTTATTCTGTAAAACATGTTGGCTGCAAAAGTTGGAAGTGTGTCTGTGTGAAGGGGAACTTCTGCGAGAGTTTTTGCTGAAGAGGTCGGTATTTATTGTCAGGCTGCTCAAGGATGAATGAATGAGTATAAAATCATGTGATACCAGTATCTGGGGTTACTTCGAGTCAGTGAACTTCAGTTGCAGGATAGGTAACACCTCAGGCCCTCTCTTCCAATAGGAAAAGGACTTTTACAGGGCGAAATCAGGAGAGTTTGTCGACCAATGAACGTTTGCTCTGGGAGTGAGTCACATTCATAAAGAGTTTCAAGTTTGTGGTCTGGCAGATCCTGAGAGATGATTAAACCCACATAAAAGCCCATTATTAATACAGTTTCTATAGTTCTGCACCCGCATTAGTTCATACAGATGGGGTAGGGGAAGAAGTACAGAGGGGGGGGGGGGGGAAATAACTTAACGAAGCATGAGTCAGTGCTCTCCTGGGTGAAATCCAATCCTGTAAATGCTCCGTGGGCACCGCATACCTGCTGGCATTCTTATCAGGAAATTCCTATCTGGGACAAAGAGAGAAGCTTTGGGAGTTGCAGAGCAGTCCACCCGGAGGATTTTTAGCTGTGGTGGTTATCCCGGGTTGCTCTGAAGCAGGTTTCCACCTCCTGCCCCGGTGTCCTGCCCGCTGCCCCCAGCAGCGCTGCCTGGCCGGGATGGTGATCCCGGGACCCACCACTGTTCGGTACTGGGATAAAATGGAGGGGCTGGACAGCCCCCAGCAGCTTGGCCAGGGTTTTCCTGGAGTGGTACCCACCTCTGCCTGGCCTCCTGACAAGATGCTTGTTGTCTCTCCCTTTCCTCCGCTGGGACCAATTCACAGATTTCTATAATCCTTGTCTTGGGTTGGAATAATTTGTCTTGATTTTTAACATGAAGATGATTTCTTAATGTTTCTATCCCTGGAAGTCTTCTGTCAGAGAAGATGTTTCTCGTTATCGGCTATGAGGTTGCCAGGTCTGGGAAATAGTTCTGGTTTAAATTACTCGCTGCGCTCCTCCTGGTGTGCGTGAGACATCCCAGAACCAAAGATGACGAGATCCCTGTTTTATCCATAGGAGAAAGAGGTCGGAGGGTACCGGGGGCTGCAGCCCCGTCCGTGGTACCCCCACCAAAATGCCATATTCCTGACTCTGCCATCAGACCCTCACCTCCCCTTGGACGGCAAGCGTGGGGATGCCCGAGGACGCCCATCCCTGCAGCCCATGCCCTGCCACCCTCCTGACCTACGTACCTGGTGGCAGGAGAGGAACGGGTGCGATCCTGACACACCTTTGCTACCGCAGCAGTAGCTGGCAGGGAAAGTGCAAGAGTAATGATGGGGAGGATGGGAAGAGGTGCAAATTATGGAGCGGCAACCTCCTGACATCAGGTCAGAAGCGGCTTAATGGGAAGGAAAAGGCGAGAGGGACCCGTACGGTGTTTGGCGGAAGTAGGTGACTGTTGGGAGTGGAAGCTGTCTCCCTTGTCTTGGGAAAACGGCTTGCGACAGTTTCCCCAACAGAATTTGATGAAAATTTTGTCAGGGGGTAAAAGCATTGAGCAAGGCTCGTCCCGGTTCCTCTGTGTGTTTAGGGGGCTGCAACGCAGATCTGGTAACAGCTGCTGGTTAGTTCTTTGCATGGACTCTTCTACACGTAATGCACATTCTCCAGAAGACAGGAGATGGTTTTGGTCCTAATACACTCCTGTTAAAGAGCTGTGAGTAGGACAGTGACTTTTCTCTTCCATAGCCTTTGACGTTCTAACAACTCTTGCCTTTGCCTGAAATAGGTGGGTTTTTCCCTAAGCCCCCATGGCTCTACCACGCGTTCCACCATAGGCTGAGTAGCACCAGGGACGTCGCAGGACACCGGGCCCTGGTGTGCACAGGTGAAGTGTGAGCAAAACTACCTTCATCTTCATCTTCTCACCCTGCTCAGGGGCTCTGCAAGGAGATGCAATAGCTTTCATGTTGCATCATCCTCTGGGGCAGGAGAGAAAAGGACTTTTTTTATCACTTGGCCCCACGGGCTGCTCCGCCAGACCCATTGTTTGACCGGTGACCAGATGAGATCCCAGCTGAGGTCATTCTACTCCCACCTGATTACGCCCTGTGATTTTCTGCCTAGGTAAATAATCCCACACTGGCTTCAGGAAGGGCAGGCCCAGACTGAACTAAGTATTTCTACAAGCAAATACTGTTCTAGTATTTTTGGAATAAGACTTAAAAAAAAAATTAAAAAAAATATTTGCTGTTCCTTAGGACCCCATCCACCTCTCTTCTGCTGGTGTGTCAGGCTGGATGTTAGCCTGAGCTTTACCAACACTGAACTAAGTCATTTCCCATCAAATATATGTGTTGTGAAGGCTGTTCTCGTCCCTTTGGCTTCCTGCTGAAGAAACAAAGTGCAGCTGGTCCCAGCCATGCCCACTGGTTCATTCACATTTTTAGGGTTTTCCACATGGAAAGGAGCTAGAAAATAATTTTCTTGGATGTGCCTTAAAGGGAGAGCTGGTAGCAATGATTGCTCGTGGCTCTGCTCCAAAGAATGGTACAATCCTGCTCATGTCCAAGGGAAGCTCTGAGCTGGTACCCTTCAGGGTCCATGATCTCCTCCCCGGGTTGGGGGTCTCCTGGATGAGTAGCTTCTTAGATAGAGCCAAATTGGTTGATGTAGCTCAGCATCAAAGCGAATGATGGAGCCAGCTCTGCTGCGCACTGCACGGGTGGAGAAAGCCCTCTTTAATTAGTTTGTGAATAATAAGAGCAAGATTTGGGCCAAGTGTGTTCTGCTCTGGAGGCATCGCTGGCTGGAGGTATCTGGGGTAGCGTTGGCTGGCGTGCTGCTGAGGAGACCTGGCATGGGCTCAACTCATGGCAGAGTCTCTGGAGGGTTGGGGGAACTGGGAGCACTTCTCTGGATGTTGTTCATCCAGCAGATGAGCTAATCTCCCCATTGTTACCTCTTTCCGTTGTTTATCACTCTGGCCATGGCATGTGTTTCACATCAGCTGGTGAAGGCTTGGGGCAGGGACTCCAAGTACCCGGCTTTTGCTCGTAGGGTTGGCGGGAAGGAGCCTCGGTTGGAAATGACAACCAGACACTTTACTGCCAGGACATCTCTGATAAAAGCCTCATCCTATGGTCCATGGACAGTAACTCCCCGTGGCCAAAAATCCCCATGTACGTGTGGTGCCCATCTTCGAGGAAAGAAAGAGGTTGCCCGGAGAGGTGGTCGATGCCCCGTCCCTGGGAACGTTCCAGGTCAGGTTGGACGGGGCTCTGAGCAACCTGATCGAGTGGGAGATGTCCCTGCTCGTGGCAGGGGGGTTCGACCAGGTGACCTTCAGAGGTCCCTTCCCACCCAAACCTGTTCTGTGATTTATTCTATGAATCTATAAACAAGGGCAGCTGTTGAGGGACCCCACCATGCCCCATGGGCTGGGAAGGGTCCCAGTGAGACCATGAACCAACTTGCCACTTGAGAGCCAGGAACTGCCCGTCCCTGAGCTGGGCTGAGCCATGTTTGACCCGACAAGTTGTTGCTTTTCACATAAGATGGGTGTTGGGGGAATGCACCAGGCTGTAAAAGCACCAGGTGCTGTTAAATCATCCCGTCCTGCACGCTGGGAAGGGTTGGTGGGTTCCCTGTTCCCTCTCCAGATCTTTGACTGGAGAAGGGAAAGCCTATCTTCACAGCAGTATTTAAAAGAAAACACAACTACGAAGGCTTTCCCAAAGCAAATTCTGCAAAGTTCTCTCTTTTCTTCTTTTTTTTTTTTTTCCCCTGGCAAATTTACACTTCTGACACAGAGGAAATTTCTCGCTACAGAGAAATTTGTGGGGTTTCATCTTCTGAGAAAGTTTCAGAGCACTTACTTGAGAGGGGCTTTTCTGCAGAATTAATTCAGCGGATATGCTCGTGCTACGCAGTGACAGAAGAGGCTTTCAACACGGGCTGAGACGCTTCTCATTTCCTTGAAATGTTAGCTGGGGAATTTTGTTTGCTGCCATCAGCTGCTGCTCTTCAGAGAAAACCCCCAGTGCAATCTCATATCAGTAATCAGTAAAACATAAAAAAACCCTCTGCTGAGCCCTAGTCCCATGCCTTGATCGCTTGCTGCAAGCCTGGGAGGTATGACTTTGGGGAGAATCAGATATTCATTCTTGCATGTGTGTGTTCAGAAAGCACGTTTTTAAAAAATCTGTTAATGTCAGTTAATTTTGCTGATTGAATCTTATTAATACCCAGCTTTAGTTTTGCCATTCTGAACAAATCCAAATCCTCAATCGTGATTTTTTCCTTTTTCTCTTTCCCCTCAAACCAATCTCTAAAGTTGACCCGCGTTCCTAGGTAGAAGCTTTTTGCTTTTCACCTGTAGCTGAATGCTCTTGAGCTAAATGCTATAATGTGACAATAACAAAATAGTCCCTTCTAGCAATCTACCTTGAAATTATTCCACTGTCTAATTAGCATCTCTGTAGCCCAATCCTCAAATAACACAGTATCAGGAACTAAGATTTTTTTGCTGAAATAAACACTTTGCAACTTTTTTTTTTTTCCCCCAAAGGATTTAAAAAATTGATTTATTTTAATACTTTATAGAGTCAGAACTATTCCTGGGTACTGGTGCTATTACTTTCTCATTTTTGTAGTTCTCAGAATTTAGACCTAAAAAAAGATATTAAAAAAAATCCCTGAAGAAAAGTTCTGTTGACCCCAGTTTGTTGGCCAGTTATTTCCTGGGGAAGTAACTGTTGCATGGTACAGTTCAAACAAGAAACTGAAAATTTTCCTTCCCAATAGTTCCTTCTGGTTTTATATGGTGATACTATGGGAACATATAGTAGAAGTAGTGCTTAGAGGTCGTGAGGTTGACCAGGAGCCCATTTCCAGAAACGAAGGTGTCTCCTGAAAGAGTCCCTCCTCACCTCTGTCTTATAGAGGCATTTGAATTCAGCATCAGCTTTAGCCCTGGCTCTCTCACTTATTAAATTAATTAAAAGTCAATCACTTCCCTATCTCCCCAACACAGAAAATCGCTTGAAATCACAGTGGCTTGTTTGAAATCATGTATTCAGTGAGGTTTGTTTACCTTTTCATTTTTGAGCTTTTTGATTGTTGTTTTTCCAGCATCCACAAGAAACGGTTTGGTTTTATGTTGGTGACGGCTAAATTTCTCCTGTAAGCACAGAAGCCTGGGAGCTAAGATTTTAAAGAAACCACTAAATCAGGGGGTGGTAAGAGTGGAGAAGAGTGAGGCAGCTCTGATTTCATTTATTATCCCATCGTGAAAGGTACCAGTTCGCATTGGATATGCAAGGCTCAGCTTGTGTGTAACTCCACCACTTGGCTGTGGTTTCAGTTTATAAAGAAAGACGTACATGGAAACAGAGATATTTTTCTCTGCTGTTTGATGCCTGCTAAATGATTGTGAAGGTTCTTCGGGCATGTTTCCAACTCTGTGAAGGGATACGATGGTGCTGCTGATTTCTAGTACGTGAAGCGATAGCGTGTGGTTTCCATGTGGAACTGAGAGCTCGTCCTAACATCTTGCCCGGGAGGGGAAAACTTCAGCCCCATGCAGAGCAGCTATTCAGTAGTCTTGTACCACCTTTGTTCGACGGATATGGAAGCAGTTTGGGTTTTAGTACATTTAATTAATTTCTAAAGTGCCCCAGACTATTATTTAGCTATAATTTGACCTCCAGAGACTATTGAAAAGGTTAACATGTAAAATGACTTTTTTACCCAGTCAAGACTCATGGAATAATTTTCTTCTCTTACAACTCACTGATTCATACAGCCTCAACCCAACTGTTGAAAAAGGAGATAGTAAAGGGTGAAGACAGGAGGTAGCTTATTGCTTATGAAGCTGTGCAGAATACGGAGCAGTTTGGAAACGAACTATTGACATCTCAGTATGCTCAGCCCCATTTTGTGCTCTTGAGCCCAGCTGGCAAACAGAAATTACGAGGGGTAGGTTGCTGCCCCGAGCTGTAGTTATTGAAGACTAAGGGGTGTCTCTGGGCAGGAAATAAGGAACAGACCCATCCGGTGACTTCCGAAGAGAATGCTGCTTCGCAAAGTTGCATTCGAAAAGGCAATGGGTCTTGCCTGTATGATAAATTAGGGGTTTATGCGCAAAGTTGTCCATTGCGGCTTGGTGGATCTTTTTTGTGGTAGATGGCTCATGTCAAAACAGATGTGGGGGAGGGGGCTAAAACAAAAATAGCATTTAAAAGCTGAAGAACACTTCTGAACAGCATCAGCTGGTGCCACACAACGTAGGCTGCTGTTTGGCTTGGACACAACCGTTTCAGCGAGGTGCTTGGGCCAAGGAGCATGTCGAGGCATAGGAGAGCGATGATGAAGTTCCTGCTCAGTAATATGCAGATATCAGGTGGAAAGCACTCCAGATTTCTTAGGGACCGTGAATTCATGCATATATTCAACTATCTTGCTACAGGTCGGAGACCTTCCTTGGGCTTTTTGGTCACCTTTTCCCCTCCCGCACCTGACCATCAGCAGCTCATGACCCACGCAGTGTCTGACCTGAAGCAAACCTCAATGCCCATCAAAGCAGGATGCTTTGGGGAGGTAGCGCTGGATGATCACGTCCCTCTATCCCGGTTTGAAGGGTCGCCAACCCAGGGGAGGAGAATTCCTTGCGGTATCTCAGCTCACGCTCCGCCAGCTGTACCACTAGACAAGACAGACAGATGAAAGAGTACATGAGGCTAAAAACATTCGAGTAAAGGAACGTTTGGAGTAAAAACATAGATTTGGAGTAAAGGAACAAAGGTAAGAGAAGATAAAACAAGAAAATACCCTCTTAAGGGTATGCTTAATTACAGAGATGGTGCTTAGCTGGCTCAGCACTTTGACTGGCACAGGTTGCTCTTCCTCCCGGAAAGAAGCTGGAATCACCCTCTCTTTCCTCCAGTAACTAAGACAGATCCCACATCTTTGTTTCCTCTCCTCTGGAAGAGGAAAAGGTCCAGAGGAAAAGCTGTAACCCTCCCAGTTAACAAGCCCAAGCTCAAGTACGTGTGTGTCCATTCAAGAAAGCTCCACACCTTGTTCTCTGTGGCTGGGTGGTGGGACAGCGCAGGGACTTGGGGAGGTGAAGTCCTGTCCTCCTGAAGCCTTCTGTGAACGTTTGCATCTTAGTTGGCACTTCACTGGCCTCTGGCTTTCTCCCTATTCAGCGGGCTAAAGATGCATCAGTAAAACTCTTTATATAGTGAGAATATCCTGACTTCTCTAGCTGAGTTTGTACCTTTTTTTGACTAGAAGCACTCTATGATGAAGTTGGTGGGTGCTTTGTTGGGGGGTCCGTGAGAGGTAGCCAAGGAAAAGAAACGTGCTGGCAATAGGTGTTCCCTTCCGTGGGAAAAAGTCAGAGGCCCAGGAAATAATAAGAGTTGAAAATGCTGGCTGTAGGGTTCAGACCCATTATGTTAAAAATTAACAGAGACATGTGAAAACCTCAACCCACATCTGTGGCTCATAAGTGAAGGTTTACAATTGAACAAATTACTGCTGAAGTCTATTGACTCGTTGAATTCTCTGGACTTCTGGTAGGTCTTTTAAAGGCTGCGTTTTGCTTTTCAGCACTTCTCCACATTAAGTGAGACAAGTAACAACATCAGCGTTCTGTGGAAATCCAGTCCTGTCCTCTCTTGACATCTTCATGGCTTGCAAAATATACGGTACAGCCAGCCAGATAGCTAAGGCATGCACTGTGAGTGTAAACTCCTTTTATTAAAGAGTAATGAGGTTTAAGATGGAAAACAAGTGCTGGTTATGCGAGTAAATACCAGCACCAAAATAGAAGTGCCTAGGAGAGCCTCCTGATAATTACCATGTGCATCTGCTTGTGTTTGCTTTGCATCCAAAAGCAAGCAAGCATTTGGTGGCTGCGTGCTAAACGCTGCGTATTCCCAGGAGATGGCCGCTCAGCTGTCAGGTGGAGATGCTGTGAAAAAATATGAGCTTGTTTATAGGGCCTCATTTGAAGTTTTGCCAGCGGAATAAATAAAGACAGGATGTCCTTGGAAGTCTTGACCCAGCCGTCTCCAAGAGCTGTGCCTTTGGGATGGCTGAACCGAAGACCCCAGTGCTAAAAGAGGCAGTGATGGGGCTGGTTTGGGGAGCACTGTGGCCCCAGAACTGATTTTTTCTAGATGAGAGGGAGCATTTCACCCTTCCAACTTTTTTTGGTCCTTAATCTGCAGAGGAACTTTTTTTACCACCTGAATTCCTAGGGAATTCCTGAAAGCGTTTTAGTTTGCCAGAAACTTCTCGGCACCCAGAGCCGTTCTCATGTCATGCTAGCTTCATTATTTCCTCCTGCCATCCATTATCCCCTATGAGCCTTCATGCTTTGCCTCCCAACATCATTTACATAAGAGTAAAATTAGCAGCTTGAGTAATTACGAATAAGTCACATTAGACAAAGAGGCCTTTAGGCTGAATGTAGGAAGCCGAAATGTCTGGCATGGCAAACCTTCAAGGCACCGAACAGCAGGGAAAAGATCCTTTTTCTTCTCTCTTTTGGAGTTTCCCAGAAATGCCGAGGGGTTTAGGAACCCAAATCCCATTGATGCTCAGCAGAATGTTGGTGCAGACACGAGGGGTTGCTCGGCCTGCAAATATTCAAGGTGCCCAAGCTGTCGTCTTCAGTCTGGCTCACCTTGGTCCATCTCTTCTCCGTAGGTTGGCCACGTAGGGCGCCCAGCCATGAGCACCGCTGCCCGTCTGCATCCCCTCGGGTTATTCCGCTGCCGAGGTACCGAACACCACCGAGCTTTTTCTGAGAGCGAGGGGCCGGACTCGGGCCCTGCTCACCCCTGCTCGAGGGCTGGGCAAGAAAAGCTGCACCTGCTTGAAAAGCAAAAAGATCAGAGTTTGGGTTGGTGTTTTCCAGATTGAAGGGCTTACCAGCCACATCTAATGAGGAGAACGGGTGCTGCTAAGCTGAGTCCAGGACAACAGCTGTTGCTAGTAAAAATAATGATCGGTTTTACTAGGAAAAAGCTACTCACTGACAGCAGAAAAAGGGTTTTACTTGAGTCTTTATATATATATATATATATATATATATAAATAAATCTTAGAAGGACAGCTTGTAAAGAGCTAGTTCTGTTGTCTCCAAGGCCTGATGAAAATAAAGGAAGCTATTTCAATTTTTGCATATATTTGCACACTTACTTGCATAAAAAGCAGCTTGCTTTTGTTTAAAAATATTAAAATACATGTAAAAAACATCAGGCTGGTGGGCAGTTTTCCAAAGGGTACCACCTCAATCCCCGCAGGAGTAACCGTACCTGCGCCGTGGCAAACTTCTGTGCTGAAAACCCCCAAGTGATGGAGCTAATCTGTTTTTTTAGGTTTTGAGTTAAGCACTGGAGGTTCACTTCTGAAATGCAAACCCCAGAGATCACATCAGGACACGCACGCTGGCCCATACAGAATCGTTGTCAGGGGTCGCAGCAGAGCCAGACTGATAAGAGCATGCATCTGACCATCAGATTTTAATTGCAGCCAAAGATAGTCTCTTTTTTTTTTTTTTGTGGTTTTGGTTTGGTTTCATTTTGTGGTTTTTTGGTTTGTTTTTTTTTTTTGTTGTTGTTGTTTCATGCCATAAAAAGAACGAAGTGCTTCTCCCATCGTTTATGTATGGAAAAGGTCTGGTTCTGAAATTGTGCACTTCCCACTTGGAAACAGATGACTGTTTTACAGCTCACTGGTTTTCAGTATGAAACCCCCGAAACGTGTCATGAGATGATACATTTCAAGAACGTGACTTTTTTTCGTGCACCACATGACCTATTTGTGTTTCTTTTTTTTTATTATTTTTTATTCTGGCCTCTGATCATTTCCTGGTCCCTCTAAGTTTTTTGTTACCGTTTTGTATCATTTTGATATACTTGCCCTGCCAAGATTTCTATTTTATTCCAGCTGTCATATTTCATCAGGATTTCGGTCAGCCTGGCCGGCTACAACATGTAGAGGCCAGAATAAAAGCTTTGTTTGGCAGAGGTGTTGAATAGCTTCTCGGCAAGCAGAGTTTACTGTACACAAAGACATCAGGGAGGATGTCTGTCTTTTTTATTTTTTTGTAATTCAGCCTCTTCTTCCTTTAGATCTGGTATCCCAGTGCTGCTGCTCGATGTGAATTTGCTTAAAGATTCACTTTACCATCTCTAATCCACTGATTCTTCCAACCTTTCATGGGCTTGCTTCCCTAACAAAAGAGGTTTTGAAACTTTTTTCTGAGTTTTTTTTTATTGGTGCTAAGAAAGTGAAGGGGGTCACAGTCTTTCATCCCTGTTGCTTCATTTTTAACAGCTGATTTGAGCCAATATCACAGGGCAAGGAGTTCCCCAGGTATGCTTCACGTTGTACGAAATCACTGCTGAACCCTTTGACTCACTTTTATTTTGCTCTTCAATATTCCCACTTGATCACTGTGAATTTTGCTTGCCTCAGCACCAGCTTCATAAACACGCCCAAAATCTCTTCTTATAATATTTTGGCTTCTTAACAAGTAGTCGTTTGTCTGCTATAAATCCTTTGGTATATTTTACACTGGTTTTCCTGCAAAGATAATTTTAAGAAAAGTAGCAGTATTGCAGATACTAAAAGGTCATGGGAACCTCTTGCTAAGATTAGTCCAACTTCTTCCTATCAATAGCTGTTAAGTGGCGTTAGCATTTTAAAAGGAGTACTGTGTGAGCATTAAAAGACATTTTTTTTCCCAAGTACACATTGAAAAGCACTTTTATCCCATGGCTAGGGCTGGGCACTAACTGGAGCTCTATCACTATGGGCTGATGTTTTCTATTCAGGGGCTCACAGAGAATGCATTGTTCGAAGGACAGCCGAGCTGCAGAGGTTGGAACAATTTCATAAGCATAAAATTATTGCAAGGTGTCTATGAGGAGCCTTCAGACAGAAGAGAGACCCTGTGATGTAGGCTGTTAAGCAAATGAGCTTTACACTGTACAACTCTAAGAATGCAAAAATAGAAAATACACACACACACACACCCCTGAAGCTGACACTTCACTTTGCTCAGTTTATCATTACCAGGAGCCGGACAGAAAACATCGCGTTGTACATAGATGTAGCAAATAGATTGTCCTGAATTTCTCCAAGGATTTACTAACAAGCAAACGCCTTCCAGCACGCAGCATCCCTCTCCGGCGCGGCGGCCGTGAGCAGCTGGCCACGGCGGTGATGCTGTAAGGACACGGATGCAGGTTTTTTCTAAAACCTGAGAGATGAGACTTTCATTTGAGCCCCCTACCCAAACGGATTGAATTTCTCAAATGGCTCCTTCTCTTTTTTTCTTTACAGCACCTGGAGTCTTTACAGAGGGAGGGTTGTAGGCTGAGAGCCCTCGTCTCCATGGGCTGCACCCCTTGTTCCGAGCGGTGGGGGGAGGCCACCTTTTTCGAAACGCCGTGGGTTGTCCTTGGCACAGAGACTCCCCGCTGATCAACCTGAGCCCTGCCGAGCACCCGGGGAAGATTATTCCAGTTATAAGTGCATTTCTGCTGAGATGGAGGGCTAAACGTGTTATTCGGTGGCTTTCCTGCTCCCCCTAAGGCTGTTCTCACACTTGCTCAGCCCTTCGCGAGAGGAGGAGAAATCGGCTTGGAAGGACGTTGACTTCTGCAGGGGAAAGATTAAAACATCAGGCAATTAATGAAAACTCTCCTGTGCAGCGATGACAAATATCCTGATGCAACTGGAGAAAGACAAAGCCGTGCCCCAAGTAAGATCAGGGCTGGCTAGCACAGCAGGAAGAACAAGATGTGATTTTGGAGGTTTTTTCCTCTCTGAAAAGGAGAGAGTATGCTTCAGAGGATCCTTCTTGTATTGCTTAGCAAGTTATGCTTCCCACTGAATGGCCGATTCATGGTGCTGAGGGCTTCTTCAGCAAAGGAAAATTATCCAGTTCCCTCTTGTTTCCCCCCCAACCCCCCATTATTCACAATAACTTGTATTTGGCTAAAGCATGCTATCGAGAAAGGCACTGTCTGGAGCTGAAGATACCAAAAAATGCAGATCTATCATCTCCCGTGATGGTTGTCCCACGCGGTTAATCAAACCCTCTGCAAAAAGGCATTTTATTCTTCATTTGCAGTTGTCCGGCTTCAGCTGCTGGGGGTCCATTAGTACCCATTTCCTTTTTTCCCAATCCAGGCTCTCGCATGCAGTGACCAAAACACCCCTGAACTCTCCTCTTGCTAAATCAGAGCGGAGGGTGCCCTCGGACCCCGAGGTGGATGGAGTCTGCTGTGGGACCTTCCAGCCGGCAAGGACCTCAGCCTGCAAATGCCCATAGCCTAGTGCAATATATATAAATCTTACCAGCTCAGGTGTCGATTTAATAACCCCTTTCCTTAGCTAGCTGGTTAGCCTCGAGCGAATTTATTAGCGTAGAGGGCATGCACAGCTACCCTGCTTCAACCCTGAGCAGTCCCGACTGCAGGCAGCTCGGCAGAGACCTTCATCCCGCTCTCCCCAGATCGCAGGTTTGGGATGGCAGCCGTAGGGACAGTTTGGGACCGTCTGTGCCTCTGCATTTTGGCGAGGAGTTCCCCCGTGCTCCAGCCCCTGCAGATCCCCTTGCCGTGCTCAGGAGCCAGGTACATCCCAGCCCCTCTGCTGTGGGATGCCGCAGCCCCAGCCGGCCCTGTGACCCCCCCCTCCAAGGTAGATGAATGTGCACCTGCATTTGATTTTTGTCCTTCCTTTTGGTGCAGAGACCTGAAAATATTTCTACTACCTTCAAATAATTTGTCTAATCCTTTTTTTTTTCCCCCATTGCTACCAGCTTCTTCAGTATCGTCGCAGATGCATCTGCAATGCATCGTCAAGGCAGTATCATTGCATCTGCATCTTTTCCATCTGAAACCTTCCAAGGCACATTTTCCCACCACATAGATAATAACTACAGCTGCAACTTTCTGTACAGCTCAGTGAAAACGGGATTTGTCTGAATATGTTTGGCTGGCTGAAGGATCCCCATCATCATGTGCAACTGCCCTGCCCTCAATGATAGCTGCCATCCTGCCAATACCAATATTACCTGCAGATTTTATCAGCAGTGTTGTGTAGGTGTATTTCAGGCTCATTGATTAAAAAGGTCAATTAACATCGCAATGTTTCCCACCAAAAAAAAAAATCAGAGTTGCTTCCAAATTTTTGAGATTCCAAAGCCCTGAGAGTCTTTCTTTAAAAGGAGCAGGGAGACGATGCTGCATGAAGGAAATTGCCTCTTGAGTTGGAAATTTTTTATAATTTCAGCCCACCCAGATATCCACAGGTATATTCTTTCCCATCGCAGTACCTGTGGGGTAGACATAGCTGGGGATGAGGATGTTTTGGTTGCGGTGTAGGAATTATGTGTAGGAATTTTTATTTTTTTTTTCTGGGAAAAATGTGCCAGCCTTTGTAAGTGCTCCTCAGTGGGAGTTCAACAGCCTTGTTGGTTTTGAGAGCATGTCAAAGGGCAAGAACGGACAGACTCATGCCGTAACACAAATACAAAAACTCTGGGAAATTCAAGGGCAGATAGATCTGAGGTTCTGCCCCAGGTCCCTTCCTAAATTGAAACAGTCCATCCAGCGGCACTGCCAATGCTTCTCTTTGGAAAATCTCCTGCTCTGTCACCCCAAAGCGCGGGGGTCCTCTTGCCAGGGCTGTGCCCTCAGTAGTAATATTTTCCACCCTGGGAGTCCAGTGTTGACAGTGGGATATCTTTTGGCCGAGGCTGACGTAAAGAGCCAGAGCAAATATTTTGTTTGTATTTAATATACACCCTCAGTGAAACGGTTGTGGGGCGTGTGACTGCTTAAAAAGTACAGCCTGAACTTCACTTGTAATTAATTTCTTGCAAAGAAATTAGGAAAGCTTTTGCAATATGATGTGTGCGGCAAAAACACGGCAGAGTAGATATAGAACAGTATTCTGCAACACTATTTTTTTTTCCCCTTTGCTTTAGGCAGTGGACAGTACACAGCTTTTTCTCTCTCATCGGGAACCACTGATGAAACACCAGTGGAGCTGATCTGGAGCATTTCTCTGAAGTATTTCTTAAATGGGTACCAACAGGTGAAATAAATTCACTTGCAATTATCAATGAAACAACTTACACAGCGGAAGCAATGAGCAATCTGATTTTGTCTTAAGCTTTTATGCAGTCCTTTTTGAGACTGGTGAGAGGACAAGATCATTCCTATGGGAAAGATAGTGGATGGGATGGGATGAACCAGGACTCTCTTTATATGAAGGGTAGGATACAGAAATTATTTGATCGCTTTTTCTAAGGAGAGATTTTGCTGATGTTCTGCTTGGTTTTCTTTGCTTGTCTAGAGCAGAGGAAGAAACAATGGTAAAATTAAGATATTTTTCTGGGTATGGTGGCAAATTGACCGTTCTCAATCAAGAAACTGATATTATAAATCAATGGTTATACTTAATCTGTTAAAGTTATCACAGGATGCTAGGACAATCTCACTGGAGCACCTTCTCACTGCCTTAGAGGAAGGTATAGATAGAGAGGAGGGTAGGAAAAGGCCAGCTCCAAGACACAAGCGTGGCCCAGCTTGTGGAAACAGCAGCCCCCGGTGTAGCTCCTGGGCTTTCCTGGCATTCGGGTGGTTCGGGAGCTACAAATCCCAACAAACCCCGCAACAGGCCTGCAAATTCTGGTTTGGTTGAGGGACACCTGAATCCTTGCATTCCCAGCCTGGCCGCGGCCCTTTGGGTTAACAACGCAACTTTTGTTTCAGCCTGGCTTTTGAAGTCTGAAGGCGGTTTTCCCCAGGTGCTAAAGCTACATTTGCTTTTAATGAGGCTTAAAGGAGTAAACAGGGTACTTGCAGCTCCCACGTGGCTGCGCAACGTCGTTCCTGAACGCCTTATGCGGAACCCAACGCCAAGCAGCCATCAGTGTTTAAGGCCAAGGTGTAGCCAAGGGATGAGAAATACGCTGGTCTTTGCCAAGAAAAAAAGTCAACTAACAGAGAGGCTGGCTCTAAACTTCTCCCAAAATACGTCCTGTCAATTCACGTGCCGATCTTTCAATCCAATTATGGCATGGCTGAATACTTCGAGGGCTCCCAGGACGCAGAGGCTGTGTCCGTGTTTGCAAGGTCAGAGCACTTCTTCAATGCGTCTTCCAGTTGGGTTTGAGCTGGTTTGCACACGCGGAGCCATGTCCCTCCTGGGAGCCAAACCAAGGGAATGGGCACCTTTCAGAGAATTAGCCTGTATTGGGTTTCTGTGGCAAGGTTTTGGTAGTGGGGGGGGGTTACAGGGGTGGCTTCTGTGAGAAGCTGCTGGAA
>JANZLQ010000079.1:80110622-80157471 GCA_026212715.1 Elanus axillaris | reverse complement strand
TTTTTTTTTTTTTTTTTTTTTTTGCATTTTGTTAATGTTGGTGGGGGTGGGTGGGGGTGAGGGGGAGAAATCTGCTGAGGAAACTGTTGGCATCTCCAAAGAAAAGTATCTTTTCAAGCCTTAGCCTGCAGCCCACAGCCCTCCTCTGCCAGGGATGAAAGAAGCCGCCGTCCACATCCGATGCAATGGCATTTGCAGGCAACGTTGCTTTTAGATGGAAGCCATGACATATTTGCCAAGAATGGCAACTTTTAAGAAATAAAGTGATTTAAGCTGGCAGATTTGACTTCCCATATCAAGTACTGGGGCTTTTTTTTTTTTTTCAGCAAACGGGAGTGCTTGCTCACAGCCATCTCTTGTTCCTGACACGTACCCACCTCTAAAGCAAACTACAGCACCGACTTTAGGTATGTTTTTTTTCTGGGAGAGCTTTTAGGAGGCAGGGTTTGACCATGTGGAAAGGGTTTGGCCAGGAGCCCAGGGTAAATATTTTTACCAGCCGTGCGATCCCTAATCCATACCAATGGACAACGTTCATGGTTTTGTCCCATTTGGAAGAAAACTTCTCCGGCAGCCGAAACCACAGCTGTGGGACACAGGATTTGTGCAAAGGGGCTGGAAGATGCCCTTGGGTTTATGCAGCACAGTCGCAACGCAACCTCAGCCTGTCTGGGGAAGGGCCAGCGAGGCAACAGCATCTGGAGCATCTTCATGCAGGTCCTGACTCGCTCCGTCCCTCTTCTGGGGCATGGGGATGAGAGAAGGGATGGTTAATATTGCCAAAACGCCTTCTGGCTGACCCAGGAATATGCTTTATCTGCTCCAAAGCCATGCATCAATCTTGCCTTAACAGACAAGTCCTGCTGACTCACAGCGGGTTCAAGGGAGGTTATCTGGCAAAAATGAAGGATCATGACATGAAGGAGGAACTCATAAATCTTCCTGAGGTGGAGGCCAGGCAGGGCTTGGTGTCACAGGCAGTACATGGTGACCCATCTCTGCCTCACGGTCTCTCATTCCTCATTGCTGAAGGCAAATACTGTAGAAATAAGAGCCACAGAGCTGACTTCAGAGCTTCAAAACGTTGACCATGGTGGTTTATTTCCTTATTGAATTGCAAACTTCCAACCTCAGAGAGGAAAAGCGCGCAGCGTGGACACACATCTTGTCTGAAATTTGGTCATCACAGTTACAGGCCATAATCCACGTGAGGATTAACCTAGATTTGTGCACGGACAAGAGAGAGGAAAAATGACCTCAAACTGCACCGTGCGTCTTGGGTGACCCTAGCTAATGTGCCCCAAATGTGCGTGATGATATATCTACTACTGCTCACCTCCATTCTTGGCACCGGGAGAGAGAGCAGATGAATCTGAGCTGTCCTTTTGGGGACCAGAGGCTTGCCGAGGACTTCAACACACGCTTTGGAGAAGAATAGTACATGTGCTTCAAGTGGAGGGCGATGCCTGAGTAAGTTTTTCTGCAGCACTGAGAAATATCCTAGGAATGGGCAAGAGTGCTGATACCCATTACGTATTCCTGGGCTCCTTCCAGCAAAGGGAAGGCATGAATGGTACCTTGGAGAAAGTCACTTTTCTGCCATCTCAAGGTCTTCTTGCAAAGGATGTCTTTCGGTCCAGACCTCCCAGGCTGTCGGTGTTGAGACCGATAGACAACACGTGTTCACTGTTGGTTTGTAGGGCGGAAAATAATAGGACTTTCACAGGGTCCTACCTGAAATCTGTTCTTCACCTTCAAGTGTGCCAGAAGAGGAAAGGGTACCAGTGGAAAGCAGAAAATCGCTGAGGACAAGATTAGAGAAGTTCGGGGGAGGTTGAGAAGGCAGGATTTCCTGCAGTGGGCATGATCCAGCATCCTGGTGAGGAGTTCCATCCTGGGAAGTTACTAAGAGGGACACCGCGGGTGGGATTCAGGTCCAGATTGTCAGTGTCCAAATGTAGGTATGCGCTGGTTTCTCTATGTGTGATCAGTGTCTGAGTTCCCATCAGCTGGCAGGGATCTAATCGGTGTGGTCAAGCGGCCGGAGGATGACCCGCGGCTGCCTTAGGGTGAGCAAAGTGCTCTCCAGCCTTCGTCCCTGCATCCCTCAGATCTCACATGACTGGTGGGAGCTCAGATGTTTAGCACACAGACACCTCAGTTCAGGTGTTTCTCATCTTGGGCTGTCTTGTTGCTGCTTTCACTGACACTTTTTGTTCTGCTGACCATTATTCACCAAAACTACAGAGGACACTTGATCTGTTCGTCCCAGGAGTAGTTACGGGGAGTGCTCACCAAAGCCACACGATGTTAATACAGTGGCCGTCCTGATGAGTTTTCCTACCAGGGAGGGATGTGGTTTTGGTAGGTCAAAGGATGCTATTTTTCAAACTAAAGACACATTGGAGACTTCGGAGAACACGTGCTCACACTGACAAATTCATGTGATGCTAATTAATAAGGACAGGGGACATATGGTGTCAGATTCAGAGCTGTGTGTTAGCTCACCCCTTGCAGTCCTGTGCAGGATGAACCATTTATAGCTTTAAACCTAAAGAATTTGGAAACAGAGTTGCATTTTCTTCCCACGGGGTTACCACCGACTCCACTTGTTCTAGATTTTTAAAGTCTGAAACAAAGATGGTTTTAGCTCACTACTGTCAAATGGGAATGACGCTCTGACTTTGCAAAAAAGCAACATACTTCTACAATAAGTGTCATCCTGTCTCACCTTCTTCCCGGTCACTTTGTGTAAGCAAAGAGATCAAAGCTTTGTGCTTCTCCAGAACAGAAATCATTTATATTTGAATTAATGTGAGGTCAGTGTGTATCCCACACTTACACAGTAAGTGTGGGCTGATCTGTGTTTAAAAATCAGGTGGGAAGAAGAGCATACTTTGATATTAGGAAATACTCTGAACCTCCAAGTGCTCTTCAAAGATGCACTGGAGATCGAATACCTCTTAGATTTTCTGTTGCAAAAGCAGTGAACATCATCCCATGTTGCATAAGGGGAAAAGTTAAATATGCAGGATACCACAAGGTAACCTTTTTATTCATTTCAGTCATCATGAGACTTCATCCGGGGCAGAGCTCAAAATTGGCCTTACATACAACCAGTTCTGGTTTTGGCTGGGGGGGGATGGACTCAAAAATCCATCCTACCCTATTTTTAATGTTTTATGGAGATTATTTTTTTTTATGAAAATCACCTAATAACCACAGGAAGCCAGCTAACCATTAGTTCCAGGCAGATTACTTCAGTTATCAATTAACCTGGAGGAGTTAAGAGTTTTTGCTTTCACCTAGAAGCTAAATCTCCTCATCATCCAATTTATGCAATGACGAAGCTGCCGAGGGTGCCTGCAAGAACTTGGAGCAACTAATTACCTGTGTATTTCCTCCTGTGGCAGGAGGAACACCAACTGCTGGAACTCTCTTAACTAACCCAAATCTGGACAGTCTCAGCAGCCCGTAAATCACTGCTGGTTCCCACATCCAGAGCTACGCAGCCACGAAAATCAGTCTCGTCTTGGCGTAAAGCAGATCCCCTCTCCCTTCAGTACAGTCTGTCTGCAGGTCACAGAGAACATCTTCAGAAGATGCAACACACCTGCAAGGAGAAATACCAGTGGGTGGTTTCTGAGCACATCTGCAATTAATTGCCAAAAGTCTGCCAAGCGAGGAGTGTCTCTCTCTCTCTCTCTGTCAGCAGGGGATGTGTAGCTTTGTTTCAGAAACCCAAATGCAGTCAAAAAGCTCAGAAAAAAACCTTTGCTGAAGATGTGGCAAGTCCACCCCTGCACACGGGAACGGCACTGAGCTCAGGGCGATGCGTTCGTCCCGAGTTGGGGTACAAGGGTGGGAAATGGGAGGTGAAGATAACCCTGGAGTAAAACCCCTGCCCAAATTCAACAACTTGGCATTGGTGTCCGCACCGGTGGTTTTTCAGGAGGCCTCGGCTGCAAGGACAGCTGCTCTTGCTGCTGGCAGAGGGTGCAATCACCCCTGCTGCTAATTACCCCATCAGCTGGGCCGGGTGATAAGTCAGGTTGGCTTCCTTCTGCTAATTTTGTAAGGACGTGGGTGGTGGTGCTGGAGCAGCACTGGGATGGGAGGATGGATGGATGGGAGGATGGATGGATGGATGGAGGAGGAGCAGCAGCAGCAGCAGTAGAGACTTCAAACCACCCCATGGCTCAGAGGGTGGTCCGTTGGCTTTATTTCCAGCTGAGACATTGGTTTCAAAAAAAGGTGGTTTCTTTCTGTTGGTTTTCTTCATGAGCGCTTGCTGTGGCTGGTGGGGGTTGTTGTTTTGAAGAGGTAGAGAGGAGGATGTGCTGGTGTGGATGGAGATGCCAGCAGCCACGTGGATGTTTGTTCACTTAGCTGTGGCGGAGCGTTCTCTTTCCCTTTGTAGGAGCATGCTGTCGGATATTAGCTTTGCCTTGCTAAGGATCCAGTATCTCTAGTAATTAGGGTCTTTTGCATTTCATCTGTTTCTGACAGACTGTGACTGCAAGCTAGAGAATAGAGATATTGCTGGATTTTTCCATTTTTTTAGGAATTTGGAAGTGTTTTACAGTGAAAAATGAACTAGGGGATTTTTCTTCTTGGAGATGTTCTACTTGGTTGCTAGACTTATTTGAGAAATGTTTTCTGGCTGAAAGTACAGCGTAACTGTTGGAATGGTAATGAAGTTGGAAAGTATGTTTGGAAAACAAGTTATAATGAATTATTCATATTCTGGCTTTTTTGTTGTTGTTTACTTATTGTATTATAATAGCTTTTTTATTTTGTGTATCTACATGTTGTTATTAGAGAATACAGTATGAGTGTACATCTTGTATGGAAGAACTACTTGGAAAAATAAGGGACAGTTCTTAATTTTAAATAAATTTGGGGGAAAAATCTTCCATTAATATAGCATGAACACTTCTAATCATCAAGCATATGGTTCATTTCTCAAAGTTTCCCTTAATAGTTTTAAATCGTACTTGCTGTCAGTTTAAATATATTAAGAATATATAATGAATAGACAACTTAAATTTTGCAATCAGTTCTTGAGATTATGTACACGTACTGCTTAAACTAACATCCATTTGAAGCTCAGTTTTAACAGCATTATTTAGATGGAGAAATCCATCAAATGATATAGTTACAAAAACAGAATTCCCTTCTCGCTGGGATAGGGATTGAAGATGACAAATTCCAGAAGTTCTACAGAACTGAAGGGCTGGCATTTTTGAATATAAAAAAGATGAGATTGCCTCCTCATTCGGGGTCCAAGAAGCACTGCGTGTTACCAAATCTCTTGACATGCACCACTCTGCCTGGAAATAATCCATCCCTGGGTATTTGGGGAGTTGAGGTCCACCCTTGCTTGAAATCCTTTGCATGTTTTTCCCATTCTGCAGTGATGTGTTATTAGATATAAATTCAATTTACAATAAAATAATCTTTGGTCTGTTTGCTATGGTGAAGGTGAGCTGTGTCTCACCGTCTCACTTGGCTGCTGGAGGATGGAAGTTGCTCATCCCACCTCTCTCCATAGTTGCTGGAGAGACAGATAACTTCAGGAAGCAATCAGCCCAACTGTGCCGGGATTTTTGTTGTTTCTTTAGGGTTTTTTTTTATGCTGGGACAAGACTTCTCAGAGTCATTTGCCGGAGTATCTTCTTACGCTTTGCTTTTCATGTTGAGATCATCCTTCTTCTGGAAATGCTCCTCTCCTACGGGCTGTAGCTGAGGCGCTTCCTATGGCGATGGTTGGAGCAAGCTGAAACAACTTCCCACCAGTGTCCTCTCCAGACTGCAGTGTTGACACCAGAAGCTCAGCTCGTGGAGCTGATGTGGGTTTTTTTGACGGCTGTCCCTGCCCTGTGTTTTCCAAGGGGAAGGCAGGGCGAGAGGAGGTGGTGGTGAGGGAGCGGGCAATGTGTCCTGAAACCAAGCCAGGAGGGGCTGTCAAGGGATGATCTCCTCATCCGACCTTCTCAGCGCTTGGACTGGTGCTTTCCTGTAATTCTGGTTTAGCCAAATTGTGCCTTTTAGGCACAAGCCTGAGTTGAGGCTGGGCAGTGTTGTTTGGGGAAACAGTTGCTGGCCGAGGAGCTGGGTGTGGGTCAGGTGCGCTCCAACACATTTGCCTGATGACGAGAGGACTTCCACAGGGAGGGAGAGGGGGAAAAGGAAGAAGGGCGGACCTAAATCCGCATAATTTTTCTCTCTTGGGTTATATATGAAGAGGTGTGTTATGCCTCAGACCCTGCCTCTGGTTTTTTGGATAGAAGTGGGGAATTTGCTACTTCTGGCTGCTTCTTTTGGTGTTGTAAGGTCTGCCTTTAGGAACTTTATGGGCTGGGGAGGGGAGGCTAGCTTGTTTGTTGGTTTTAAATCCCCAACCTGAAATCAAACTTTTTTACACAAGAATGTTTTCTCTTAGCATCTTCCTTCATCGGCACATGGCCCGTAGACCAAGGGGAAGAAGGACATGGAATATCAGGGGTGGTTTGGGACCAGGGTATGGGAGCAATGCCATCCCTTCATTGGTGGGTAGGCATTGACTTCTTAGGGGTACCAGGGAGACTTCAGAGCCTCCTCTGGGGGTGATTAATCCAAAATCCCTTGGGATTAAGGTCCCAGAGAAGTTCTTCCTCTCCTGTCTATTAGCAAGACTGCTTGGAGGGACATGTGGCTGCAGGGCAGGGTTGCCAACAACAGCAAACCAAGAAGAATTCTTTGCTGTGAGCAGAATTACTGGGTCCTGATAAGGTGATGCCCTGAAAAGCAGGGTGGTATCTTGGGGCATGGTGGGAAACAGGAAACAGCCAGGAATGATAGGGTCTTGGAAAATGCAGCTCAGTATGTTTGGGGGTTTTGTTTTGCATTTTATTTTTTTTTAACGGCTTAACTTGCTATGGGTGAAACCACGTGTGGCTTCCTGTTTTCATTACTTGGCTTTTTTTATTGTTTGGCAAGGATGGGTTTTAGAAGCAGAGTCAAGCCTCTGGGCCCACTTTAGCAGGTTTGGCACTACCGAACAGGTAGCGTGGGCAGCCGGGGGCTCTGTTGAAGGGGTTTGCATCTCGTTAAAAAGAGAACGGCTCTGTATGGCTAAGGGGAGGCAAAGAAAACCGCTGTAAGTCTTGTCATGTCACAAAGACAATAAATATCTGTCTGCGTGTCTACTTTTGCTGTTGATACCCCAGGCTCCCTAGCTGGAGACTGTTGCTGATTTATAATGCTGCACAAGAGCTGGAGCAGACAAAACAGGAAGCAAAAAAGCTTTACAAATACAACAAGTATTAAGAAATTGCTAAGTGCTGGTGAGTCTTGCAGAACGATAGTGCTTTCCTCATGGGAGCGTGTGTGTGGTGGGGGGGAATAACAGAAGAGGCATGGACCAGGCTGCCTCTTTGGCTGTTTTTCCCAAAGATGACTCCGCAGGGAGAAATCAATCCCGTGTTTTTCCCCCAATCCCAGGTTATACCTGGTGTTGATACAACCATGCAAAATATGATGGATGTCGGCACCTCCTCTCGCTCATGTTTCAGACTGCTGAAATGTCTTAGAATTAGCGGTTCTCTGCCAGCCTGAGTGCGCGATGGAGAAGGTGTTGCTCTTAGGCTGTCTGTGCACACTTGGAAGGAGCCAAGAGGAGAAGCACGATGTTGTGGTGCAGTCTTGGCTCCCAGGTTGGTTTAGCAGCAGCGTTATCTGCCCCTGTGTTTTCCCATGATCGCATTTCTCTTAAATCCTGAACGAAAAGAGTTGCTGCACTTGGAGAAGAGCCTCTGCTGCTGCAGCCAGTGCTGCAGAGCTCAAAATACGGGTCGTTAACGAACTCATATTATAAATGGAGTAATATCTGTCCCTGCCCTGTTGGGTTCAGTAGGAGTTTCACTGTCGTTTCAGGCTGATGCTGGGTTATGTCCTTAGAGCCTACAAAGGCCAGGAAAGACAGGACTGTGTTGGTCTCCTGCTTGCTTCCCCCCATCATCTGCCAGACTCTTTCCAAAACACCTTCTCGCGTTGCAATGACATCATGATGTGCTGTAAGTGACCTTCTTCCCTAAACATTTAGAGATAAACTTAGCTTTTTAGTTCCTTTCAGTAATAAGAAAAACTTCTCCTTTTTACGAGCTCTGTCACTGAACCCTGGAGGTCAGTACTGATGAGTGGGTTTTTGTCATGTTTCCTGGAAAGTTTCTTAATTTATAGCCTGAGATTTTATTATTTTTTTTTTTAGGACAGACAAAAATGTTCATGTGGTATAAACCTCTGAGAAGCACTCATTGTGCTAAGTGCTGATAGAGCTGTGTTACGCCAGTTTACATTCTGCAGATGACTGATTTATGGTGGTGGCAAGTTGTTTTCCCTTCTAGATGCAAGGTAATTTCCTGAGCAAGCCTGAGGTTCAGTATCTGTCACGTGTATCCTGCAAGAAATAATTTTGTTTAAGGATCTCTCCAAAATGAGAGAATTGAACGCCCTACCAGTATGCAATTGGTACAAAGCCATGTTTGCAGTGAGCAGGAGCTCTCCCCAAGCTGTGGATGAGATGAAGATGCTGGGGAGATGGGGTGGTTCCAGTTCCTGCTGAGCAAAGGACCAGTATCACAGAAACACCTCACCAAAAAATGGACTGAATGTTTAAGGCCCTTAAACAATTATTTTGCTCCTAATAAAAACCTGTTCCTGTGGAAGTAGAGGTGTGCAAGCAGCACTGGATGAGGAAAGCCACTGATACTTGGTCTGTAAAGGTTTTATGAATGACCAGTGCGGTTGCCCATAGCAGTATGCAGCCAAATGCACTTGAGAATAGTTGTCTTTCTATCCTACTGCTCAGCAACAGTAAACACTGTCTCTTCTTCCCTAAAAATGGCTCGTCTGTGTTTATATCCATAACAACACATCTGTTTCTGGCACAGAGGTTTCTTGGGATTTTCATCTGCTTGAAGTGCCACAGGATGATGGAGAGGATTTGGGGGTACATCTGAAGGTTGACCTGTCCTTCCTGCAAAACATCAAACCTCCCGGGTGAAGCAATGAGGGTCCCTGTGGGAGCTGCAGGTGCTCTGTTTGTTGGGGTCACCCTTGTCGTTTTGCAAGTGCCCTCCAAGTTTTGATGCCACCCTGGAGAAAAAAAAAAGGGAAAAAACCCTAATAGAAACAACTCATCTTCGCCTGTAGGAGATGACTGAACAGAGCTCTTCAGTGCTAGTGTTCTGAGGTTTCTTTCTCTGCTCCTGCTTCCCCTCTTTGTATGTACATCATGAGATGGACGAGCTGGATTTAAATGTCCACCTGGCTGAGATGCTTAATAATGAGTGGGTGGCCCTTTCTGGCTGTGCGCAGGCCACTGCATGTGGCTGTACATCTTTAAGCAGAAGCTCTCTATAGGTATTTTCAGCTTTTGTGAGGAACCGAAAGTAAAAAGCTTTGTCACTCTCAGGAAATAACAGGAACACCTGAGAGGTAGGAAGCAGAAAGAAAAATGTGATTTTTCTTTCGCAGAAAGACAAATGCAGGGAAGCGGAAGAACAACAACAAAAATTTGACTGCAAATTAAAAACTCCATGTAACTCCCTGGAACTTCTGGAGGCTTCTTTTAAGATTCTCCCTCTCCATCCAAAATGTGCTGTTAAACAAAAAAACCCTACGTGTCTCCACCGGTGGCAGGGAGAATATTCCTGGCCAGCTCTGCCCATGATCTTTCCTGTAATATGCGTTATTTTGGCTTCTCTTGGGTACAAGCTGCAGCATGCAGATTACAAGGACAACGGTCTGCAAACAGTTGATACTGGGACTAAAGCTGGTAAAAACTGGGAGTGTGCCTAGTCTGTCTGCAGCTTCAGAGCTGTAGTACTGCAGATAGCCGTGCTGGAAAACACAGTGAGAACCCCAAGTTCATGGCAACCTCTACTTAAAAAACTAAAATAACCCCCAAACCAACAGCAGTAAAGCCCAAACAACAAAACCTTTCCCTCAAAGACGTACTAGTGAGGTGACCTGTACAAGAACTGCACTGAAAAATTGTTTTAGGAACATCCTGAAAATGAAATGCTCTGAAAAGATTTTCTTCCAACGTTGCTGACGTTGAGTGGGGAAAAAATGGAGTCTATGAAAAATGCAAACAGTAATGTAGATGAGCGATTCCTTGGAGAAGACGCATCTGGAAATAGAGGAGCTTCAGGGTGGGCTGCCCTCACATGGTCATGGAGAACCTCTCTGGAGGCAGCGGAGCCAGAGGGGCTCTCCAGGAGTGTCCATCCCTCCCTAAGAGAAAGGATGAACACGAGCTAAATAGTCTTCTCAAGTGCCCGTTCTCTCCACTGACTCCAAGAAACCTCTTGGTGAGACTTGAATGTCAAACGTTTAGCAGTCTAAATGAGGTGACTCCAACGTGGTGACCTGTGGAATATTTATTTTGTCTCTTGTGGTAGACCACAGCAGTGTCTCCATCCTGGTGTGTCAGCCCTTGTCCTCTTGGGATGGCTTGGACCGCTGTCACAGCAGCGTCACCCAGCCTGGTGGTGCGATGGTTTTGGTGACATCCCAGGAGTTTCTTTCCCACGTGCTGGATTTCGGGAAGGGTGTTGAGATTCCTAGTTTTAGCTCAAAATGATGTGCGTTCCTTGCTGCGGCAGGGGAATTTTGCATGAAGCAACTGTGCCCTGGGCAATTAAACAGCACAACGGAAGCATTTCTGTTTGTTTCCTAATTTTGTGATATTTTGGAGAGCCTGTGACTCATCCTTTTTGAATGCTTGGGAATAGCAAGTCCCTTCTCTGTTCGGTTAGAGTTGTTGGTTTGGTTCCCCCCCCCCCCTTCATTTATTTGTCTTTGAATGTTGGTGTGGCATATGCCACAGCTCAGAAACAACATCCAGACAGTCAAGGACATCCAGAGCTGCTGCTTAAACTCTGTCCTTGTCAGGAACCGTGTGTGCCCAGGCTGGATGCTCCAGCTGTCCCTTCTCACTCTGCGCTCCTCTAGGTCTATGGAGGGATCTTCACTCTTCTTGCTTTGACTGCAGCTGGAAAAGCTGGGTGAATGCAGATCCTCCTCCTTTAACAGGCTCTGCTCCGGGAGCCATTGCTACAATTGCTCCTGGGTATGCTGGTGGCTCAGATTTCAAGCCTTTTGTCTGCTCCGCATCATATTGTTCTTTTCTTCGTGCAGTCTTGCTCATAAGAGACATCCTCGTTGGGTTTTGGCAGCGCATCTTGTGGGCACTATGACTTGCTTGATGTTTTCCGTGTTGGTTTAACTCCTGTGGTACAGAAGCTGGAAGCGTTAGGCCGGTTGGAGTGGGGTGGGCTGGGCTCCACATGCTTTATGGGTGATGCTGCAAGTGATGTACGGTGTCAGACCTATAGGTTAAGAGTAATCGGAGTCCATGAATTACTGTGTCAGGTTGGGAAGACAGGAAGGGGAGAGGTCAGTTTAATTTTCCTCTGCAAAAATGCTTTATTTTGTAATCTTCCTGCCACAGCTAGGAACTGAATCTGGATAAAGCCTATTAATTCAGATTTTGCAAGCATTGGAAGAACAGGTCCCTGAATGCCTTCCAGCCATTTATCCTGAGTAAATAATTCCATTTATCCCGAGCAGTCTCCAACTCCTCTTATCTCTGAAGATGTTTCTGTGGTGTTTTACAGGAGAATCTGAGCAGCGTCTCCTGCTTCACGCCGAGATGTGCTCAAAGGTCTCCTCTGCAAGCAGGACCCTTGACTTGCTTAGTCACGCGGCCAAGCTTTGTATCATCTTTTTCTCTTCTGAACACCTTAATTATGTTAACAACTGGCCTGCCTGTAGCCATGGCAAAAGATGGTCGCGTTGGTTGTGTGCTTGGGGTGGGAGCAGAGGACACTTCTGACTCAGCCCTGGTCATGAAGTTGCTGGGGCACTTTCATGGTGCAACTAGTTTTGACAAAGCATGACAGTAACCCGTAATTTAGCTTACGTGGCCAACTGAGTAATTCAGTTAAATAGTCCGGAAGTTCCTCCTACTGTTTTGCCTGGAATATGGGATTTTCCTGCCCCAGCTCCCCGTTAAACAGGTGCTTTTTGTCATCTGGAAATAGCTGCATTTCAGCACGGGGATCGAGTGGATTTCACGGAGTGGCTGAGAATTGCTTTCAAGCTCGGCTTGTGTGATGTGAAAAGCTGGCTCTACATGTAATAAGCACTAATATTATTAAAGCACATTTCAGGGTGGGCACTGTGACAGAAAAATACCACTGCATCACAAATGCAAAAGAGAAAGGTGGGTTTTTTTTTTCAGTTTTGGGGGGATTTTTAAGTTTTTTGTTAATGTTCCAAACTATGCTGCATTTGGCCTAACCCACAGTAATACAAGTAGATTATCTCATGGATGGAGCAGGCCAGTAAGCTCAAAATCACTCTTTACCGATAACAGGGAACAAACACCCTTTGCATCTCGGCACGTCGGAGGAACAGGCTGCGTTCCCTCCCTTGCTCCAGATCAAGTCAAAGCAGGAATCTTGGCTGTGTGTGTGAAAATGGGATGCCAAGAGATTTTGTTTTGGTGGTTTTCTAGTTGATTTATGACTCCACCTGCAAAATATTCCCAAACTGACATTTTTCTTTTTTCTTTTCTTTCCAGTATTGTCCTGATACTTTGAAATAGGATTATGATTCCCAAAAAAGCAGGAGATGTAGTACGCTTGATGCTTGCCCTCTCTCTTTCTCTCTCCTCCTCTTTTTTTTTCTTTTTTTTTTTTTTTTTTTTTTATTTAAAAATAAGGGGAAAAGTAAAATCCTTTTCAGGATAAAGACAGTTTCTTACAGCGTGAGGGTTCTCTGTGGTGCTAGGAAAAAGGATCTTAAATGACAAGACACTTAATTTCTCCATTTAGCCCTTATTATTTTCTTTCCTTTGCATCGATTCGGCCACCGCACCATCCCTTGAAGCCTCGAGAAGCACGTTGGGTGAATGCATAATGAGGAGAGCGCGTTGCTTTCAGCATTACGTGGCCTCGTGGCACGTCTCTCTTGCCATCATGCAACACCAGCAACAAATCTTTCGTCTCCTATGTATCACACCAGCATGTTCAAAGGATTTAATTAACTATGAAGGTAGTAAATTTTTACAGAAATGAATCTGAAGACATTTTGAGGTGCTTCTGGTGCTGCAGTTTCCCAAACACACCTTCCTACATTTTGTAATTGTGGTCTTTGAAAGATCCCCAGAGACTACAGAAACTGGGCACATGCACAAAACGAGTGGAAGCAGGGAATTCTCTCCCTCTCTCAGCTGCTGAGATTTTCCTTTCTCCCAGCTGTGTTACTTTCAAGAAAATGAAAATGGTTCTTGAAGCTGATGTCAGTTGTACTGTATTTTGTGCAACAATCCAAAAATGACTGCAAAAGGCAGCTGATATCATGTGGGTGCAGTAGTACATTTTCAAATGCAAGTAACTCGGTAGCCCAAAGGCTGTTATGTTGAACGCAATTAACCAAACAGAGCAAAGATTTTTATAAGCAAAGCTCTACATACCCCCATGCTTTCTATTATTTTGACCACTCTAGTTTCGTGACTCAAGCAATAGACTTAAACTAATTTGCTCTGAAGATACTTTATGCTGTAAGAGATGCTGTTGCTACAATATCTGTAGTGATGAAATGAGTATGCAAACGGGTGGCTCACTGTGTAACGGAGGCATCCGTGCATGGAGGTTTCCTGGGGTGATCCACAACAAATAAGGGGCTAAATGCACCGAGGAACTTGGGGAAAGGAGGCCCAGGGTACCACCTCCCCTCTGCTCCTCACGTGGGGAGGGTTGGACCCCCAGGAGACAGCTCAGGAGGCTGATGGAGTGCTGGAGCTACTCGAGCATCCTCCTGAGTGTGGCTGGAGTTTGGCCCTTCAGAGACAAATAAGCATTTCTTTTCCATTTAGGAGGCAAAATGAAGGGACGGTGATAAAGGGATTTTTTTTTTCCTATGAAAACAGAGCAAAGCAGGGCTTATCTTGGGTTTAGTAGTCCAATGGAGAGACCTCGCACCTGAGATATTGAAGAGCACTGAGCTGCAATCTGTTCTTCAAGCTGTACATAATATACATATTTATTTATATATATTTATTATATATATTCTATATGTAATCATTTATATAAATGAGAGTGGCTTCAGCAGGAGATACTGGCTGAGGACCCAAGCTCAAACCTAGGCAAGGAGAGCTTGAACCTGGTGCTCCCTCACCCCACTTAAAATGTTCTGGTGTCCGAGCCCAAAGGCATATCCCATCCCTGACTGCGTTGGGACGTGCTTTGGGAGCTTGGAGGCATGTTCTGCACCAGCAGCTTTGGGAGTTTCTGTGTCAGTGTCCTGAGGGGGTACCTGTGCTGGTGGGTGCAAACCTTGCTGAGCCCGGCTTTGGGTGGTGGGAGCCCAGGCGGGTCAGTCCTGTTCCCACCGCCCTTGGGAACATGGTGTGAACGCTCCTCCTTATGATACCCAAATCATTTTTGGGGTCATCTTAGCTTGGGGGGGGGGAAGTGCTAGTAAATATGCAGACAATTCAGTAGTATGGTTGTTTCAGTACTTGAACTTAGAACCTACTCCCTGGCTGTTGTATTTAAGAGTACGTAGAAGTAGCTTTTGTGGCTTTTGTTTTGCAGTGCCCAGGTAAGAAGGCACCATCTGTTTATGAGGACATGGGCTACTGTGGAGATGGGGATCCTGGATGCAGAGCCCACAAGCACTCCATCACCTCCCTAGTAGGTACAGGCAGGCAACGGGTCCCTTTTGAAGGTACGGAGGGGGACATGGGCACCCTGCCCACCTCAAGGGCCATTTCTTTGTCCTTCCTTGAGTTCTTTAAGACCAGCAAGCTTGTTTTCCTGCAAAGGCTCTATTAGCTTTAAAATGAATATTTATTTCTATTAAAATCCCTTCCAGGCTACAAATACCAATATTTCTCTGCTTGTGATGCTGCGATCGGCATCAAAACAGAAGGAAAAGTCAGTCCTCCCAAATTCTGCAGGAAGGAAGGTTTTTCTCTCAGTTAAGATAATTGCCGTCTCGGTCACTGTGCGCGGCAGGAGTGCTGCAGAATTGTCCTTGTGCATGAAATCTCGGTGAAAGTCACTTGAAGCAGGCAGGGTTGTTTTCATTTCCCAAAAGAACAAGAGTTTGGATTTAGACAAAACAACCTGATGGGAGATCTCAGCTTGGCGGTTTAGACTCACCGGGCTTCTCAGAGGGATGGCAGCTATGGGAACGGATCCAAGGTCAGTTTAAATTACGTATTGAATGTTCAGATAGTTGTAATGAGAAAGTGTTTGCTACTGCTGATTTTTTTGGAACTGAGGGGAGCAGTGCTGGTGAGATAGAACATACCAAAATGTTGTTTGCCCCTTGGGGCCCAGCTCTGCTCTCTGGTAGGCAAAAGAGTGATTAACATATTTTATTGTTTCTATTTCCCTGCTTTGCATTGGTCTTCCCAGCCTACATCAGGGAGAGTGTGTTAGAAAGGAGACGTGTTCCTGCTGAAAAGGGCTTTTTAAGTCTCTGCTTTGGCACTTTTACGTAGGCTTTCCACCCATATAAACAGCAAGACAGCAGCTGTTAACAGCAGGGAAGGCAGCTAGAAAGGCAGGGCATGCAGCAAACAGCTGGGATTTATGTTGTCTCCCTCCAGTTTGCAACTCCTGCATTTAATAAGCTGAGTGGTTGTGTTATCAGTGCAAATGGATGTGCTCAGATGTAGCAGATCTCTAGGAAGTATAAAAAAGGACAAGGCCGTAACAGTATTTCTGCAGCCATGCCTTCCTGCAGGCTGCATCGTTGCGACTTCTTGAGCCAGCGGTGACACCTGCAGCTTGGATAGACTTTGCTGCCTTGGAAGTGTCTAATCTTGCTTCCACCCCATTGCCACTGAGACCTGTGTCGTTTTGTCTGTGGTTTTCCCCAGTATCATGAGGCACTGGATGAACAAGGACCTTCCTGATGTGGTTTTGTGGGGTTTTTTGTTTGTTGGTTGGTTGTTTTTTTTTTTTTGAAGCTTCTACCTGGTAATTTAATTTCTTGCCCTCCTGTGCTGGGGCTGCAAGAGTGTGGATGCAAAATGGGGTCTGCAATAATATTTTAATACTGCACAAAACCATGCAGCTGCATCTGAGTTTTTGCAGATGCACCTTCTAATTACATGTAGACACTACCTCTAAACTCTTATTCCTGGGCATAGTTACAGCATGTCTCTTTTAGGGCAGTTTCTCTGTTTCCCTTAAGCTGCCATCAGCTACAAAACCCAGCATGCAGCCAGCCATTTGCAATGTTCCTCTAAAGCTGGCATCCACGTTGGAGGTACGTCTTTCCATGCCAAGCTTTGCCATCTTCATTTTGAGTGTCTGAATGGAGCTAAGAGTCTCAAGCAGGCACAAAGCGTTCTTGCATCCCAAGACACGCAGCAGCCATGGAAAGTTAAGACTGCAGCTTTGAGGTAGGACCGTAGGGATCATGGTGGGGAAAACTCAAACCCGGCACGAGCAGGTGCTACGTGGCCAACTTGAGAAGATCTGCAGCTGTTTATATCAGTGGTGAGGTTCGGCAAAAGCTGTGACCTGTTAAGGGGCAGAATGGGTTCAGTTTAGCTGATTTGCATGAAATTTAATGGGATTTGAAGTCACAAGTACCGACAAGAACCTTCTCAAAGGTGTATTTGCTGCTGGCTGACTCATGCTGCTTGGGATAAGCAAGGCACAGTCAGGATTTGGAGTTACTCTCTTCATGCATTTTGCCATTTCTTTCTTGGGAGACAAACACCTGATACGAAAAAGCAATTTTGTAGAGAAAATGGTCAAGATGGGTACTAAATAGTTGCGTGGTGAACGTGGAATACCAGCACCACGTGTTGCTTTGCAGCACTCCTCATACAGTACATCTTACTGTTCCCTTTATATGCCAAAATAAAGGCTATTAAAGACTTCATGAGAAAGTATAGAAATGGAGTAAGGGGGACACATGAAGGGTGAGGGGGCAGAAGGTCCCTCAATTCTGAGGCTATGGAATGCTCATCAGGAGGAGTGGTGAGAAGTTGGGCAGTTTTCCAAGTCTATTCCTGTTCTTAGAGAGGTCTGAGCTCACAGTAGTGGCCAAAACAGTGGGAAATACAAATTGCAGTGGCTTTTTGGATGGTTTTTCTTCTGTTATTTTGTTATTTGGTGGTGGTGGGGTCCCCAAATACTTTTTTTTTTTTTTTGTAAATCTGTATTTTCCATAAGCTTTTTGTTTTGCAGACATTCATACCAAATTCATACCAACTAAAAGTAGAAAGATACTTGGTTTCTCAAAAACATAGAAAGAAAGAAATGCTTCCATTTTTTCTGTAATGTTCCACACCACAAAAAAAAATTGTGGTCAAGAATCCCAAAGTTTTCTATGAGCAGGATTTTTAAAAAAATTAACCACCATAATACCAAATGGGTATGGAGACTTCTGTCTTTTAACTCAAAAAAATTGTTTGGGCTAGCCTGAATTTTACTTCAGCTAACCTGAATAATCTGGCGTTGCAGCCTCCCAGAACTTCTTGAGTGTCACACACCGAAGCTCTTTAAGGCCTTGAACGTGCCTCAGATCCCTTGGCTTAGCAGAAGGAAAAGTGATGTTTCTAGAAGACAACTAATAATGTTGCTAGGGGCATAGCTCAATAAATCTGAGCCCATTTACACTTTCAAGTCACCCATTTATGTTTTCGGTGGAGGTAAGCCTGTGTACTAGTTAAATGCAGGGAAAACACCTAGCTTTGGTAATTGTGGGGCCATGAAGAACCCAGTTGCTAATTCAGTGCTAAGCTACTGCATTTAATTCCTCTGCATTTTTATGGGGTGAGGGTGAAAGCCAAAAATGATGGTATTTAGGAGTTTTGCTGCACAACTGGTTGGCTTTGTGTTGGATTTGAAGTTCTCCAGCACAGTATTTCTTAGTACATGTGTCTTCTGAAGCCCTGATTTCTTAAATCCAAAAATTCCTGTATATAATTGTAGTGTTGCCAGGTCATGGGTCTCTTTCATAACTCTTGCAATTTGCTCTGGTGCTTTTCTAAAGCCTGATTTCTTGTGTTTGTGAGAAACTCAGCTTTCATTAAATAAACAAACAAAGCTCCTAGCCATCTTGACTGTAAGGAGAAGGGAAAAGAAAAAATATCTTGAAAAACATGACCGGAGTATAACCCGACAGCGTGGGTGGATCCTCAGCCCCAGGAGGGAAGCGGCATCCCCAGGTTTGCAGAGATGTTGTGTGTTACTGGAAGGAAGAGCTGGACCCGTTGTTCAGATGTTGGGGGTTGCTCTCTGCCGCAAAGAATTGGGTTTTCTGGATCGCCTTGAGGTGCAACAGCTCCCAGAGGAGAGATGGCTCCTCGGGTGCCCTCCAAAGAAGGTTCTTCTCTAGCGTTCCCGGCAAAGCTATCCAAAGGGATTGAGGGAGGTATGGCTCAGCTGTCAGCCAGGGTGATGTGCAGAATGTACCCATAGCCCATGGAAGGGAAAGCTACTGGCTTCCTCATGTCCATTCTACTGTCTGCCTGGCAGCTGATAAGCAGGAGATATTAAATGTATTGAAATATTGACACCTTAGAGCCAAAACTCTACCTCCCTGGGTAGCTGCAAAGATGTAATGGAGATGTGGGAAGGGCAAATACCTTGCCAGTCTCCTAACCTCCCTGGTCCTCGTAGGATCCAGGTGCCCTTGGCAAAGGAAGAGATCAAGACTCACGTGTTGTGTCACTGCTTTAGAGAAAACTCATTTCACCTGAAGACTGGTAATTCCTTAGGAACTGAGAGGGGCTTGGAGCTATCCCTTACCTAATGGTTCTACCTGCAAGTATCGGTATCGTTCATTCACAAAATACTTGGGAAATGTGGTGGTGTTCTTCATAGCTAGAGCATGATGGATCGTGAAAGTCCTCCCAAATGTAGGTGTGTGCAGGTTGGCAACGAATCTCTGGTGCAAGAGGGAATGTGGAAGATCTTCTGGGAAGCACTGGGGAGTGGCCAGGCAGGAGGTTTGACTGAGGCTGCAGACACTGGAGGTCCTGTAACATCTGCTCGGAGTGAGTCATTCCAGCCTCACAGACTCAGAGAAGTATTTCACCAAATTCCTTCTTCAGCTGAACTCACCCCCTACAGTATCAGCCTTTTATCCTGGATAAATGGAAAGTGAATCTCCATATTATGCCTGAATTTTGAAATTGAAACAAGAAAAGTACCGACTTGTTTCTTGTCTGACTACCTTGGCACTTCTACTCTAAAATATTTCTGGACTTTTTGATTAGTTTTTGTCTTGTATTGAACAAAAAACCTACTGTACTTTAACATTATGAATACTTATTTTTGGTATTGTTTGTCTGGAAGCCCTTTCAGAATTGGAAATGTATTGCACTCAGTGCTGTGCAAACACACGGGGAAGCGCAGTCTGTCTTTCTCCTTGAAGAATTGATTTAGAGATCCAGATTTGGCACAAATAGCATCCTAGAGGTGACTAAAATGGCCTGATTATACTTAAGGAAGTGCCTATGTACAGTGAATGGACAGACACAGCCATCCCACACCTATTGACTTGGTGTTCCACTTGGTCAAATGACCCATCCGTTGTGATGGAAATGTGACCCTCCGGCTTCACGTGGGCCATCGTGTCCTCCTGCAGGACACCTGCCAACTGCACGTATACCCCTTCTGGCTGATTTAGAGGCTGAAGCTTGAAGAAGCATTTTTAAGAAAAAGTTTTAGCCCTTGATGTGATTAAAAACAACAACAAAAAATTGCTATGTGTCTCTTGGCATGAAACTGGTACTGTGTTGGGAACGAGGAGGATTAGCAGTCCAGCAGTGAATCTCCAGTTCTTCTGTCCTTTCATCCCAGCCTTAATGCATTTCTGAGGGTTATGCTTTGGGTAAATGTAAGGTTTTGGCCCCAGTACAAGGGTGACTTGATGGACCGAGCCTTCCAGAGCCGCCTCCAAACCGTGTCCAGTTCAGCCTCCTGTTTGGATGTCATTCACTGTAGAAGTAAGAGCCACCCACGGAGATCTGATCTAATTTTAAACTTTCCAGGAGTGTTCAGAGGATTTGATGGAGATTCTCAGTTGGGAGTTGAAGAAGAGGGACAGAATATACACATGAGCTCCATGGCCGGATAAATAGGATCCTAGCGGGGAAGGCCCATCGTGACATAAACACATACGCTCCTTGACAAATAGATATTCAGTGGGGCTGTTTATGTCTGTCTGATCGTTCATGCAGTCCCTAAAACACTCAAAAAACAAAGGCAGTGAAGCAGAGTAAAGCAGAGATGCCTGGTTAACCTGGCTCAAAACGACCTGCAGCAGTCCCAGAAAGCCAAGGAGAAGTTGGTGAGTGCCCATTGGAAAGACGCTTTTGGGAGGCTGGATGGAGAAAGGTCTGTTGCTATTGTTCTGATGCGGTGAGTTTTTGTAGATTCTCCAGAAATAACAGTCGCTGTTCCTGTTTATGTATGTACTTCATGGCTATGCTTTAGATCCATAACTTATCACAAGTTAAACATTTAGCAGGAAAGAAGGAGTGTCTTGACTCTTTCCAGACTGTCAAAACTCAGCTGTCCTTGTTGTTCTTGCCTGTAGAAGACTCGATGCTCAGTCCCGCTGGGCTAAGTCCTCACACACCGAAAAGAGAGTCTGTCCCAAATGACTTGCAGTCTGATAACAAGAAAAAAAACAACCAGCAGACAGACTGGGAGTGCCGAAAAAGTGAAGATACACCTGTAGACACAGCAATAGCAAGCAATCCATGCCTGCCAACTGTGAAATTCCCCTTAGCAAAGGTTTCTGCTTAGCAGCTGTATCTGCAACGCTTTTATTAATCCAAACTATTCTTCCTCCTTCCTCTCATGCAGTCATGATGATTTTGTCTTTTTTTGCCCCTCAGTTTTGCTGAGTTTTGTCTCCTGTTGTTTTGATGGTTAGGATTTTGATTGTTTCCCTTATCTCCCCACCCCATAGTATTAAATTTTTTTTTCCCAAGACTTTCTGAGCACCCACCTTCCAGCTGCTTAAACTACAGAGGTAGCCAGCCGAAAAGGCCAGCTCCCAGCACTCATTCTGCAGAGTCTGGTCTATCCCAAGCCCCCAGCGCAGTTTCTGGACAACAAACTCTTTGGCGTGATGCTGTCAGACTCGTGCAGAGCCTGGGACAGCATAACAAGCCCTTTAGCTGACCTATAAGTAATGGCAGCACCCACACTGGAGAATAATTACACTAAGAGATGGAGATGTGAATAGCCCAGTTAGTGTTTACTAAACCTCAGAAACTGTACAGAGACTCTATTTTGCACTGTGGGTCCATTCCAAGCACAACTGGAGAACACCAGTGAGACAAGGAGTGAGGCTGTTCTCTTGCCCAGTTTTGCAGGTTCGTGACATTTGGAGCTTTCAGGCTGAAAAATGGATGGATGCTGATCCAACCCTTCTGACACAGTCACTCTGGGGTGCATTCAGGCAACATTTTTCAGATGCTGAGGATGTACGGTGAGGGCCAGACTTAGAAAAAGCTCACATTGCATTTAAGCAGTCGGATAAATCTAAGCAGCTCTTTTTAGGGTGTACGGGTTACAGAATTGGGTGCCACACCATATCAGAAGGGTATTGGTTTCTGCAGGATTTGAGCTACTGCAGGGCTATGGCTCCTGATACATTATCCCAACCAGCACAGGGCTGGCCTGAAAGAAGCAGCTGGATATGGGAAACCCGTGTCTCTATGCCAGAAGGAACAGATGGACATTAAATAATCAGACTCCCCCAAACACAAGCAACTGATAATATTCCAAATTAATGTTCTGGGTAGAAAGTCCACAAGCAAACAGAGTATTTTACTTTTTTTTTTTTAAGCTCAGGCGAGTGGTCTCTGTGCATCAGTGTGCTGCTGGCCAGGCTCCAGGACTGGATGTGTATCAGGTTTCTGCCTGTGTATTGATTTGCACATGGGTTTAGATTTGGGAGGAAAAGCCCTTCCTCCTGTGACGCAGCCCCAGCCTGTGCTGGGTTTTCAGCTGCCCGAGTTATTGCAAGTTGGAGTGGATTTTGAGAAGTGTAGGTCCTGTTGAGACTGCCAAGGAAAGGCAACTTCAGTTTTGATCCTTGCAGCCAGTTTTTATGCACCCCTTCGTATTTTTGTATTCCCTTCAGGACCGAGGCCCTTACTTTGGCATCTAAATAACTTTCTTTGCAGCTGATTTTTCTATCAGTGGTCACTTTTCCACGTGCCTGGGCATCTGATGAATCAATGATACTTTCTTCCCCCCCCCCCCCCCGGTATCTACCTCTTCTTTTGGTCATTTGCCATCTGAAACAACTGCTTTATATTTCAATGTATTGAGTGTTCGCCCTGTTGAACTGACCTCAGCTGCTTGACTGCGCTTGACTTGTTTCCATCATGCGGGAAACTGGTGCGAAGACAGATCTGAGTCAGCATAAATATATTTAGGAAGCTGATAAAACTTTATTGTGAAACCCCTTCACTCACTCCCTCATTACATTCCCTGTTATTGTTGAGGTTTTTCATGCATGTCGACTGCATCCAGCTTCCGCCCTTGTCCTCAGTCAACCTCTCATTTCTGGTAACCTCTGGGCCGTGTCTCCTTGGGACTGTTTGATTGCCCTATTTCATCACTTTCTCTCTGCTTGGCTCCCACCGGCTGAGGCTGGTGCTATTTCTGAACCAAGACTCAAAACACCCCGATTCCTACAATGAACTTGCATCCTACTGCATTTAGTTTTTAGACGTTTATATCTTTCCTAGCCTTTCTTGGTTATGTTTTTAGCAGGGGGTTAACCCTCTTTTTTTTTTAGTCTGTCACTTTGCCTCTTCTGCTCCACCTCTGCTTCTCCAAGCTTTGGTCTTTCTTATCTTCACAAAATGAATGAGGCCACCAGTCCCAGCTCAACAAGCGTCTCAGGTGCAAATTAAGTTGGTTTTTTTCCCTCTTTTTGGCTGATGCCTAGCACGCTTTGGTGTTGTGGTTTTTGCCACAAAGAGTTTGACCTTTGAAAATTGACTAAATATCCCAGGAGGTATTTAAAGGATGCGTAGACGTGGCGCTTAGGGACATGGTTTAGTGGTGGACTTGGCAGCATTGGGTTAATGCTTGGACTTGGTGATCTTAAGGGTCTTTTCCAACCTAAATGATTCTGTGACTGAAGAAGCTTGGACCATTGCTGTAGGTGCCTGCTGGATGGGGAGCCAAAATCTCTGTCTTTACCCAGGTGATGCCAGCGGAGTAGTCCTGCACTGGTGGGAGGTGGTGTTGAAAAACTGAATTGCGACATCGCTGGGAGGGGGAAGATGTTTAACCACCATCTCTGTAAGTGCAAAATGTTGCTTTTTAGTAGGAAGCCTGCAGTTTGTAAACACAGAAGTTGCAAGCCTAAAAACACAAGGTTAGAGTAATCTCCCATCCTCGGCTGCTTTTCAGTTGCTGTCCACACTTTTTCCTCTGAACCCTGATGATTTCTTTCACAGTTCTCTGAAACTGAATCATTAGTGCCTGGTTCCTCTACTACTGCTGGTGGTTGTTTTGTTGGCTTTTTAAGATGGGGGGATTTTGTAGAAATACACCATTCTGTAAAGATACACCAGTGACCTGGACAATACCCTGTAGATCTGAAACTGGTTTGGTGACAACACACAAATTCTTGGTAAACTGCTTGTCATATTTTCACAAGCTTTTGGTGCCTTCTGTGGACAAATACAGTGACCAGGAATTTGGGCATGCAAGTTGCTTAGATACTGAAATAGATATTCTTCTGGCCACAAAAATTATGCAGCATTGGATATAGTTAAAATATCTTTAGAGAGCACATCTTACACTGCAGGTGTGGTGTACTAGCAGGACAAGAATATTGTGGTGGCCACCTATTACATAGATTGCACCTACGATTGGAAGCCTGAGGACAGTGACCTTCCCAATACCTGATCCAGCTTTCAAAACTGGCTAATGCAAATAGGATTTCACAGATGTTCCTGGAGCAGGAGCTCTGTGGTGCGGGCACTTGACTCCTGACTTTGTGAAAGTACTTACTACCAAATAGGTGAAGAGTAAGTGAGTACAAGTCCCACCTAGGTGGGTGGTTGTTCAACATGACCTTTTTGTTGAATAAATATAAGGAATTATTTACTTTTGCAAGCATGCCACACACTTTTTGTCTTAATTGTGCTTGGGACAGCCATGCAGAAGTTGAGAAACTGGGACTGGTATCTTAAAAGAAATTATTAGAGAGGACCGCAGCGTCACTTCTACCCAGAGTGGCAAAACTGCTCAGGAAAGTCTTCAGCTCTTCAGAGTATCAGTCATACAGGAGAGGACCAGGCTCGGAAGGTGGGAAGCGCTAAGGAGCCGACGCTCCTGTGCCAACCTGCTGCCACCATCTTTCGCTGTAGTCTCTAAAAACGAGAGGCAGCTCGCGGGGCTGATGTCCCGAGAGCCGCTGCTGAATACGGAGCTGCCCGCGTGTGCCAAGTCCAGCGGTAAATAAAACTGAACTGCCCCTCTGCTAAGCCATGCATCAAGTAAACCTCCTGGGAATGGGATCAGTGGCTCGCTTCAAATGCAAATCACTGTTCATCCCTGGTGGAGGCGCGGATTCACGTGCACACACCGCCATTCTTCCAGCCGTGAAAGCCAGACCAGAATTAAAATGAGTAATAAAGTACCTAATTGGACTTTGACCTCTGGCTGCAACGGGCCTGCGTGTGAGTGTGGATGTGTACGTGTGTGCATGCGTGTGTTTTGCCCTCCTTGGCTGAATTCTTGCCTGGGGTAGCTGCTGCTGCTGTCTAAATGGTGTGGGTCTGTCCGTCACAGTCTGCTGCCTCTTGGCTGGGTTCCACCTGGCAGCCTTTCAGCTAAGCCCTTCGAACAAAATAATTCCTCTGTAGGGTCTTTCTTGCTTTCCCTGGGGCTGGGAGCAGGGCTGCAGTGCTACGGCAGCAGCGAGAGGTTCGTGCCGTCGCCCCACCGTGTGTCACGAGCACGGTCGATCTCATTCCAGTTCTCTGCCCCCAACGCGGTCCTTGTCATGCAAAAAAAGGTGTTCGAAGCTTTAGTGAATCCCACAGTGGATGTTTTGGAGAAGAAATTCCTTGATTCATCTAGGCGGAGAAAGAAGTTGGGTTAGAGAAAGTGCCGGTGTTTGGTCCTGTGTTGTTTTGTGTCATTTTTCTTTTTTTAAGGTAAGAATCCCTCAGTATGCCCAACTTCTGTATTTTCTCTAAAACTCATGGAGATCTGGGGAAAACTCCTGGAAAAGGATTTCTTCCCAGTATCCATCAGTGAATGCGCTGGGGAGATGTCTGAAAGAGCAATGGCACTATCTCTGCCCCTCCAGGTGAAAGTCTTACCAGATGTGCACAGGTATTTAGTAGTTACCACAGAAGAACTGGGAGCTACTGATGGGTTTTGTGACCTGGCTGATTCACCTTGCTTTTTCTATACCTTAATTTCCCTTCACACACTTCGTATTGCTGCTTTAGGCAATGTAAACCCTGGGGAAGTTACTCTGGTTTACCTGGAAAAACAGGATTTCAATCTATTTTGAAACCTCCAAGATCTATCTTTCCCATAGCAGTGAAATCCCCAGGAAGAAATTCTGCTCTATTATGCAAGTTGATCTACATCCACCTCTCTATCTTCTCTTTACGCTGAGCAGCAGGAATAAAATAAATAAATAAATAAACACAACCAAAAAAAACCCAGAGAAAACAAATCAGCCCTGCCAGAGCCAAATGGGCTTCATATGGAGTTAATTCTTGTTCTGCTGTTGCACACACTGCAGTGATTTTTGCCTGCCTTTAATTCGCCTCTCTCCCAACCAGCACAGGCTTGCACAGATGCAGCTGAAAGTGGAATGAGGCCCATGGTCCGTAAACACTTCAGCGAAGATTAAAGGTACCCCATAAATGCAGAGTATGTTGTTGTAAGGTGTTTCCAGATGAGAGAAAAATGGATTATCCTTCAACTTGATCAAGAAAAATATCGTGGTGCAGAGCCATACTCTGGAAACCTGGTTTGAAACAAAACCAAACTGATTTGAGAAACAAAGAAAAATCTATGTTATCTTGTTCTCCTTGGTAGCAAATAGGGTTCAGATGCTACAGTGTCTGACATGATTTCTTCTCTTTTTACTGCATAGCAGTGATGATTTTACTAGCTAATTCCTTGCTTGCTCTTCCCTTGTTTTCAATATGGAAAACCAGTTGTTTTGCTCCCACACGTCTTCTGCTAATGTGACCCAGTTCACTGACTTAGAGAAGAGCTGGTCATACCTGCAGGTGACAAATAACCAGCAAACAGTAGTGGGTAAACTGGCTAAGTAAAGAAAAAAGTGTTGTTTTCTTGTGATGCTGAAGCAGGCTCGATCGTGACTGAGCCGTTGGGAAAGTTTCTTGTGTTAAAAGGCAGAGTGAGGATTTGGAGCTATTAAATGCTGGGCTCCCTGCTGCCGTATGGCAGATTTTTTGTCAAAACAACCCAGTTCGTTCCTTGGGGAGATTACGGTTTTGGTAGATAAAGGTAATATATCGATGTAAGACTCTGACTTTGGGAAGGTCTCTTTGTGCTATGTGGAAATGGATAAAACTTTCAGTGCTGTTCCTAGCACCCATAATGAAGGTTTTAAGTGGGCTGTAATTTGGGTGAGATGGAGGAGCCTTGATTTTGTTCCAGAAAGTCAGCTATTACATCCTCATCTTAGGTGTTTGAGTTGGTTCTGAAATTTCACCTTCGACATTTAAGTTGGGTCTAAAATTTTGCTGGCGAAGAGCTGAAAAACTCAGTCAGCTCTCTGGTTTGGTTTTTCCTTTTTTGGGAAAAAGGGTTAAAGACCTCCATATAGAAACTGCAGAGGAGTTCTCAGGCATACCTGCGTTTTTTTTTATCACTGTGTATATTGACAGCTAAATGGATATTTTGGCTCCACAGACCATACTCCACAAGATGCTGATAATTCAGACAAGGTGCATGCATCCACCTTTCCCCCTTCGACCACACTGAGGCCTGAGCACACGTGGCCCATGCAGCCACACGCTCCCAAACTCATCCCAAAGTGTGCTCCTGTTTCTTTTTTGCTCTTCCAGCCCGGTTTCCATGTCTGTCAGTGAAGTCAAAGGGCAAAAAAGGGAGTATATGTGCTGCTTGTGGTAGCCATTGGTTATTTGGGGAGCTTCCTCGGGTTTTATGCTCTGTCCCACACACAGAGCCCTGGCCAAGAGCAGGAATCCTTCATGGTGGGAGGATGACAAGGACGTGGTAGGAGGCACTCCCCACCTCATGAGGCTCTTGGAACTCAAAGCACCTGTTTAATAATCTGAACTCGCCAATTTTCACACCAAAGGCAGGGCTTGCAGCAGTTTGAGATCTGCTCTAGTGTCCTCTCGCTTTGCTTGGGCCAGCTTTTCCAGAAGGGACAAGAAAGAGGTCAAGGAAGGGTTGACATAGAGTCCAGGCCCTGTGCAGCAGGTGAGCGGAGACTTGAGAGGAAGATTTATCTACAGATCTAAAAATCTGGGGTTCTCCAAGACTGAAATTCCTGCAGATGTTGAAACTCCAGTGCAAAACCTGCGTTTCTGGTCCCTTGACAAGTGAAAGCATCAGCTACCAAGTCCATAAAACACCAGGTTCTGGCAGGAGCACTTGCAAACATGCTGGAGAACGGTCCTGGGGTTGTGGGTTTAGGTGTGGTATGGTCTCCTCTGCTGTACGAAAGGGCTTTTTTGCAGGGAGTATTACCCCACTCTGCTCCCGTCTGCTTCCTCTGGCACCTGAACACCGCAGAAGTACTCAGCTGGGTGATTTTAGGCCCCTGAACTGGACCATAATGGCCAATATGGATAAGACTAGACGTGTCATCATGGGCAGAAAAAAGTACTTTATTTGTGGTCTTACTGCACAAATTATTTTTTCAGACTTCTTTGTGTCTCTGTCCTCACTGGACTTTCTGTGTGATTAGAAAGTGGTTGAGAAGGAAAAAATAATTGATTTGCCTCACTCTTCTTCGCTTTTTTTGTGATGCCAGCTATGCTCAGAGGGTGGTCCAGGAATGCCAGTGGTCTGTAGGAAGCTACTCCATTCCTAGTCACAGTCTGTCACCACTTTGGCTTGCAACGTGACGGCAAATGGCCCCTCTGATTTGATGCCCCCCCAGCCTGAACACCCCCAAACTGGCGGTGCTTGGGGAACACATCCCTTGGCTGTTACCCAAAAGGCCTGGTCATGGATGAGTGGAGTAAGTTGGGTTTACTCCAGTAATTGGTGGGAGGTTGTCCTGTAGCTTTACAGGATTAATAAGGGACCTAAGCAGCAACGTTGTCTTTCTGGTGTGGTCCCTTGAGGGTGTGAGTAACGTGTTGGGGACCAGATTGAATTACCAGCTTCTGGGTGCAAAGCTACTGCTTGGTGGCCCAACATCAGGGACTATTTCTTCAGCAGACTTCAACGAGGCAGGAGCTCTGATAACATTCTATGGTTGGAAAAGGCTGTAGTTGCCAAAATAAGCACGTCCTTTTTTCACTCTTGGTCAATGCTAGTCCTTGATGTCATGCGTGGGGTTGAGAGGGACTGTGTCTTTCTGCTTATTCTAACCTGTGCTTACACACAGCTGTGTACAGGATTGCCACATGGATAGCTGGGGTCATACTTGGCATGTCGTAAGATGTCCCTTGGTAGCCTTCATATACTCCACAACACCACCCTGCATTTGCTGTGGGTCTGCAATATAATAGGCTTAAGCCATCAGCTCAGAGAAAGAAACCACAAGCTCAAGACGGTGCCAGCATAAACATTTGTCTTTTAAATAGATTTTGCTCTTGAAAATCACCTTCAACCAGGCTGGGTTGCTGGTGTGACGTCCTTTCCCACCTCTCAGGCTTCAACAGGCAGCTCGTGTCCAGACCTGAAGCAGTTTCCCCTGTAACGGTGGTCAGTAGGTATAGCGAGAACAGCGAGTTACGGGAATGCTGTTGAGAGATTTCTGGGCTCAAGACGTGAATACCTGGGCAGGCTTCAAGCATCCTGCAGGAACAGAGACCAGCCACCTCACAGTCTGGTTTTGGCAGTTTGCCGAAGGGTTTATAGCATATTTGGTATGTTTGGGCTAGTCTGTGACCTTAGGGTTGTCCTTAAGTATCAGTGTTGACGACCAACCTTGGATCTACTTTGCTGTTCTCTGCTACAATGAGAGACCCTTTTTGTGGTCAGCCAGCCAGTCAAAATATTATATCTGTGATTGCTTCAGCATCATCTCCAGAGACTCCGGATAGTCACCAGGAGTCTAGTAGCCAGGAGGGAGATGCTTGGTGTGTATTTTGCAATAGGTCAGCTCTAATTGCAAAGGGTACAGAGACCATCTGCAGCCTAACAGGCACTGTGAGATTTTTTTGTTGTTGTTGTTGGTTCCTGTGACCTTCCCTGGACCTTTCTGCCATGGGGCAGTCGATCTGTTGACAGCAAAATTCAAATTAATAGCTCCTAAAATCTGTAACCTGCTGGGCCCCAACTGCTCCATGATAACAATTATATATATATATATATTACTTTCTGCCCCACCCCCCAAAAGCAGGTTGAAAAAGCTACGTCAGTATGTGCCCAAGCCTGGACTCAGTCCTTTGCCTTTGTTTCTTGAGCTCAATCCCATTAAAGCTACGGGATGGGATGTTCTGGGCAGAGCAGTCTGGGTAAGCTGGCACCAACAGCCTCCTGGCTTGTTGGAGCAACAAAATATTGTTGAAGCTGCGTAAGGAGGTAACTTGGTGGGATTAGAAAAACAGAAGCAAGCAAAATCTTTAATAAAAAAGCTTTTTTTTTTTTTTAATGTAAGTTAAAAACTGATTCAGCAAAACTGGGAGAAAACAACACAGCAGGAGTTTAAAAATCAGTTTCTGTTTGTCTGCCAGAGGGTAGAACAATGTGTGTCTTTGTTCAAAGCACAGATTATGCAGGAATAAAATAATAAATAAAAGGGCTGCTGAATGGAGCTGACATAGTGTGCCTTCTGAAGGATACTGAATTAATAAGAGGAATAAATCATCCTTGGTTTACAAACATGCCTGCTAGTGTGCCCATCTCCCAAGGTGTAAATCAGCCCCAGCTAGCCCCTGATGGTGAGCAGCTGTTTCAATTCTCTGGGCCAGGTCTGGAGCTGCTGTAAAGCAGGTGCTGCAGGTGGCTTTATCCTGATTTTAAACAAACAAACAAACACAAAAAACAAATGGAGTGAGCAGGGAGCAAAGGTCTGCTGGTGTATGACCAGCACAGATCCCTCCTGAGGGTGGTTTAGGTAAATTTAGGTAAGGGCTGGATATGATCAGCAGCTGATGACAGCTTAGGAGCCCGTGGGAGGAGAGCTCTCATCCCATACAGCCTTCCCAAGGGGCTGATATGAGAGCAGAGCACAGGAACCATCACTTGCAACCCCAGCTTATCTCTGGCACTTCCCAGGAAAGATTGCTCTTGCTGTACGTAGTAGCTGTTTCTTCCAGATGCTCAAGCCAGGATCCATAAAGATATTGAGGAGGGAGCCCTGGAAATGCCTTTGTTTGGGATGTGCTGTTTGGCTCCTAGAGCATCTTCCAGTGAGGCGAGGGGCTGATGCTTGGCAAACAGGCTTGACCTTTGGTGGCCTCCACCGTGGCTGGGTGCACCATGCCTGCTGCTCTCATCGCAGCTCCTGGTGGGTACTTCCACACTGCTTCGAAGGAGTTTATCGTGTTGGCCTTACGAGGTGGTTGACGTGGCCAGCAGCAGCGTGACCCAACCAAGAGGGATGGGGCCAAGCAATGCATGTGTGCCTTCCACCCACCTCTGCCTTCTGCCTCTCTGCTGAAGCTTAGCAGAGAGGTTTGCCCTTAGGAGATGTAGGTGAGGAGGGTCTCCTAGCTGTGCTTCTCCCAGGGGGTCCCAGGAGAGGATGCAGATTGAGAAGACTGAGCTCCGAGTGCCTCTGCACGAGCAGAACTAAGGGCTGAATCTCTTCCAGCCTTGCCAGCCCCGCAAGGGTTATGGCAGGGAGCAGAGGGTGGCCTGGCTGGACCAAGCTGTCCTCCGTCACTGTTTATGGACAGACCTTATAAAATCACTTCCCTGATCTCAGCCGCTTTGCTGCATGGCTCTGGTGGTGCAGGGACACGGGGACCCACGCACACACTGCCCGCTTGCTAAGGCAATGTCGTTGCTCTTCTTACCCTGGCTGTTACTGGGGCCATGAGCAGGGGTTCTACTCCAGTAGAGTCCCAAGAAGACTTGGGAGCAAGTCATCCTCAGGTGCTTCAAATCTTGCCCTGGATGCTCTTCTATACCTGACCATTCCTCAGCTAAGGAGGGGGAGAGTGCTCCAAGTATTCCAGGAGTTACATCTTGAGGAGCTTAGCACATGGGAAGATGAGGAGGAGCTCAGGACGTTGTCTGAGCTTTGGAGAGTCAAAATGTAGGTTGTCCTTGGCTGCGCTCTATGCTGTGAGGTTGATTCTCGGCAACGGTGGTGGGAAGAACCTCATGGGTAATGATAAGTCGGTGGATGGGTTGGGAGTGGTGAGGTTGAGCCAGATGGATGGAGCGTAACCTCATGGTGGAGAGGATTTTACTAGTGGGTGAGTGACGGGAAACAGGTAAGGTGGAAGGAAAAGACCAAGAGGTGGGCTTGGACCTGAGGGTTGGAGGAGGACCTGTGCCCAGCTGCAGCACTGCTGGTGGGATTGCACTAGCAGCCCCTGGGGCTTTTAATTCTCCAGCTAATGTCTGAGCGCAGGTATTGAGCCTTTGGAGGACAAGCATGGGCTCACTGTTTGTTTCTCCAAATGTAGGCAGGGGTGGAAGGGGCCAATTCTTCTAAAGCTTGGCAGAAAAAATAATGAGGAACATCGATATGGATCTACTGGGGAGAGGCAGCGGCTTGTGGGTGGGAGCCAACCCCGGGATGCAGCTGCAGAAACATGGGTGCAGGCTGACTTTCACAAGCTGCAAGGTGAGAGGAGTTGCGATTATGCAGAATTAACTAAAAAAGCTGTCTTCTGTGTGGTTTCTGGAAAGTAATGGTGAACAGCGGAGCTTGGCTTTGGCTCCAGTTGCCTGTACATAATGTGATTTGAATTAACATGGTCTTCTTCACTGAAATTTTTTTTTTTAACACACAATTTTGATACAAGTAGAAGAGTGGAAACTTTTTTCTGGTTACTTTCTCCTGTGCCAGTTATTTCCAGTATTAATTAATTACCTGAAGGAGATGGTATTTATTTAAATATCATAAGTCTATTTGATTTTTGTCCTTACCTCGCCCCATTACTTAATAACTTGTAATAAGACTAGAAGAAAAGGAAATACTGATGGATTTTTCTCTTTCTTCTTTTTCCCCATTTTTTTTCCTTTATTGTTTGATAGCATTTCATGTATACGATCAGGTTCATTGCTTCTCCCACATATTTGGCAGATTTTCTCCACTTATTTCTCATGGTCTTCCAGTTGGGAAGGGGAAACAACTTTAAAGAACACTAAAATCCCATTACAGAACAGCAAAACGATCTTTGGATCAAGCTGAAAACCCAGAGCTTCTTTTGGCTCAGCTTTGTAAAGATGCACTAGATATAAAGTTCATCGTGTCCTGTTAAGTAGCTGTTGGCCAGAACACAGAATTGGTCTAGGTCAGGGCTTTGAAGTTGTTACTGGAGCTGGCTTGGAGGCAGCGTGTGGCTTGGACTTCAGACAGGAATTCAACTGAGGATGATGGGAAGAAGAAACAGGGAAAAACGTATGAAGTTTTAATTTTCCTGAATTTATTCCTTTTGCAACCAGTCTTGCAAAGTGCAGAGCGTGCTCCTTGCCTAGGCATTTCGGCAACGGGTCAGCTTCTGTTATCTTCCTGGAGCAGCACCTCCCCGTGGGTTAAAACCCACCAGCCTTCTGCTGAAGCCCGAGGAGAAACTCCTGCAGACTTCAAAGGGAACCCAGCTGGAGGACTCGGGCACATACTTAGCTGTGTCTGGCGTGCGTGTCCTGCCGAGCGGTGCCCCGGCGGGTGAACCTGAACTTGTGCGAGAGCAGCTGGTCCGAGCTCCTGAGATGAGGACTCTGGAGCCGACCGCCTTCTCTGCCAGGAGGAAGCTTCGCAGACACAACCTGCAGGAAAGTTAACGTGTTCCTGCTCTTGCAGCTTTGGCTTTGCTTACGGAAATCGCTAAGGCAAATACCTACAGTGGGTAAACATGCTGCTTCTTTCCTGAGAATGGATGTTCTACCATAACAGCCACTGGGAGTGTCCTCGTCTCCCTCTCAATTTTCAGTTTCCTTCACCTCCTGGCATATTATATGGGCATGGGGGTGTAGACCATATTAGACCAGGCTGAACAAGGAGAATAAAACTTCAATAAGCAAAAGAAACTCCTTTTGACTCTTCTTCCGCTCGGAGGAGAAGACCGTGCACCCTTCTGGTGCGTGTGCTGAGCAGTTACTCAAGGTCAAGGCATCTGGGGTTTGTCTCTGTTACTGACTTGTGGAATGCTCTTAATGCAAAGCCATTAATCTTGTGCTATTGGCTGATTTTGTTGTGTTTGAATTTAGTTATTTGCTTGTTAATGCATTGAGGAAGGCAGCCTTGCCTGATCACGGGAAGGAGAGTTGTGCTGCTCTCACTCCCAGGCTTCCCTGGTTTGTGCTCCGATGTTATTCACAGAGGCGCAGGTTAGTGATGACTCTCACACGGATTTGTGGTCCTCATCGATAAAGTCAATGCTAATGAACGTTTTGTACAGACAGCAGCAAGTTTGCTGAATAACCTTAGTCATCTGTAAACCAGCCAGATCCACCATTCTGAAATTTAGAGAGAAATTCCAAGCTTTATTATCCAACCGATCTTTTGAGATCTGTCATTGGAAGTTCCCTCTATTGCAGTGTATGAATAATACATAATCCAGCTTTTCCATGGGTGTTTCTTTATTGGGTTATTCAAAGAACCGACAGATTTGGCTGCTTTACAGAGATCTGCAGAGCAAGGATCATCTTCTCATTAACATCTGCAGATTTTATGGCATGTGAGTAAGATTATTTCAGTCATACTTCCTCAGCTCCAGCTAAGCTGAATGTGGCCTTTCTCTTCATAATTTGGTAGGATATATCGGTTTTCAGCCAAAAACAGGATATGGAAAGCCATATGGAAAGGAGGAAAAAAAATCAACCAGATTTGCCTTAAGGTTTGGTCCAAGTCTCGTGTCACTTCTTACTTTGTCTGAGCTGCTTTGCCTGTTTGCAGTAATTCGGATAGCTGGCTAGGAGAGGTGGAACAGGATGGCCTGGAAAGCCTTACTTTTATTGGTCCCTATTCCTCATTTTTCAATCTTATTACAAGTCAGGTCAGAAGAAAAAGATTCTGAATGTTTGCACTTTGATTCTTCTTTATACAGTTTGCCATAAACATCCTAAAGCTTTGTGAAACAGCTGCAAAACAACTGAGAACAGAAAGGACAGAGATAGGAAAAAAAAAAACAAACCACCAAACCAATAATCAAGCAATAAAAAGTGATCTGATTTTTTGTTTTAAACTTGGCTCAGCTCTGGGTCAAGCTGCTTCACCCATCCCTCTGGACAGCATGAGGTCTCCTGATACTTTTGCACAGATTTGTAAAAGTTGCCAGATTCTTTGTGTCTGCTGCTGGGCTGGATGGGATTGCTAGGAAGGCAATGAGCTGTATAATTTATGTTGGAATGTCAGCATCTGAACAGGCGTAAAATTACAACTTGTTATCACGGTCCGAGGAGCAGGATCTTGGGTTTCTTGGGCGGTTGCGGTCATCTTTTGGTGAGGCTGCACTTGGGGGTGGCTGAAAAGCTTTACCTGGTGGAGTGGGGCTGCCTCTTTATTTCAGCACGGGAAGCTGGCGAAAAATGTGCTGTCCTTGTTCCTGAAAGGATTGGCTGGTCTCTCTCTCTTCCCAAACACAGCTGTTATGTTGAATTTATTCTGCCGGGATTTTTGTAGCCTGGAAACTGTCTGTGTGAGACAGCTGGTACCTCCCGTGTCGGGGACTTCTGCTGACCCAGCTCACGGCACCGGCCGAAGGGGTGAGGTTACGCCGGCAAACGGGGGAGAAGCAACCTCCAAGCAGACTTTGCGTTCAACTTACCTTCAAAAGCCAAGATGCTGAGGGGTACTTGGCGAAAGAGTGCCCCATCGCCGCTGCTGGCGGGAGCTGGTGCCGGCACTCGGATGCCGGAGCTGGGGCAGCCCCGGCTGGGGGGTGAGGAGGGTTGTAAAGCATTCCCCATCCGGGCCGTATTGTTTCTCCAGAGACACAGCCTGACCTTTGGTGGGACCTGACTCGTGGGGCTGAATGGGGTGGCTGTGAAAAAGCGATCCTGAATAAACCTGGGAGAGGGGGAGGGCTGCCGGCCGGCTGAGAGCACAGCGGTCAACCCCAGCACCACGGCAGCTCCAGCCTCGGCCCTGCCTGGCACAGATTTGGGATGCGTCTGTTGTGCTGACCCCAAATTCGTTAGGTATTTCCCCCCAAATGCTCCCCTGTCTTTGTTTTTTCACTTGTCTAACGCACAACCAAGCTCCTAACCAGGGGAGCCGTGCAGGGACGCGTGCCGATGTCATGTTGGCTTCAACACGTGGAGCAGCAGGAGCGATGCATTTGGGAGCCCGCGTTTGCTGCGTGAAGATGCCTGGAGGGGGATGCCCACGGATGCGAAAGAGCTGCAGCTTGTTTCTTGTGAGCTTAGATTCTTCACCCTTCACCTTGCAGAGATCAGCTGGATGTGAAAGGGGCCAGTGCCTGCTTGTCCTTGCAGAGGAATTGCCCTGGGAGAGGTACCAGCCCTCTCGCTGCAGCTCTATCCAAGGGGTAGCGTGCAAAAAAAGAGTCCCAGATGCCTGGGATGGCTTCAGGTATTAGTGTCCCCCTGCTTTGCACAGGGTGGAAGGTAATCCCACAGGAACATGTTGGGGAAAAAAACTTCCAGCTCTGGGGTGCAGAATAATTAGGGGCCCTACAAGCATCCAACAGCTTCCCCATCACTCTGCCAAATCTACAAAGGTAGTTTTCCTTGTAGTCCAGCCATTGCTGGACTTGTCATAGGAGAAGGTTAACAAAGTAATTTCATAGAAATCTTGCACGGCTTGGAGGTATTTACTCTGTTTGCAGAGTCCTGTTGCTGCTGGATTTGTCAGGCGTAGGCAGAGCACAATGAGAGATTTCTTTGAACTATTTCGGGGGGGGGAGGCGGGGAAAGACTTTAGTCATAGAGAGCAAGTAACACAAAATCTGGCTTTCCCCCAGCCAAAAGCAGTAGTGGTATTGCTATGGCTGAAAGAAAACAGGGTGTGAAGGAAAGGTGAACATTTTTGGTAGTCTCCCCTGCTGAGCATGTCTTAGCCATTGCGGGGAAGGGGCAGACAGAAAACCCCTCTACTGCTACCCAGAGAGGGATTTTTATTTTGTAATATTCATTCTGCTGAAAAAAAAAGACGATCCCCAGGGCTCTGCTGAAATGCCATTCTTGCTGCTAGGCTAAAGCTAGAACTAAACCTGTAATATGTTGTATGATGGGCATCTCGGGAGCTGCACCGCAGGAGGAGGTATCGAGGGGCAAGATGGCCATATGCTGTTGTTCTTGCAAGGCACCTCAAACCTTGTGGTAGACCAATAACAAGACTTCACTGATTTTTACAAAGCTTTTTATTTTTTGTCTTAAGGCTTATAAAAACTGTTACTCAAAATGCTTAAAACTTTACATATGTACAGTATGAGAAATAAATTATGTTTTAAGTCATACAAAAACCACAATATACAAATAGGGCTTTGAAACCACTCTAAGTATGGCATGGTGACAAGTCACTGATACTTACTAAAAGCTTCAGTTATTGAAGCCTTTGCATAAAACCATGGGGAAAAAAGCCACCCTCCAAATGTGCTTGCTTTGGTTGGATTGAAGCTCTACAAAACTCAGAGAATTGCAGGCCTCAGAAGGACTTGCTAAGTCTTCAGAACTCGGTGCACCATCTGGCAACACCATTTTTTGAGGTTGCTTTTCTGCATGCCAGAAGTTCAAGGGTTGTTATACCAAGTCTTCTTCCAAAGAGAAAAAAGGAAAAGGAGAAAGAAAAGCCAAACCTGTTCACCTCTGACAATGCCCACTCTGCTGTAGTAAACAGGACGGCTGTAGAGTCCGTCAAACTCGGAGCAAAGCTAAGTTCACCTGGCACCAGGGAATCCAACTGGGATGTTGTGGCAATGAGGGTAGGACGTCACCTGTTTGGCTCAGTGAAATCCTTCGCACAAAAATACGGTCTTAATTATGCGCTGGTACTACAACGACATCTGAACAGAGGCGAACGCATTCTCAGTAGTTAAAAGGACTGGTGCAAAGCTCTCCCGAAGCAGTACAGTTCATCACCTTTCTCCTCCCCTACGGGCAGTGGAAGGGCGGCTGCCGTTTGCCTTTTGCGGAGAGATCAACACGTGGGAGCGGGCCATCGTGCTGCAGACAATGACTGGGGAGCAAGGAGCAGCTGCCAACCCCATCTGCACCGTCTTCGGCCCTAGGTACAGGGAAGACGGAGCACTACCTTCTTATCAGCTCCTACAGAGAGATTTCGGTATCGGCCAGACCCAGAACAGATTATTTTTAAGGCAAGCAAAGGACAACCTGAAGTTAAGTGGCATTGTGCTTATTCCTACCCCTCCCCTGAACAACCCCCCCACGCTCAACCTGTGCTGGTCTCATCTTCCCACAGCCCATAGTGCTGTTGGAGCCAGGGTAAGTCCTACACTGGATCCCGATTTATTCTTGGCAGCTCTGTCACCAGCGGTCTGATGGGCAGTTAGCACAGTTATCTTCTCAACTCCCTTGGCAAGCAGACCAGAAGATCATTGCTGAGGTCTGGATCTGCGAAGATCTCATCCGTAGTCCTGGTAAATGGGAGCAGGGCAGGAAATGCAGCGTGTAACAGGTCAAGGTAAGGTTAAATGCACAAACCAGGCTCCTTGGGGAAGGGAGAATGTAGTTTTAGTAACTCTAGGTCTAGGACCACAGTCCATCAATTCCTCCTCAGTTTCTTGCACCTGATCCAAGATGTTTTGTCCTGAAGAGCTGCTTGCTTTAAGTGCTACCAAACCAGGTTTTTGCCAGAGCATCTTGCCTCCTGTGTGGTCTTTGTGCATCTAGGTTGCTCAGCTGTGAGCCTTTAGAGAAGTCTTCAGAGTGAATTTGAGACAGATCTGGGAAAAGGAGAGAGGGGGGAAAAAAATATTGAGTTAAATGCAGAAGTTATGAGGAGTAATAAAGAATTCCTAAGAAACTCTGGGATTCCAAGAACAGGTTTAGACAGTACAGGTTGGTATTTTGTTCTGTCAAAGCAGCACTTTGCCCAGTAGCTACTCAACGAGAGCCCGAAGCAGACATTATGCACGCAAGTAGGCTGCAAACAGAAATTACAGGTCTTGACGCTAGACTCTGCCTGTTCAGATCCATTCAGGGTGGACAGATGTTTGCAGCCTCAAATCTCCAAGTAGGGAACTGTAATCTGTCAGTAACTTGGCAGGAACGGAGGGCTGAGCAGCAAGTAATTGCTCGTGATCTCTGGGAGGAAGGATCATTTCCTAGAAACCAAAGCGCGTTAGAGCTCAGATCAGCTCCTCGGCTTTTACATGAGGCAGTACTCTATGAGTAATCGGCTCCTCTGCCTCATGTAAAAGCCATACTCCACGAGTAAGCAGGAAGGGCACATCTGCCAGCAATTCTGTTTTACGGGGGTTACTGAGTAGCATATCAAAACAGCCTTTTATTGTACCTGCAGGAATATTTACTTGATCTTTCAAGACTTGTGGCAGAGCAACAAGTTTTTGCACAGGGGTTTCATTCACAGAATTGTTTGCTACCGTATGCAGCACAGCTTGCCGGTTTCTGCCAAACTTGGAAGAGTACCAGCTCACATTTCTGAGCTGAGCGCTGCTGCCCAAGAGGGTTGTGCAAAGCACGACTTCCACGGGGCTTTGCCTAGCCCTAACGAGCACTTTGTCTCCGGATTAGAAGCGACAAAGCTCTAAGTTCACAAATTGAAATTTAAGATGGGCCAAAAGGCTGGGCTTGATCTGAAGGAGACTGTCATGCCATCAGATGAAGAGGGATTCATTCAGAACATGACTAGAGGCAGTCCGAAGCAATCACGCTGTCGCTGCTGGGACCAGACTTACTGGAAGTCAGGCTCTGAGGACCGATCCTAGGTGTCTGGAAAGTCACTCGGAGGTTAAGCAGGGCTGAGGTGCTTTGGCAACGGCTGAGTTTGTGCTCTCCTGGGCCAGAGGAGACTAGCATGGCCAGACTTGAAGTGGTAGGAGTCAGTACTGTAACACCACGGCAAGTCCTCAGCTGCGTCTCGCTCATGCAGTTGAGCTCAAATGTTAATCGGGAGATTTCTTGGCAGCTCAAGATTTTCTACCAGGCTGAAAGGATCTTTGGGGCAATCCCCTGTGCTCCCAGCTTTCCTCTGTTTTACAGGGTAGTTAATAGATGCCTCTCCTTAGCTCTCCGCTATTGCCCAGTGGGTACTGGTAGCACCCATACCGTGACAGCAAGCAGAGAGGTTCTTTAGGCCCAAGGGTTGTGTTACACCAATTGGGCAGTAAGCATGTAAAGGTACAAGATAAAGCAAGGCCAGAAGTGAGGATAATATCACCCAGCTAGTGATAGTTGAGGCATACATAAAACTTAAGTCTTGTAGCTGGGAATCTTGAGCTAGAATTTAGAAAGAAAAGGAGGTTCCAGAAGACTGAACAAAACAAAACAACAACAAAAAGAGGTTCCACTCATCCCAGCGCAGCCACATGCATCAGACAGAACTTCCTTCAGCTGATTTTCCCTACCTTTTTTCCCATTCCCCTGTGCATTTCACAAACCAGAGCTCTTTTCCAGGAGATATATTGGTTAGCTGGGAATCTTCCACACAGAAAGCAAACCTAGGAGGAAGAATCAGACGTCAAGAGAAGGTACCTCTCGTCTCTGTGATTAACAAATAGCATACAATAGGGATTGTAACTAATTCCAGGACAAGTTGTTTGATTTGACGTCCTTCCTGTGGAGCATCTTGACACACCATTAGCCGGTTGAACGGCTGTTTTCTTTCCTACTTTAATATTTTACCTGGGGATCTCCGCTTCTACCACCCCTACGTTTCCTAGCTTGTAGAAATTAGGATGCAGAATACCTTACGGATGATAGGTAACGCTTATTTAAAGCTCTGAGAAATGTGGGAAATTGTCAGTTGTTCTTTGACGATCTGCGTTACCTTCAGAACAACATTAACATGAGGTTTCGGAGCACAGTGCTACACGCTGGGCAGCTTTACTTCTCCTTGGTCGCTCAGGTAGCTTTCCAATTACAGAGATCTCGGTAGGAGCAACATAGTGCTTAAGGAGTTGGTGTCACCGGTTGGAGTTTTAAGTTCAGCTGCTTGTGTCAAATCAGCACATTATGCCTGTAAATAACAGCTGTGCCCCATCTACCTTTCAGTGCGTTTGGTGCTGTCTGTACTGTAACCCTTCAGGTATGATCTAAACCATCGTGAAGCAGGCTAATTTAGTCCCCAAGGGCAGGCAAGACAGCGTCGCAGTATCTAAATAAAGCAAAAGAACATCCCAGATCTGATCTGCAGTGACTAGTTTTGCTTAAAGCCTAGTTTGCAACCTTATGCTGGCAAGTCACCCCCTCCCCTATGCCACGAGGCAGCACTAGCTGGTAACACTAAAAATGAAAGACGGTTCAGGGTGCTGACTAAGTTCAAAACCTCAAATTTCTGTGCTAGACTCTAATATGTCTCAGGCAGCCTAACACAATTATTACCTCTGTTGCGTTTCCCCAGATTTCACGCGTATGCGTCTGATATGCAGCTCCTGGGAAGACTTCACAGGCCGATACCAGTAGCTCTTCAGCTCTTTCCATAGATCATACCACGACTGAGATGTTCCATGCCAGGTGAGCTTTATTTTTAGAAGTTCACCCATGTCCTTTTCAGTATAGACCAGGAAGGTGTTAGTAGCGTTTAGGCCGATTTGGTCAAGCCTGAAAGACAAACAGACACTCAACATTGCTGCCTTATGGAAGCATGCCAGATGCTCATTCATTCCATGCAAGAAGTTAAAACAGAGCCCTCTGCAGCTTATGAAGTGCTCCAGCTTCAACTGTCACCAGATAATTAGTGATTACACCAAAAGCAAGCTTAGGTAGCTGCTTCAACACAATGCATTGTGTACTTGTCTCGGCCATCCTTCCATAGCTTAAAGGTGAATTTCATGCCTTGCGTTTCTTCTGGTAGAGGCTAAAGGAGGTCAACAATGCCTCCAGAGATATGGGTGCTTTCAGACTATACCCAAATGGGAGAGGGAAAAAGCAAAACCAAATATTTCAACAACAAGCTGTGAAGGCTAGTATGTAGAGGACTGGGCACATCAAATTGCTTTCTCGGCAATAAACTGTAATTAAGTTACTGGATGAAGAGGTTTTTGATTGGCGATGAAGTGAGGCTGCTAGGCTCAGGTGCAGTGCTAGTGTTCCCGGAGGAAAAAGAATGATGCCACCTTGTCTAGTCCCAGTAGCCTTCTTGCATAAGTAAAGACAACAAGCCAGCTTACTTACATTTCTAAAGAGAGAGGTTCAGAGTCTCCATTGGTGCCATGAAGGGTGACAGAGAAAGTGGGATCAGCCTCTCCCAAGCTCTTGTAGCTGAAGACGTGCATTTTCATCTGAAAATGGTAGACTGGAGAGAGACAAGGAGACCATATGTGGAACCAAGTTTGTTAGAGACACAACGCTGCTCAGCATCGCTCTTTGTGAAATAGGGTCTAGCCTTTGCCAGCCAACACTTTCTTTATTGAGACATCATTGATCACTTCTTTCTGCCCTTACCGATTACCGAGTTGACACTTACACAACAACAACAGCAGGTCCACTCTGGGGAGGGCTCCCCAAAGCTCACGCTGCTCTAAGGTTGGGGTGGTCTTGCAAGTACGACATGTGTGGACTGCTAGCCCTGCTCAAAAGGCAGAGCGTCCTTACGGCCACAGTCCTGTTGATTATTTTACATGGGGGGAAGGAGCAGAGTAATGCCACAGGACAGCCAGGTAACAGCAGAAGACTAATGCCTGGTGCTGCCGCTGCTTTGAGGTGACGCTACTCTTCCACGTCTACATCTTTCCCAACATCAACTTTGGGTGTCTGCTCTTAGAGGTGGACCACGCTCCTTCTAAGAGGGAAAGCATACCTTTAAATGGCATGTCAGCTCTTGTTTTTAAGTACATCTTGCTGTTTCTTTTGTTCCGCATTTTCCTGGCGTTGTAGCCGATGCCGCTGCAGCGGTTCTTCCGGCAGCTCAGGCAGATGCCCTTCTTGAAGCGACTGGAATCGGTACATTGAAATGCGAAGCTTTGTTTATCTTGGTTCACGAGGGAGTCCACGAAGAGGTGCACAGACCGCTCGTGTTCACATTTAACAACTTCACCAATTGCTAGAGAAGCAGAGTTGCAAGGGATACGTTTTGTTTAAGCATTTGTCACCCCAGCAGCTGGTAAGATACTGTGAGCTATGCCTTTTTGTAGCGCAACGTGAGTTGACCATGGCCAAACTCGAACATTTTTCGAGCAGTAGCAATTCAAGAGGTTAGTGGAAGACACTTTAAGAGGACAGTTTGCTTAGTCTCTACCATGAAGAGAGCTTTCAAGAGGATTCTATGCCCAGCATAAGACAACCATTGTTTGTGATCAGGTGTTAGAATGAGAACATGCTACTTCAGAATTAAAAGCAGGTCTAGATTCTAGCGACTATCTCCAGTAGAACAGGCAGTTTAGAACGAAAAAATAGTTTGCTCTGGTAAATCAGATCATCCCCCAACATCATCCCAACTCTGTTTGTGAGGTATCTACACTGACCAGAGGCAAAATAAATAATGAGAACTTACTCCCATAGGCAATTGCTCCCAAGACATCACCTAAACCACAGCCAGGCTGGAAGTCTCCCCCATTGGGGTAGATGTCAACATGGCCTACAGGCATCTGGATCCCAATGCTAACACCTAGCGTTTCCCTTGTGTAGGTGTGAAGGACATCCACAAAGTTAGCATCATCGGGGGAGAGGCGCTTGCTAGGGTCCACTCCTTCAAACATAGGGCCAGCGGGATCCAAGCCTGGTGTTAGAGACAGTACGCAAGATGCCAGGTAAGAAATTGGGTTATTTCACAGAGAATATAGCCAGAAGCCTGCTGCTGCTCCTAACCAGCTGCTACACAGACAGTCCCTGCCTCATTGCTGATACCGTCCCCCAAGATCTCTTCACCACGGGCTCACTGAGGGAACAAATGAAAATGTCCCATACTATTTTTAGTGCAATACAAGCCAGCAGTAGCACCGGTCTGCTCTGCAGCTTTGGGTTGCCTGTTGGAAGCAATGAGTCTTCGCTAGGTCACAGTGAAGAAGATACTTCAAGAGACAGCAGCAGATGACCGAACACCAGAAGAGGTCTAGCACCCCACAGAGACCGCTGGTAGCCAAAGCTGCCTTGGTGACATTTAGTTGATTTTCAGACTGGACATATGGAGGGACTAATACAAATTTAAGCAGCCACCAGGTAATCCCTGCATCTGAAATCCCTTGATGGGTTTGGGATGCTCTGTTAACCTCTGAGCCTCACCCCCAGCCTGAAGCTGTGCTCCTGAGCCGTTCCCCAAGTTGACTGTCTGGTGATTTTCCTGCTGAACTAAGTATAGATGTTTATCGCTGGGCTCTGAGGAATTCTCGCTGCCAGTGTCACGTTTAAAGGCTTAATGCAACCCCTTGTACCATGCCCTAAGTTCTCACATGTTGAAACTGGATTTCCTCTCGAGTCAGAAGCACTGTCTTGAAGATATTTTCAGAATGAGAGGCTGGGGTTTTTTTGGGTGGTGGGGTTTGGCTTTTTTTGTTTTGTTTTGTTTTTTTAACCAAACATGCTATGGGACAACCAGCACCCCATAGCTCTCACTTCCATTTGTTTATGAGCTATAATGGCAATAACAGTATCACTCGGAGGCTTAGGATTTGGACAGTAAGAGCTTGAGCTGGACTTGTTTTGAACGCACATTTAACTTCAAATATACTCAAGATCAGGTTGTCCTCTGAAGGGTTTTGTTGGGGTTTTTTTTGACCCCCACCTACATTTGGGGTTCAAAATTAAGATACTAAGAAAAGAAGAGACCCGTGCTCTCCACTGCTGCCACAGGTAGGCAACTTGTCATTTCCGAATGAGCAAGCCCAAAACAACATCGCAGCAACACAGGAAACGAGCCTCTTCGGGGAAACTCACTGCCGCTAAGGAAAGGTAAGAGACTGCTAAAAACGCCACTTGCCTGTAATTCTGCCTATTGTCCCACGGACGTGGTTCCCAGCAAAGCCAGCAACGTGGGCGCCCAGGCTGTACCCGATCAGGTGGACATTCTCGAGCTGGAAGAGCGGGTTCTCCTGCAAGGAAAGAAAGATATGATCATCTGCCCCTCTGTCCTTTGGAGCATCTGGCACCGCTCCTACCTGCAGGACTCTCAAGTCTGATTTGAAGAAGAGATTGGAGGGAGGGGGCAGAAAAGCATGCTTCGTTCTTTGTTTCATCAAGATAAGTACAAGTTGAAGGTTTGGGTGGCACTTGTGGCTTGCCCCCACCCCCAATTATGATATTCTTTGTTTAAGCAGCATCTGGAGCCAGCAGCCCTCGCTACTGGCCACGGACTCAAGTGCCAAGCGTAGCACCGTGTGCCTTTTCCTTCTCCTTTTCCACCCTCTCGCCAAGCCAAGGCTGACTCTGCCCAACTCCTGAGTTTACAGTGCTCAGACAGGACTCCAAATTTGCAGTCCACTTCAATATCACCGATCCGAGCAGGCTGCAAAGCAGCATCTTCCAGGAAAGCAGAGTAGCACTCGCTGGTGCAAGGGCTGAGCACAGCACCTTAGCTATGAGCCATCACCCCGCCGAGCCTCGGGGTTGGGATTACACCGGAGCCTTCCCCACTTGTGAGCACCGGAGCTGGTGAATGCTCCGCTCCCTTGTGCAACAGCCTTTGACGGAGCATTACAAACAGAGCCCGTTCTTAACTTGTGTTACCTGCAACCAGTCAAGCAGCCTCGCTATGCTTTTTCCAACAATCTGTGTGTTGTTCACAGCGTCGGTATAGAGCTGGTGGGCAAGCAAAAGCCAATCCACCACGACCACGTTGGCATCCTTCTCCCTCTTCTGAAGAGCAGAGACCAAGCTGCCCAGCCAGGTTTCGAACATGCCACTCATCTAGAAAGATTCAGGTGTTGGTTTCCAGCTCACAAGACCAAGATTACATGTTCACAGTTAAGTTATTAGTATATCATTTACATATTCTGTGCCAGCTGTATGCTGCTCCTCTGCAAACCCCCCTACTTCTCAGCGCGGCACTAATGGTGTAAGAAAAACAGGTTTTGAGAGACTCTGCATGTAATTAGCCACCTTGCCTTTTAGGGCAGGAAGGAGAGGTGTGTGTTACATGCCACCTTATTGCTCTTTTTCTCGAGAGCTTCAGAAATTCTGATCGATTGCAAAATTACATGCCAGTCCTGGCACTGCCGTTTGCACAAGCCCTGGCAGAGTTGATAAGTTCCCTGCTGCCACACACATGGCCACATCAAATGCAGAAGAAAGCTTGATAAAGTCCGTCTGCCCTCTGTTTCTCTATCAAGGAGACCACGTAGCAGAGGTGAAGACTGTGGACATGCAGCTAAACTTACAGGAAGTCTGTACCTGTGTCAAGCCAAGTGCCACCTTCATAGTGGTCAGTTAGTTGGATTTTAGGGAAAAAACTCACGTTCCCTTTACCGCGTTCACCTTATACAGATAGGGAGTGAGCGTGGGCGGTTGGGAAGGAGCTGGGTCAGTTCACAGTCTGACCCACACCATTTTGCTCCAGCGACCTCAGGTGCAGCTACTAAGAGGCCACAGTGCTCAAAACAGGAAAACTTGTCCCAAATCCCGCGTATTCTAGAGCCGCAGACCCTTTACAGGGCAGCTCGCTCGAACGCCGAGCATCCTCCGTACTTACTGTCCAGCCGTGAATGATGAAGAAGGTTTTAGCCGTCACGTTGAACTTGCAATCCTCCAGCCGCTTGCGGTGGCCGATGGCGAGCGTGCAACCGTCCTCTTCGGTGTCCGGCGAGAAGCGGAGATGGAATTTCACCTGCGGCTTCGCTGCCGGCACATGCTCCCGCCTGGCCTCCAGCAGCTGGGCGATGGTGGCATCTACACCCCAGCGGAGGAGGAAGGGTCAGCAAAACCCGCTCTGAACCCACCTGGGAGGGGGTGTGTGTGTGTGTGTGGGGGGGGAGAAACCCACTTGCTGCACCCCACGGTGGGTGCTGCTCTCCGGTCCCGCGTGGGAGCCCCACTCACCCACCTTCTCCGAGCAGCGCAACCTCCGCCACCCGCTGAGCGCTGCCCGCCGCCATGCAGCAGGTCACGCCGGTGCAGAGCAGGAGGACGAGGCTCCTCATGGCTGGGGAGGGAGGACGGACGGACGGACGGACGAGAGGGACGGACCGACGGACGGACGGCGGCGCTCGGCGGGCGGCGGGGCCCTTTAAGGGGCCGCGCGGGGGCGGGGCTCGTGGCCCGATGGGGCCGGCCTTGGCGGCGCCGGCCCGTAGAGCCGCTCCTATTGGTCACGCCCTCGCTGACGTCACGCCCAGCTTGAATGGAAAGGCCACGCTCGTGGCGAAGGGGGCGGGGCGAAGCGCTCACGCGTGGAGGGCGGGGGAGGGGGAAGGAAGATC
>JANZLQ010000079.1:80083640-80110522 GCA_026212715.1 Elanus axillaris | reverse complement strand
GGGGGCGGCCCGAGTGGGGAACCCGCGGGGTGGTTTTGGGGGGGTTTGAGGGGTTTGGGGGGGGATCTGCCCCCACCCCGGGGTGGTCACGGGTGGGTCCCCCGGAGGCTCGTTCCTCGGGTTGGTAAAAGCGGCGGCGCGGCACCTCCCCTGCTGCACCCACCCGGCCGGGGGGCTGCGGGGGTTTAGGGTCTCCCGTGGGACCCCCCCAGGTCTCTGCCACTCGGGACATCCCCGACCTAGTGGGGGGCACAAGGCGATTCCCGAAGGACATCACCCGTCGGCTTCTGCCCCCACACTTGCGATGCCATAAAGAGTTTTGAACCCTCCGTTATGAAAAACTGTTTATTCCTACTTTTTTATTGCCTGTATTTTTACCAGTTACTGATTTTTACCAGTTACCAATCCGTAAGAAGATATTCCATTTTATTCTGCTGCTGTCTCACCCCACGTGGCGTAAGGAGAAAAGGTGATGCTCCGGCTGTGCGACTTTCATGGTCCCTTTTTTTTCCCCCTTCCTCGGCCCTATGGCTCCTTCCCTTTCCCTCCGAAAGCGAGGAGGAGGCACTGGGATCTACGGTGTATAAAGATGGCAGGAGAGAAGGCAGGAAAAAGGTGCAGGTAAATGATGGGTAGGGAGAAGGAGAGAAAGGCAGAGGCCTAAAACCAGCCAACAGCAATGGGAATAATGGGAAATCAGGTACGGGAGTTGCCTTAGCCCCCACAAGTAGGTACTGATGGAGAAAATTAATCTGATTTTCCAGCAGTGCTTTCCGAGCGCGCTGAGTTTGTACCCCGTGCCCCTACAAGCCTTGCTCAACCCAGCCACCTCCTGCCTCCGCAAGGGTTGGCTGTTGGACTAGATGATCGCCGTAGGTCCCTTCCAATTGAAATTATTCTATTTTACTGTATTCTGTTCTGTTTTCTCGTAGCTCTCCTACAGGCAGCAGGTTGTGGCTGGGGACTGCTGCTCTTCTCCTCTTGGGGATCGTTCCCAGAACCTTTTTATTTCCGACTCCGCAGAACTGAACACAAGTTCGGGCAGCTGCTTGAGCACCTCCTGGTTTAGGAGGCTGGAGGCTTCTCCCCAGGGAGCGTGGGTTGGAGCGGAGCGTCCTGGGGATGCAGCCTCTCCCAACAACTGCGCAGTCCCTCTTGAGGAGCAGCATCCTGACAGCAGTGGCCTAAAAAAGAAAGGACGGAGGTTTCTCAGCTCCTGCCCCACAACCAGACTTAGTCCTGCAGAAAATGAATCAGCTAAGCCTCATCACCAAACGCTTCATCGTTTGAAAAAATTCCTGGTGCCAACAAAACCCTGCCAGACCGTCGGTCACTGCAATGTCTTCTCATTCGTCCTCCCGTGCCTTTGCGTTCAGGTGTTGCCTCTTGCCGTTGTAGAGCTGTGGCGAGTGGGGACGTGTCCTCTTTTTTGTCTGTGCAACGCCAGGCTCTGGGAGGGAGGTCCTGCTCTTCGCCTCTCGCTTCCAAGAATGACGGTAGCAGTGAGAATAGCTTAGCAACAGCGAGGAAGAAGCGCATCAAAAAAAATTTCCTGGCTGCTTTTGGCCAAAAGGTGATGATAGTCCAGGGAGATGCTCAGGAACTGTTGTGATAGGCATCGTATCAGTGCAAAGAGTGCGGCTCTGTGCTGACCCCTCTGTAACCCTCATGGTCTGGGGGGAAGAAGGCTCCCACCCAGAGCTGCTTGGAAAATAACAGCTCGTTAAGCCCAATAATTTTAAGGAGAAATTCCTAGTTTTGATTATTTTATCACTGGGAAAGATTTCATGGCTCCCAGATGGAATTCCTGGATATTGTAATACGTGATAAATAATAAGTCGGGGTGAATAATCTACTTTAAAAGAGCTAGCTGCTCAATATTTACAGCACTTGCAGGGATGCTGGAGGCTTTATCCCAGCAGCTGGTCTGAGCAGGGCAATGCCCGGGGACATAGTGGCTGTTCTTGGCCGCGTCTTTCTGGCTCTCTTACTCTCTCTATCCCCGCTGTGATTTCCTAAAAATCTCAGTTCAGGCCAAAAGTAGAACAGGAATGTTTTTGAAATCATGAGTATTTTTACAGGAAATAGAAAAATGTCCCACTCGGCTGTAGTCACAAGGTCTTTGCAGGTGGGTGCTGGGTAGCTGGGGCCAAGGCTGGTTTCTTCTTCAGCACCAAATGTGGTGAGTCAGAGCAGAGCCAGGAGATGTGAAGGCAGAAAGGATGTGAGACGCGTTAAGCTTCTTTCTTAGTAGCAAAAAGCTAAAATCACTACATTATGTAAATTAATATGCCAAAATATTTAAGTGTCTGGAGTCTGCTGGTGATCTCGGAGAAGGATTAGACGGGTTTTTCAGCAGCAGCATTTAATTTGAGAGGTTTCCATGTCCACGCATCCAGCAACGATTGACCCTTTCAATGCGATTTCCATATGAGCAGAACATCTCGGACCTGGGTTATGGTCAGTGTCTTCTGCAGGGGCTCAGCATCTCTGATGGAAGCAGGCTGTCCCCGTCCTGCTCAAGGAGACTGGAGTCAGGAATCTTTTGCAAAATACTTGTCTTTAATGCTTCTATTGCCCCCTCTTTACAATTAGCACGCTGACACCTCCTTTCCTTGCAGAAATGGCAGTGAGAAGTATGAATGAACCACACCATCAAAGAGCTGAGCATTAAGGGAAAAGGGAAAATCCTTCAGCATCACACGACCTCTTTAAAGACCTGCAGAGGCAGAGTAATTCTGGCGTGAGCGGCTCTGGAAATCACAGGGAAAACAAACAGCGGCCTTTTGCATGAATGGCGCTGCCGACATTGCATCCCGCATTCTCCCCGGGGTGACCTGCTGTGGAAAGAGCAGCAGAGAGAGGGTTTTGCTGCCCAAGACAGGGTACCACCACCTGGGTGAGTGGCTGCAGGAGGGATTTGCACAGCACTCCCACGGCTAGGATTGCACCCCATCGCATTCCCATCGCTACGAAGGTGTAAGTGGAGCACTTGGCCTAAGTGAGTCCTCCTGGTGGAGAAAAAATTGTGGCTCTTGGGTTGGTGGGGTGCTTGTTACTGAGAGCGATGGCACAGCAACAACAGATGAAAATACTTCGCTTAAGCATTGCTCATTTGTGCAAGGCAAAGATTGCTTTAGGTTGGCTGGTCAGTGTCAGGGAGTGATTATTGCTATTCTGCAAATTTTTAGTTCCACATATAGAAACTTGAGAGTGTTTTCCACACCCTTCATTCTTCCTGCCTGTTTTTTTGTTTTATTTTTTTGTATTTTCATTGCTTTTCTCCAAGGAAAGAGGGAGTAGGATTTGCAGAATAGGAGGAGGAGGGGAGAGAAAGGGATTGTTCTTTTTTTTTTTTTCAGTTATAAAACAGTTTTTCTTTTCAATTATAAAACACAGCTCAGGCAGTAGAATTTAATGGGATTGGTGTTAGTTTCCCTCTTGGCTCCTTCTGCCTAATTTGTTTCTGAGATGATGGGGGAGGAGGGGTAGAGATGGGGCTGGAGAACAACCTGAGAGAGGGAAGGGCTGCGGGGATGGCAGCAACCTCGGGGAGCACCGAGCTGGGGCAAAGGCCGTGGGAGGACGCTGGCATCGGATGGGCCTGCAGACCTGACTACATCCAAAGGGTCTGCGGTCCTGGGATGGCGGCTCTCTGGTGAAATAACATCCCGGGTTAATCTCTGCATCACCTTGCGCCTGCTCAGCCCAGGACCTCTTGGTTTGTCATCATCCCATCACGTCACTGATTATTTTCTACTTAGAGCTTACTGTGGAAGGGGGAGATGTTACTGACGTGGCACAGTTTCTGCTCTGGCTATTTTTGTTCTGTGAGCATGAAGCTGGGGTGAAAACGGGCCATGGTGTCTTTGTTTCGCAGCCATTCCTTATCCCGCAAAGCCTCTCCTCCCCTCCTCGGCCTTTCAACTACAGCCCCTCTCTGAACGTGCTTTATAGGACCAATACTTCATATTCCTTTGCTTACAGAAGTGGCTAATCTCCATCAGGTTATGAAATCAGCTCACATGCTTCAGTGGCATTACTCACTATTGATATCCCCATTCGATCCCTGTTGAGCTCTCTTTGTTGGAGGTAACCCCTTCTCCTACTTTTTCTAAGCTGATTTCTTAGGCCACATCATTCAAGTCCCACATCCCCGTGGTATTTTGATGTAGTAAAAATGACTGGGGCGAAAATAAATGGCAGCCGGCAAGCCAACTAAACTGTCTGACTATTAATGGTCCTGTTAGTTGCAAATTTACTTTACCACAAAGCCCCCAGCATGTAATCCTTAGATGAATGCCTTTGATTGTGAGGGAATATTTACAGCTGACCCTGCCAGCAGTCTGCAAACCTGCAACGGGCCTCCTATCCCACATTAAATCCGCTGGCATCTGTTCCCGGGTTCTTATCAAGCACATGCTCTGTTGCTGCAGTGTTTGGGCTGTAGCGCTCGCGGATACGGTGCGCCTTGAAGAATAAATCCCTGCATTCCTGCGAAACACTAATTCTTGTGAACGTTGTCACACAGGGAGGAACGTTACAGTTCGTACCTGCCTCCAGGCATCGCCATCCACAAGGGAGGTTTCCAGAAGGCTTTGATCCCACTGGCCGCCCCCTCCCCACGGCAGGTCCCCAGTCCTGCTGCTGGATCACACTTCACCAAGGACAAACTTCTTCTTGGCCGCCCCTTGTTGTGCCATTTTCCCAGATGTGCCTGAGCAACGTGAAGTGATTTCTATGATTTTTTTTTTATCTCTTTTTTTACCCCTTCCCATGCCTTGCATTAGTCCCCAGGTTGCTGTGATCGAGCGTGTTGTTCCTGCAGAGACCCTCAGGAGATCGTACGCCATCTCCAGCCGCAGCAGAGCTGGGCAGGAGCACAGGCTGAAAGCCAGCGAGAGCTCAGTGTGTCCTGACGCCTGCTCCCTGTGTCCAAGCGGACAAGTGTAATTCCGTGGCTTGTCATTCCCAGCACGTCCCCTGGTACGTGAGATGGATCCAGACCGCTTGGCTGCTTTGTGTCGGACAGAAGACCCAATGGTGGGTGGTTGGCCCGCTCCATCCACTCTGCAGACAAGGATGTCTTTAGGTCTGTGCCGAGGAATGACATACATTTTTCTTTCTCTTCTTATGCCTTTGCCCAAAGCCCACGCTTTTCCATCCAAGCTGTATGAATGCTGAGCGTGTTTGGGCTTGAACGTGGACTTGGAGTCAAGCCCATTGGCAGTGCAGAGGTGTCGTGGGTGGCCGGGGGGATGTTTGCTTCTGCTCCTTTCTGAGGTCCTGTTTCGGTGGGGGAGAAACCTCTCCGAAGTTTGTGATCACTTGACCCCTTCAGGCAGTGGATGGTGAGCCCCCAGCGGTGCTTCTGCTTTAACTCTCCTGCATCCAGCAATGGGAAAAGATTAAGAAAATAATAAATTACTAACACTGTTCCTCTGCCTTTTTTGCAAGTGGCGCCTGGAGCTGCTAGAAGAGTCCAGAGAGGAGTTTGCGGGGGGGGGGTGTTGTTTGGTTTAGGGATTGCTTTAGAGTGCATATCCTTATCCATCTCCTTGTTCTTCAAATCTGCAGGAATATTTGGCCCAAGTCTGGAGTGGATATGGTAGCACCATCAGTGAGATCTACTCCATGCTCAGCTGAATTGCAGCTCAAGAGAGGGTAAGAACTGGCAGAGCAGGCAGCAGCTCTCCTGCCTGCTTAGATGGGTCTGTCAGACCAGGGCACAGCCCTGTCCTTGGGCTCATTTCTGGTAATTAGCAGCTAAAAGATCTTGCAAGTTGGCATTTTGGCAGGATAGTTAGAAAGCTGATAGCTCCTCCTTCTCCAAAAACTTCCCGGACTAAACCCTAAACCAGCTATCTAGAGCTTCATTTTCAGCACTCCTAAATCCGCTTTAAATTTATCTCAGTGGTACGCAAGCTTTCAAAACTGATCCCATAAATCTGGACGGACACCAAAACAAGGAAACTGAGCATGCCACTCAACTTCCCAGTGCCCACAGGAAAGAAAAGGAGTTATTTATTAAAACCACTTAATTTGTTACTTGCTTTAGCAAAGCCCTATAAAAACAAAATGTTAGTTCTCTCCAGTACTGCTAATTTGCACCCTAGCTTTATGGTTGCAAAACTCAGCTAATTCTTTCTTCCTGGGCTGCTCTTGGGTCAAGCAGCTCATGCACGTTCTTCCTCTCCTTGTGGTCCTGTCTGCTTATGTGGCTGGTGTTTAGGAGATCCTTTGACAGTATTTTACTGTAATTCACCTTAAAGGGGAATGGTATTTTAAGCCACAAACATAGACTCTGCCCACTAGCTTCTGTTTTTCAGAAAAAGTGTGACAGTTTGGGGCCTAGAAATGAGCAGCACAAGACGGTGCTGTGTGTCGTCAAGGTCAGTATCGTTTCTTCTCCAGCACCCTCTTTTTCATTTACCCTCTCCTTTGAACTTTTTGCCTTCTCAAATCTGAGCAGGGAGTAGTGCTGAGATCTGTCCGAGGCAGGGGAAAGCCTCGAGCCATCCTTGGAGATACGTGGAGTCTCCTGCTTTCCTCATACGTTGGCTTTACTTATACCAACAATATTATTAATTTAATTTTTCACCAGCTTTTTGACTTTAAGAACCCATCAGTTATCCCATCCCTGAATCCAGTCACATTCCTCGGTGTCTCAATGAAAAGGACATCTATCCCATCCTGTTTGCATTGTGTGCACTATGAAGATGGGAAAGAATGAGTTGTCCCTGAGGATGCTGGTCCCCCACTGGGCTCTGCTTCACCCCCTGGCCATTTATTCCTAATTGCCTAACTTCTCCCATTTGTTGTGTTTGTTGAGTGTGTGCATCTTATTAGGAAGAGTCAGTGTCTCTGTAATTAATTAAGAAAAGTTTGGGGCATTTCTTAGTACTTACTCCTGCCTGTGATGTACGGACATTGCCAATATTCACCCCAGGAACTCCCAGTCCAAGGACAGAAGGCAGACAGACTAAGGTCAGGGCACAGGAAAAACAAGAGGGCTTTTCTGTGTGGGTAAATTGTATCCTGGGCTGCATCACAAGAAGCGTGTCCAGCAGGTCGAGGGAGGGGATTCTGCCCCTCTGTTCCTCTCCGGTGAGAGCCCACCTGCAGTTCTGCGTCCAGCTCTGGGGTCCTCAGCACGAGAAGGACACGGACCTCTTGGAGCGGGTCCAGAGGAGGGACACAAAGATGATCCGAGGGCTGGAGCACCTCTCCTGCGAGGACAGGCTGAGAGAGCTGGGGTTGTTCAGCCTGGAGAAGAGAAGGCTCTGGGGAGACCTTACAGCAGCCGGCCAGAACCTAAAGGGGGCTTAGCACAAAGATGTGGACGGAGTTTTTAGTTGGCCCTGTAATGATAGGACAAGGGGTGATGGCTTTAAACTAAAAGAGGGGAGATTCAGACCAGGTAGAAGGAAGAAATGTTTTAGGATGAGGGTGGTGAGGCACTGGAGGAGGTTGCCCAGAGAGGTGGTCGATGCCCTGTCCCTGGGAACATTCCAGGTCAGGTTGGACGGGGCTCTGAGCAACCTGATCTCGTGGGAGACGTCCCTGCTCGTGGCAGGGGGTTTGGACGAGGTGACCTTCAGAGGTCCCTTCCCACCCAAACCATTCTGTGATTCTATTCTATGATTCTTTTATATGCTTTGCAGATCAAGGGTGATGTTTTCTAAGCAGAGCACCACGTAGGAGGTGTGAGCAGAGATCTGCTGGGCAGGCAGGACAGAGGACCGGTGGCAGCAGACCTGCCCAGTCTGGGAAATGGGTGCAGGACTCATCCCGCTAACCACCTCCCACATGTAACGCTCTTTGCAATCCACGGCCTCTGCCTCCTGTCCCGTGCCCGTTCCGTCGGTGTCACATCCCCGCATGCCACAGGTCCAGCGCCTGACTGAGTCACGGGGGGGCTGATGGCCGTGGGATGGGGTGGGAGTGGGAGATGTGCTATCTAGCGTGGCCCCGCATTCAGTAGATGCCTGCCACAGCCTTTCCCGGTGGTCCCAACCCATCATATGACCTTCCTGAGCACCGGCATGTGACTGGGCCGTGCATGCTGGAAAAGACCATGCAGGGCAGAGAGGAGAGGTTGGAGAGGGGGAGGGCGGCTCAGCTAGAGAGGATTAGTAAGTGTGGACAGATAGGGAAAGCTTTGAAAGAGTGGGCTTGTGTCAGAGGTGTTGCAATAGCGAAGAGGGAGGCAGCTGGATGATTGGAAGAGGGAGGGAAGGAGCGAGCCAGGAGGGAGGGATGACCTCAGAGGTGACATTTGGGATTGAAGTGGGGAAGTCTGCATCATGTGAAGAGGAAGATGCGGCAATCGTCAGAGCAGGAGCAAGCAGAAATTTGGGGGAAACCTCTGACGAGAATAGGAAGGAATGAACACCAACCACGTGCCGGGATGATAAATGAAGATGCTGGAAGAGTTGCTACGGACATTAAGTTTGGAAGACAGTAGATGTTCAGGGCTGTAGCTTCTTGCCATGCCACGAACAGAACCCTGTCTGCTGGCTCCAACTTTTGCACAGGTTGTGTTAACAGGCACCATACAACCTCGTTTCCCATGGTCTCAGCAAGATCTCTGCCTTGGTTCAGAAGAGAGAGGGCTGCAGGGGTGACAAAGACAGGTCCTGCCTGTGAGGAGCGTTCCTGCCCCAGGTCCGTCTGTACGGTGTCTGTCGGCAGCGATGTGGAGGTGCAGAAGCCCCTGGAAGAGAAGAACAGGTTTGAGTGTGGTTTATCAGCTGATCCAGAGGGGCTCTTGACCAGGGCAGCCACAGAAAGATAGAGCAGATAATAAGAGAGGAGAGGAGGAGGCTGCTTTGATCCATTTTGGTTCAGAGATGCAATGTAACAAACAGATGGAGTTTGAGGCTGTGTTTCATAATACGGGGCACACTCAGCTTTAGAAATGTTGACAGAATTCACAGATCAAGAAGAGCTGAAGTTGGAAGGACCAGTGGAGATCATCTAGAGCAACCCCACTGCAGCTCAAAGCAGGGTCAGCTAGAGCTGGTCGCCCAGGATATTGTCCAGTGGGGTTTTTTTAATACTTCCAAGGATGGAGACTCCACAACCTCTCTGGACCACCTGTTCCAACCCTCCTCACAGTAAAAAAAAAAAAAAAAAGTTTTACACAATTTCCCATATTTTAATTTGTGCCTAAAATGTGGATGCAAATTGTGGGCAATATCCCTGATTCCAGGGATAGTTTTGGTTTCATTAACCGAAAGCACATGTAAAGCAGTTCTTCTCAGTTATGAGCTAGACAGGTTAGAGCAAACATAAGCCTCAGATTTAGTTTATCCCAAACAGTGTTTATGATCAGGCACTTACATGATGTCTTTATTTACTGCCTTACTCATCAAGGTGATTGGCTGGTCCATTGCTGGCAATTAAAGCCATGGACAAGCAGTCACAGACCTGCACAACCTGCGTAAATGGTTTGCTGGCAAGAAATACACTGAATAAACACAAACTTCAGCTACGAGGTTATTTAATCACATGTGAGGTTTATTTTACCGGTGATTCCCTCCTAGCTGGGCATGCAGGGGGTGGATGAACCTGTAGCTCTAGGACAATGTGCCAGAAATGGTAAGTATTAAGACTGTTACCGATTGCTGTGGTTTTTTTGTTTTGACCACACTCCTGGCTGGCTGGTCAGCAGGGGAAGGTGCTGTGCCTGCTGCGTCATGCTTCAGCAGTGGTGACGGCAAGGACAGATGCTCAGCTGTCATGACGCCAAGCTCCCTTGGCTGTTTCCTCACCCCTGGACTGGGTACAGTATATACACGACAGAAATAAATAGATTCTGTAGCGAACCTCTTCTTGTAAAGAATTGCCTGCACTTTAGGAGGACTCACAAGGAATCAAAAGCATTCCAGTTGTTCACATGTTTCAGATGATACACTTAAGATGATTTTATATACATAGGCATATATACAGAAATATACACCTAAATGTGTGTATATAGATATATATATATATATATAACCAACTTTATTATATAGCTGCTTAAGTAAGGACCTTTTCACCCCTTATGGAAGCATCTCTTCTTAAAAATCACAGGGAGGAATATATAACATAATTGAGCTCTTCAAGTGACTATGACAGAATTATTGATGCAGAGCAAAACTCCTGTAGTGTCTTGTCCTGCTGACGATGGTCAGTCCATCTTCTGGAGATGCATTCCCTCCTTTTCCAAGCCCACAGATCTTGCTCCTGGGTCTCACTGCCTGGGTCAGCAGATTTTAGGACATGGTGTGGAGAGTGGCTTAGCTGGAGAACTCACCTACCACGTGTCCAAATGTCGCTGTCTTGCTGACCGTGGGAGGAAAAGGAGAACAACAGGAGTGAGCTGTGCCTCTGGAGGAGCCACGGATCTGGGAGGAGGAGTGTGGGAGTCTGTAGGCCTGTCAGGAGAGAGGAGTTCAGGGAAAGAAGGTGCAGGCAGCTGTCTGAAGGCTGGAAAGCTTCAGCATTTCCAGCATTCAAGCTGGTTTCAATTTAAAATGTCTTTGTCTTCGAGATTTTCTGCTTAATCATTAGGACAAGCAACCCATTTGTATGTAATATTGTGGATGACAGTTAATATCCCCACACAACCCTTGGACTCCAAACCTGGGTCTGTAAGATAAATGCCAAGAAATCTACAAAAAAGTTTGAGGAATTGACTTCCATTCCTGTGCAAAGAAGAGGTGAAAAACCCCTCCTATAGCACTGCGGATACGCGGTGTGTTTTAGCAAGGCAGAGTTAAGCTTAGCCAGTCAACCTGAATGGATCTATCTGTCACGGGGATTTTCGCACGGACCCTCCTGCTGCTCCATCTGCCCCTCTGTTAGAAATTACTGCCCCCAAGCAGGGCGGCAGTGGCAGATGTGTGCCCGAGCTGACCGTGCTTCTGTCACATCTGCTGTGGCAGTGGTTGAACTCCAGGGCTGCTGGAAGTGAGCTCTCTTTTTGGTTCCAGACCTGCCGTGAAACCATAGCCCCGGCCAGTGGCGGAGCTCACCTCTGCCTCTGGCCAGGAGGGATTGTGGCTATCAAGGGCATTGACTGATTGTCACATAGGATGACATTTGGCTTGGCAATTCCAGTAGCACTGATAAGGCCACTTGTTTATTCACAGCTAAAGCCACAGAAGGACTTATGTGATACAACATTCCTGCACCCGTACATTCCCCGCTGCTGGCTGGGCTCTTCCAGGGCAGGCTAATGGGTGCAGCCCCCTCCCAGCCCCAGGAGCACATCCAGAGGAGAGGTGTGAAGCCAACACATTGCAGGCTGCTTGGCAGAAAACCTGCAGCAGGAAGGGTGGGAACATCTTTGCCACAGAATAGCCTCTGGCCTCGTGGTTAGGATAGGGCTTTGAAACCTCTCAAGGGAAGAAAATTAAAAGTAGTTCTCCCACATCCTGGGAGTATGCTGTGGCCACCATGCTGTTGGGTTAAGATGGGCTCTATCGCTTTCTCTTGCTGCCCTGTGATGAGCCTTTTGCAGGAGGATGCTACCAGCAGGAGCTTCCAGAGCACAAAGTAGGGGAACGGTCTGGGTCTGAACGCAGTTGGATCTTGGCTTTCAATGCCTGCTGAGAGAGGGAGGTCTCCCTGGGCATGCACAGCACAATCACCAGGGCTGGGTGGCACGGACGTGGGAGCTCAGGGGGATGGTACCAGGGGAGTTTAAGGTCAAGTCCTATGGTGTTGAGATTCCAGTAGGATTAGGAGGCAGCTGCCTCCTGTGCAGGAGTTTTCAGGATCATGACTTTGGATTTAGGTGCCTAAAATTTCTGCTCAGGATCCCCAAACTCTTTTCAAGTCAGCTCATGCAAGCTAAACATCCAAGGCAGCTGGTGCACTGGGGGAATAATCTGGGTAAATCTCAACAAGGGCACATGCTCAGCTGCCTCAGCCTCTATCTCAGCACTAGGTATATGCTAGGCTGCCTTTGAGACCAGTTGTTAACCTCCCAACAAAGACAAAAACATGCATTTCATTTCCTGACACCATCCGCAGGAGCTCCTACCTCTACACTTTCACCACCGCAAGCCCTCAGCAGCTGATCATAAACAGTTCCACGTGTAGAGGAAACAGAAAATGTAAGTAACAGAAAACGTGCCCTGTTTGTTTTGAATTTGCTTGATGAACACAATGACCATGTGATAATTCCCACTATGTGTCAACTACTTATGTTTCACACCCCTCTTCCAGCTTTCTCTGAGCGTCTTGCTGCATCCGTGCTCTGCTGTTAAGAAGCTTTGTAAAGGTGCTTCCCATGGAAAGGCCTGTTTCCTCTACCAGCACTGGTTTCCTGCATGGAGGCATGTGTGGAGGGGTGGGCAGAAACGATGAAGGAGTAAAGTTGCATACAGGTGGCATGTGAGAGAAGATTCCCATAGTACGGTGGGGAAGGCCATGGAAGCGTTTGAGGACGCCAGCTTTTGCTAGTTTTAATTTATTGCATCTGGAAACTTAGTGTTCTTGGAAGTAGTACTGGTTTTGTTGCATAGGAAGGAGAACTGAAACACTAAGAAAGTGTTGGAAGTCATCACCGAGATCTGTTTTTATGTATTTACTGTTTCCTCAAAGTCATGAGACCCCAGAGGGGACACTTTTTCTTGCCTGTTTATTTTTTTCTAGTAACACGTGACTTAGAAAGGCTGTTGTGTGTGTATTTTGGCGGTGCTGATCCTTCTTCATGTTACTGCTGTTCTGAGATGGTTGTGCGCACTGAGGCGCCGAGTGGCTTCTAATCCCATGGACGATGATGGAAGTGCTAACTGGCGAAAACGCATCTTAAGTATCTCAAAGTAAGCATCTGTGACCGAAAGCTAGTGTGTGTTCTTGTGAGTCTGGGCTCCTAACTCTTTCTTCGTGGGAACTTCATATATAAAAAGAAGAAATAGTATTTGCCCACATCCCAGCAGGCTCCCTCCTTGCTTTGAGCTTGGTGTGCAGAAGTTATTTAAGAGACTTTGCAGAAAGCTTCCCCTTGACAGCGAAGCAGATATTTTAAGGCAGATAAATGGAGAGCTGCAGTCACAATTAGAGCTCTGCAGTTTCCAGCCATGTAACTATTTGTGATAGGTCAAGTATTTCCCTCTTCCCACCTGGGTGAAATCCTAGCTTCAAAGCTTTGGGGTTTTTTAGCTCTAAACGAGAGATCAAAAACCAGCCTCCTGGTCAGAGCATTTACACAGACAGTAAAGCTCTTGCTCCGCTCTGCCCATTTCTAAATGCAGAGTCGAAACCAGACTCTCTCGTGCCGGGGAGATGCCAGGACACCGGACTACTGGCCGCTCGGGAAGATGTATCTTTTTTACCCCACTCTATCAAACTGTTCTCCATGAGCCTTTGTGCTGCAGCTGGGTGCCACTTTCAGGAAATATTTCGGTTTTTATCGAACCCCTGCTTTCTCAAATTTCCCAAGCAGTTCTAGTTGCAAACGCAGCCTAAAACGGGAAGAAAAATCTTTAATTTAACAAGTGAGCCTTTTTTTTGTTTTAATAATGGTGCAGTAAATACCAGTTGCAATTTATAAACAGGAATCTCTTTGGTCTCGTCCCCGGGTACCCGTTAAGCGACGCTCTCCTCCCTCTTCTCATCCTGAACTGCCATCTAGCTGCAGCCCTTGGGCTTGCGCCTTGCTCTAAACCCATTCCTGCCCTGCCAGCAACACTGGCCCTGAGCTGGGGGACGGTAAAACCGCGCCTTGGCCCCGCCGTCAGCCTCTCCTGACTGAACCCGGCGCCTTCCCTCCAGGCCCAGCCGCTTCCCCCTCAGGCCGGCAGCGCCCGCCGCCATTTTGCGGCGTTAGAGCCCCCGGCCTGCGGGCAGCCCCGGCAAGGGTGCGCGTCTGCTTCCACGCTCCCGCACGCAGACGCCAGGACCTTGGCGGGTGGCCACGCACGTTTTATTTTCACATCTCAGGCTGACACGCGGGGCCGTGCCGACCCGACCGGCCCCTCACTTCCACCCGCCCCCGAGCATTTATCGACACTCCCTCCGGCGTCCTTCGCCCCGCGTCCGGCGCCGCACCTCCGCGACGCTCCCTTGGCCGAAATCCCGCACGACCTCTCGCGAGAGGCGGCGGCTCTCCCGGCATACCTTGCGCTTCCTCTTCCTCTTCCGCCGCCGCCGCCCGGAGGTGAGGGAGCTATGGGGGAATAGGGAGCCGTCCCAATCCGGTCCCATCCCACCTACGGCGCCTCGGGGAGGCGATGAGGGGGCGAGGGCTCGGTCCGCCTCGCCGGACGCCCTCGGTATTTGCGGGGGAGGACGGGATGGGGATGGGGATGGGGATGGGGATGGGGATGGGGATGGCGGGTGTGAGGTGGAAGCAGCCCTTGGGGAGAGGCCGTGGCTGCGGTGATGACGCTCTTAGGACACCTTTGGATTTAACTGTGAAAAGAAAGCGTAATTTCTGAGCAGCTCCTTCACTTAGCTATCGGCAGTAAGGTGAGCAGTCCAGGTCCTGCATGTCTCTGCTGGATGCTCAGTACGTGTTTTTTTTTTTTTTCCCATTGCTTTTTTTTTTGCAGTTGAGCTCCCAAAATGGTGCGCTACTCTCTGGATCCGGAGAACCCCACGAAATGTGAGTTGTTTTTCGCAGCGTTCGCGTAGGACTTGGCCGAAGCCATTCAGGTTTTCATTTCATGAGTTGTTTGGGTTTTTTGTCTCCGCAGCATGCAAGTCACGGGGGTCCAACCTGCGAGTCCATTTCAAGGTACGCACGGTGTGCATAGTAGGAAACGCAAATTCATTTGGGGTTTGGGTTTGTTTTCGTTATTTTTCGTCGGGTTATTATTTTGAAGGAAGCATTCCTCGCTTTCCTCTGTCATTGTAGAGTTACTTCAGGGTGGTAGCGTAGGTTTATGGTCTATGCTTGTTTTAGCTCCTTGTAATGGTTTTTATCCACAGGAACAAACCCAAGATGGTGTGTTCTAAAGAGCTCGCTGTTTAACATAAGTAATAAAATACAATGGGAAAACAGCTGCAGTGAATTTAGGAGGAGGATTTGGGCTTGTTTTAGAGGAGAGATCTGTTTCATTCGTCTTACTCTGCCTTTTTGGTTGTTTGGAAAGAATAACGTGTTCAGGTGCCCATGCTCCTAATTAAGGAAGTATGGCAGGGGAGGCTTGCAGTGTTTGACGCGAGGACGTGGGTACCTCTGGGAAAGGTTTAGGTGCGGCAGTGAGGTCAGGAGCCGTTCAAGTTAACAGCGAACCAAAGCGGAGCAGCTGCTTTTCTGCTTGGTGTTACAGAGCATGGGTGAAAAGAGATGTCACTTGTTTTGGTTTGCTCTTTTGCTGTGACCAGGTAGGATTATAGTTACTCTCCGACTTCTGCATTTAGTATGCTCTGTTAAATTAAACACTGGTACTTTATCTTTGATTTTTATTTCTCTCATCTTTATAATTGCCTTATGGAGATAATTATGTTGCTTGTAGTTTGTTTTCTCATTATTTCTTCTGAGGTACCATATTTGACGTTTTAGTAGGAGCTTGTCCTTCAGGCTCCTGCTTTTTTGGATTACTGGCCAAAGAGGAGCTATGAAAAGTATAAATACTCAAAATTTTAATTTTGCTGGTTGAGAATATCTAGCCATTAGCTAAAAACAATGAAGACTTGCCAGAGCTGCAAATTAAGCAATGGAAATCATACCAAGGGTTAGAAAAGTAAAATAGGTAGTGAAAAAAAGCATTGCTAATTATCTTTCATTCTTTAGTTTTATTTTTTTGTGTGAGAGCTTCTTTTAAACTGAGATTGTAGCAAAAAGGATAGGATCCAGGAAGGGCGGAGGGAGGAGTGCTTTTGCTCGCGTTGTGACTTGGAAAGATATGTTAAGAGGAACTTTGCTGTGCTCTGTGTTGCTAGAACACTCGAGAGACTGCCCAGGCCATCAAGGGCATGCACATCCGCAAGGCTACCAAGTACCTGAAGGACGTCACCCTGAAGAAGCAATGCGTTCCCTTCCGTCGCTACAACGGGGGAGTTGGTAGATGCGCCCAGGTGAGGTCCCAGGTGGAAGGGTGGGAAGGACGCTTGGGTCAAGACAAGAGAAAAGGTGCCGTTGAGATGGCGTGGAGGATGATCTGTCATAACTGATAACGTGTTGAAATGCAAGGGTTGCTCTTAATTCCAGTGCAGCAAGGGTTGCATCTACGTGCAGTGTCAAGTTGTGGATCAAATGTAATTATTTTGGTATGCAGCCTTAAGAAAAGGGGCTGCAGTGGCAAGTTAGGGGCACATAAAGGGCAGGTTGTGTTGCACCAGGACAAAAAGGGAACTCTTCTCTTCTTCCAGGCCAAGCAGTGGGGCTGGACGCAGGGACGCTGGCCCAAGAAAAGTGCTGAGTTCTTGCTGCACATGCTCAAAAACGCAGAGAGCAACGCCGAGCTCAAGGTGGGCTGTGTAGATGTCACGAAACGCAAAGTGTTGGTGTTGGGCTGCACGTCAGTGCTCTGGAGCTTGGTGGCTGGATGAGGGCTGCTGCTTTAGCTGAAACTGAATTGTATGGAGGCTTTGGGTGTATGCTCATTTGAATAAGGCTGCCTGCATTTTCCAGGTTAAAATGCGAGTAATAATTTTACATGGATGGCTAGTTTGTGTGCGGTTATCGACTGCTTGGGTCTCTTAAAATCTACAAAACAAAGAAAAATAGCATGGCTGGAGGGGGGTTGGTCATTCACACTTTTACTGCGGAGATCATGGATATGAAGAGAAAAGTCACAAGTTTTTACCCTCCAGGGTCTCGATGTGGATTCTCTGGTCATCGAGCACATCCAGGTCAACAAGGCTCCCAAAATGCGGAGGCGCACCTACAGGGCACATGGTCGGATCAACCCCTACATGAGCTCCCCCTGCCACATCGAGATGATCCTCACTGAGAAGGAGCAGATCGTTCCCAAGCCAGAGGAAGAAGTTGCTCAAAAGAAAAAGGTACCGAGTGTCGCGTCCTGGGTCCTTTTTGATGTCGGTTGAGAGATCGGAGCGTTGATGCTCTGCAGTTTGCAGACAGAGGGAGGGGTTGCTGTGATGACTTATCTTAGGACACCTTTGGAATACCCATGAAAAAAAACAAAAAATGATGTTATTTCTGAGCAACCTCAGTAGTTTTGTAAAGGCAACCTTTAAAAGTTGGCTTCTTGGTGGTTTGTTCTTCCCGCTCCCGAACGGTCGTGGCGTTCTCTGTCCATGCCCACAAAGGTGCAGTGGGGCACGGTCACTTTTAATTAAGCGATGTTGTGCTTATACGACCGCTTGGATGTGTGGAAGTAATGCTGGGAGGATGGATTTTGGAACGCGGTGAGGAAGTCTGTTGTTGGGGAGGGTGACTAAGGCGAGTTGTGGGATGCGTTGGGAAGGTGCAGGCTATCGCTCTTACCTCGCTTTTGGTTTTTCAGGTATCTCAAAAGAAGCTGAAGAAGCAGAAGCTCATGGCTCGGGAGTAATGCTGCCGCAACGCATGTACATAAATAAAATTTTAAAAATGAAGACGTTTTGTGTGCCTTGCTTTGCCGACCCGACGGGGCGCTGCCTGGAGACGCCGCGGGGGGTGTGTGTGGTGACTTACGGGTGTTATTAGTCCATAAACGAAGATAATTTGAACCGGGCGAAGGTGTTTACCTCCCCCCACTGAAGCCTTCCGTGTCCCCCCTGCCCGGGCCCTGCAGCCGCCGTGACGCGGCAGGTGGGCGGGGGAAGGGGATGGTGGGTCACGTGACACGCGCAGCGCCTTCCCCCATTGGTGGAGAGGGCGGGACGCGCGCGCCAGCCGGAAGTGCGGGTGCCGTTTCCGGTGCAGTGGGTCGGTGCCGGGTGAGGTGAGGTGAGCGCGGGCTGGGCGAGACCTCGGGGCTCATCCCCCCCCGAGGGCATTTTTTCCTTCTTTCATCGCGGGCGGGAGGCGGCCGGAGCGGCTCCGTGCAGCGGGAGGGGCGGGGGGTGAATCCCGAAAGGGCCGAGGCCTGGGGTTTTTCGGTTTCGAGGCGCGTTGGAGCAGAGCGGTACCGATGAGGAGGGGTCTGCGGGCTCCCGCCGTTACCCAAGTGCAGACGTGAGGGGGACACCCCGCCGGCCGCAGTAGCTCGGCCTTCCCCGTGAACCGGGAAGCTTCTCCCGGCTGCTGGGGAATATTCCAGCCTGAACGTCGTCCTACGGAGAAGCAGAACTGGAACGCAGCAGATGAATTAGCCCTTCTAGACTAGGTCATCCTTTATGGGGGGGGAAAAAAAATTAAGCTGTTTTGCCTGCATAGCCTTTTTTTTTTTTTCTTTTTCTGTTTCCATAATAGTTGACTAACGAATACGGGAAACAAAGACCAAGCGTACTTAAACTTGCAATGTCATGCATGTTCTCTCTGCTGACCCTAATGTATGGTGGCTTGCAGAGAGAAACAAAAGCTCGTATCACAAAGAAATAAGCTTGCTATTAAAATCTGACCATTTGCCCTTTTACTCTTCTTTTTTTTTTTTTCCTAAAAATTAATTGCCTGCTAATGAGCCAACAGATCATCACCAAGTCACAGAAGAAACTCGTGAACGGTATTTCACTACATTAGGACTGGTTTTATATTTCCCGTGGCTTGCTTTTGCATCTGGTGGAGGTATGACTTATTTTTTGGTCTGGAATCTTGACACGAAGCAGCTGTAGAGATGTTGCTTCAGGAAGGCAGCCTGGGGTGTTGCCTCCAGCCAGGTTCTTTAGCTAACGGATACATCCACATCATCTGGCTGGAAATTTAGTACCTAGGAACTTCTAGCGGAGGGAGTACCCGAATTGTCTTTTTGAACGGCTTTAATGGCTTTACCTTATTTGTGTTGTCTCCGTTTTAAGATTCCTCTCTCACTTCAGATCCTGTAAAACTCGATTTGAAGTAGCCAAAATACAGTTGGAAGTAGTCTACTGGAAATTGATATTCTCTTGTTCCACAGGGCCTGGGGCTAAAAATCTTTACGAGAGCTTAAAAAAGAAGTGAAAAACTCTGATCCCAGATGAAGTGTGCACATCTGCCTCTTCATTCTCCGTCCTGGGAAGCTTTTGTTTTGCTGCTTAATGTAAGAATTCAGATGTCAGCAGCCTAGAAAGGAGGAATGTGAAGGGTGAAGCTGGGCTGTGCAGCAGAGCGTATATAATGATACTGCTTATCAGCACTGAAAGGGACAGCTCTAATCCTTCTTAACTGCTTCCTCTCCCGGTTGTACCTTTCTGCCCCTGTGCTTTGTCTTTCTGTGGCTTTCCTCACAGACTTCAGGCTGCCGTTTTTTAAGACTTCTTCCTGGTTTTGAGAGAGAGGGAAGGATTAATTTTCTAATAGTTTGGCCAGTTGTGTGGGATCAAGTGATTCCTCCTGCGCAGGAGGAAGTAACCCACATTCTCCTCTTTTCAAATCCTGACTGAGATTCTCTTCCCACCTCATGGACCTGCCCTTCAGTGCTACCAAGCCATCATCAGATGGCTTAATTTCACCTTAAACAGAAAGGGAATGAGAAAACCAAACCTTTTGGACCCTCTGTTGTAATACAGTAGGGACTGGGCTGGTATCTGCAGCTCACTGCTTAAACTGTTTTTGTGTGGTTTAAGCAGAAGTTTTATTTTCTGAATTTGTTTTTCTAAGTTTCAGCTGTAGGACTGATGAATTAATAGCAAACTCAACTCCTTTTTTGTTAAAATGTCAAGAATGTTTCTCTTATTCTTGAGGACTTTAAAACATTGGAACACACAGCATTTTTGAATCTTTAACAGTTAATCTATAATTAAAGAATCTTTTATGTTTGAATATCGACTACAATCTTTATTCTAATTATTTAAGACTGTTCTCTTAGCTCATGGTGTACAAACACTGTCATCCTAAGTTGTTTGGGTTTTTTTTTTAACCTCACCAGCTTTTTCACACAACAAGAGGAAGACATGGTGTGCATTCCTTGTATTGTCATTCCGGTTCTCCTCTGGGTCTACAAGAAGTTCCTCGAACCGTATATTTATCCCGTTATCGCACCTTTCATTAAGCGTGTATGGCCCAAGAAAGCTGTGCAAGAAACAACAGCCACGAAACAAGGTCAAGGAGGCAGCGCGGGAAATCCACGGGCACCTTCAGCCACAAAAAGAGATCAGGAGGATGAATCTGGAATTTATAAAGTAAGATTAATGCATTTAGCTAACCAGATAAAACACCCAGCAAGAGTTCAGGATGGGCACCACAAATGAGTAAATAGTTGGGCATTTTTACAGATGTTTTTGTGGCTGTTTTCTTATGAAAGGGTGTTACTGGTACCGAGGCAACTAGGAATAGTTGCTTCTGGTAAGTCTTGGAAGGATAGGAGTTGCACCTGTTTTCTGAAACAGCTTAGTTAATTTCTTTCCTTTTTTTTTTTTTTAAATGACTGGCTATTCTTTCAGAGAAGGAAGAGGTCTAATAATTGGTACATCACACCAGATACATGAAGCAGAGTTAAGAAACCCCCACTCTTTGGCCAGCTCTACCACTCAATGGGGGGAAATGTTTAGTGTGTGGAAGTTGTGCATTTATTATTTATCTCTAACAAAATGCAAACATTTGTATATGTTGTGTCTGCCCTCATTCCCCTCTCCCCGCCCAAGCAATAATTACTTGTAAATCTGAAGAGACACCACTGCTTTGGTTCTCGCTGCACATTTCTTCATAGGTCTTCACTGGCCCCGCTTCTAAAGGCCATTTTCATCACCAGCTGTTACTGTTCTGGGTGTGAAGTCCTTTTTTGACATCCCATTAATGATGCTGTCTTTTATTTGCAGTTTGAAAGCAATGGCATTGCAAACGGAATTGCCACAAAGAGATCCACAGAAGTTTCTGACAAGAAGACGGATTAAAGGAATTAATTCCTAAGGATTTTATTCCCTTGTGTCCAATATGAACTGGTGATATTCCTCTCATTTTGAGACTTTTTTCTTTGCACATTTTAGCTGAATAAAACCCCTTACTACTTACAGGAGAGGGTCTCTTTTGCCACTAAAATGGCAGCTAGCACGTTTCTTAATTTAAGATGTTTGAAAACTGAAGCTCTTTATTTTCCTCACTGAAGCTACTTCTCATCTATAATCTGTTTGGTGTGATTAGCGTTTAGGTTAAATAACTTATGAATAAATCTAGCTTTGGAAGGTAACTGTATCTGAGCACCATGGTTTCATTAACTGCTAGTGCAATACTTCAGGCTTTCACCTTAAAAACTGTAACTGCTCTTGACCTTGCTAAAGAACTATGAATTGCATTGTGGCAATGTAAGCGTCATGGTTAAATTACAAAGAGTTTAGATTTTTCATGTCTAATCTGTGGATAAGCTAAAGGAGTTACGCTATATGCAAAATTTACTTAGCTTACTAAAAAGCAGAAAGTCTTGATTTGATACTTCCATTAATTATTTACCTTGAAACATTGTGCCTTTCTTTCCTGAAGAGGAGCAGGGGGGGCATGATGCAAGAGAATTATTGCTTTATATTCTTGCTTTGTATTCTGTTGCAGTGGTTTAAATTGGTGCTGTTCTGTCTTTAAAAAAAAAAATACAACTAAAATCTCTTTAACATGCTTGTGGAATTTCAGTTTATAATAAACCAGGGTTTTATTTAAAAATCATTTGCTTCATACAGTTGTTCTTAGGCTTCTGAGCTGTAAATATCCAAAGTGGTAAGAAAATCTTGCAAAACCTGTAGACAGGCCCCAGGCAGAAGGAGGTCTTAAAACTACCGACTTCACCATAAAGAAAGTGAATTCAACAAGTCCCACTTTGCCTCCTGCTGGGAAGATGCATTCTGGTACTGACTTCCATCCCACCATTGTAGTGCAACTGTGAAGCGTTATAGACATCCCTGAGCTTACTGAGGAACAGAAGTGGTAATTCCTGCTTTGTCCTCTCTGCCAAACCAAAGTGCTTTTTAAAAGATTCAAACCAAAACCGTTTCAGCCATTTTGGATTGCTATTTAGGATTTATCAAAAGTCCTACCTAAGGTATGCCTAAAAAGGCGTACCTTTTCATATATGCAGTCCGTGAACTGTCAGTGAGGTCCAGCCTTGTTCTTGTGATCGTCTTTTCTCCTAACAGGTAATTAATTATTCTGAAGACTTGCCTGATGCCCGCCAAATGCCTCTGGTGAGGCGTAAGGTTTCCTACCACTACCCAGTTTTGTCAGGTGTTGTGTGGATTGATCTGCAACGTTCACAGCTGGATATCGGGCCTTTGTTGCTACAACTGTTACTTCTGTAATGAGTTGAATCACAGAAAACTCCTTGTAAGACATTGCCGTATACTGTTGGCTCTCCCTTAATGAGCTAGTCTATTGGGAGGTGAATTTAGTATTGCTGTTTAATTAGCTTATGCATCATCCTTGGAAGGTAATCCCCCATCTGATCAGTGTATCGCAGATACAGCTTTCTCCTAGACTGCTGAAGTATCTACCATTTGTGATACTAAAACCTGGTTTTATCATTTTGGGCATGTGCACATGGTATACTTCATACAATAAAATATAACAGTACTAACTGTGCACTCCTGTAACTTCTCACAGATATTTTTTTGTGTGGATCATGTAGTAGAAGAGACAGGGACTGGATAACAGAAGCAAGGGAAAGAGGCCACACTAGTTTCTGATCAGTTTTGTCCTCCATATCTTTGGATATTTCACCCATATTGTTGCAACAGATCATACTCTATCCGTCAGAACTGCAGCTGGTAAAAGGTGGATGTAATCTTGGCTGTGGTGGGTTGGGTTTTCTAAATCAATCGACCCCCACGTCTGCTACCACTACTGTCAAAGTCCATGCTCTAAATCTGAAAGCCAGGAACTTCTAAGGGTCTGAAATCACCTTGCAATGAGAAAGGAGTAAACTGCCTGAGAAAGTCACTCCAGAACTGAGGTCATGCATGGTGTCTTTCATATGGCTATAGAAGTGAAGATTTGTTGCAGGTGTGCAGCCGAACATGAGTATGTGTTCTTACACTGTAAGAACTGCCAAAAAGATTGTCCCTTCCGCCGTGCTTCCTGTCCCAGGGCAGGTAACCTTAGCTGCTGTTTTAAAATCCTGGGCACCTGATCAGCAGGCCACAGTTTTGGAGCAATACCTTCACCTCTTAACAGCTGTGAACATGACAAAAAGTAGAGCAAGAGCTGTACTTGGGCTCCTTTAATTCATAAATGTAAAGGAATGCAGACAATTTATAAAGTGTACATAATTAATTCTTTTGAGTTACTTGGGATATTACTATACAAGGAAGTGCATCAGAGAGTGACATGGAAAATAAACTATAGTAAATCAGACTGCAGGCTGAATTGGGCTTCTAGCTGTGTGCCAACACCATATTGAAACACCAGGCCTACTGAAAAGATCGCAAAACCCCCAAATAGCCAGATAATGCAAGTAAAATTACACCGCTTGTGCTTTCTGGAATGGTGTTCCAGTACTTTTATTTCCTGCAATTAAACACTAATGTGAGTAAGCTTCATCACAAAGCTTTCCTGAATGAGGCGTTTCACTGGAAGTCCTGGCAGATTTGTGTTGTGAAATTTTTCAAGAATAGGTCAGTAATCCTATTGTGTAGTGAATAGTTAAACAAAAAGTAAGTAAAAAAAACCCAGGTGAAAGCAAAGGAACTGCCTGAGCCTGGGCAGGGGTGCAGGAGATCTGCTGGGGTGCAAAGAAGTGCACAAAGCCTTGCTTTAGAAGAATAAGTAGACAGAAAGTAAGGAAATCCTCACATGAGAGAACAGTATATATCAAGTAGATTTAATTTAACTGAGAAGGTTTCCATGTTTGTTACTCACTGAAAGCAAGATTTACTTTAAAAGGGCCTAGGCTCCTAATGATGGCAGGTGGACATGTATCAGAATTTACTAGACCAAGTAGCAGCTTCATTTACACTGAAGACTTGTAGAAAATGGCAGAGTAGGCATCTTTAGGGACCAAAGTACTTCTGCAAATCTAAGATCTTCAGCATTAAAGCTGTCTGCATTTATTTAAATACCACTGAGGAATAATCAAGAAATCAACCAGTGTTTGAAAATATTTGAAAAAATACTCAAATCAACTAATTTAAATATTTTTTCTTTATGGGAGGGTCTGAATGTGCCATGGTACCTTCCATGTGTTGGCTTGCACAGGTAGCTGGGTGCCAAGGACTTAAAATAAACTTTGTTGAAATACACCTTTAAAATAGTGCAAGTATGTGCAAAAAGTTCTTAAATAAAAGTTCAGAAGGTTTTATGTTGCCAGTTATTTTGATGTGCCTGATTCTGCAGGCAAAGGAAATTCTGGCAGGTTAAATGGAACCTGATCAGCCTCTAAGGATATCTAAACTGACAGTGAATTCTGTGCAAAATGATCTTTGTTCAGATGCGTTCATAGAACACCATTAAATTCTACCCACAAAGCTGATCCAATGACAGTAGTACAACATGCTGTTATTACCCAAATGTAGCAATCGCGCACCAGCGTTCTGGGAGCTGTTGGGCATGCTGCTAAGGTTCAATTCCTTGATTTCTGTACAATGCAGTGCGTTACTGATGAAAGAAGAGTCCTTCAGAGGCTGCAGGTAAAGGAAATGAAGAGAAATTTAATTTACACTTAGATTAACTAAATCTGCCTTCAATGAGAACTAATTCTGTTTCATTAAACTGCCTAAGACATGAAAGAAGGGATTACCTTCCTTGTGCAGTTTTCTGATTTTTAGAACATGCTCGCTGAACCAAATCATATTTTGGGTTTCACAGACTGTCATTATTTTTGTTTCTCAGTGAACCTGACTGCAGTAGCTCAACTGAAATGGTCTAGAAGACCGTTTGCTACAGTGATTCTCTTCCTTTAGAAAAGTTTTTAGATCATAGTGCTTACCTTTCTTTGTTTCATTGTTGTATTTGAAACATGAATTATTTGAAATGTTGTGAATAGATGTGTTTATACGTAGATAGATGTAGCAATACTTGTGCATGAGGATTGTTTTTCAACTCCTTTTTTGTGCACACAGTCCCACCTCTTTTATAGCCACTAACTGTTGACCATGCACCATTTTTGTTGCCATAGTTGTCTGATCAAACACTGTATGAACATGAAACCAAACCCTATGCCAAGATTTTTGCTTTTATGTGGCAAGGTATATGAAGTAGTTACATCCCACCTTTGCACTTGTGCTGTTTGCATATGTGCTGTTTGCTTGCACAGCCTGCTTACAGGTACGTGTAAAAGCTGGGCTGCATATTTAGTGTCACGCACCATGATAACAGGATTATGCTCAGGACTAATTATATTCATAGCGTCATAGAATCACAGAATGGTTGAGTTGGAAAGGGACCTTCAAAGGTCATCTAGTCCAGCCCCCCTGCCATGAGCAGGGACATCTTCTGCTAGATCAGGTTGCTCAAAGCCCCTTCCAACCTGGTCTTGAACCCTGCCAGGGATGGGGCATCCACAGCCTTGCTGGGAAACCTCTTCCAGTGCCCCCTACCCTCATCATAAAACATTTCTTCCTTCTATCTGCTCTGAATCTTCCCTCTTTTAGTTTAAAGCTGTTATTCCTTGTCCTATCACTACACTCCCTGTTAAAGGGTCCCTCCCCATCTTTTCCGTAGCCCCCTTTAGGCACTGGCCGGCTGCTGTAAGGTCTCCCCAGAGCCTTCTCTTCTCCAGGCTGAACAACCCCAACTCTCTCAGCCTGTCCTCACAGGAGAGGTGCTCCAGCCCTCGGATCATCTCTGTGTCCCTCCTCTGGACCCGCTCCAACAGGTCCGTGTCCTTCTCATGCTGAGGACCCCAGAGCTGGATGCAGAACTGCAGGTGGGCTCTCACCAGAGCAGAGCAGAGGGGCAGAATCCCCTCCCTCGACCTGCTGGTCACACTTCTTGTGATACAGCCCAGGATACAGCTGGCTTTCTGGGCTGCAAACACACATCGCCAGGTCACATTGAGCTTCTTGTCAACGAACACCCCAAGTCCTTCTCGGCAGGGCTGCTCTCAATCCATTTGCCACCCAGCCTGTATTTGTGCTTGGGATTGCCCCGACCCATGTGCAGGACCTTGCGCTTGGCCCTGCCCAACTTCATGAGGGCCTGTCAAGGTCCCTCTGGACGGCATCCCTTCCCTCCAGCGTGTTGACCGCACCACACAGCTTGGTGTCATCAGGAAACTTTGGCTGAGGGTGCACTCAATCCCCCTGTCCGTGTTGCCGACAAAGATGTTAAACAGCATCGGTCCCCACACCGACCCGAGGAACGCCACTTGTCACTTGTCTCCACTCGGACATCGAGCTACCGACCGCAACTCTTTGAGTGTGACCATCCAGCCAATTCCTTATCCACCAAGTGATCCATCTGTCAAATCCACATCTCCAACTGAGAGACTGGGATGTTGTGCGCGACAGCATCAAATGCTTGGGAAGGATTTCCCATTTGAAGGAACCATAGGGTACTAACAGAACCAGCTGCTGATGGCACAAAAAACACCTCACGGATGAAGGTTACCAGAGGCACTAGCAATGATTTAAAGCAATGCGAGGGCAGGACCGTGCCTGGTAAATCCTCCTTCCCTCCCTCCGGTCGCACTTTCCAGAGTCACCTCACGTCCCACTGACTGAAAAGGTGGGCCGCAGAGAAGAGGAGGCCCTGGCAGTCAGCCCGTGCCCCCGACCACCCGGCGGCTCATCGACAGAAGCCTCTTGCCGTAGGAAAAACCTCACCCGGAGGATGACGACCAGCCCGTACAAGCCCATTTGCACCCAGGGCCGGCGGTCGGGCCTTCCGCCACCGGACTACACTTCCCAGCATGCCCCGCACCGCCGCCGCCGTTCCGTGTCCGTCCCCCCCCCGCCGTTTATCCCCCCCCGTTTCCTCCTCCAACCTTGCGGGCGTTGGG
>JANZLQ010000079.1:80065205-80079535 GCA_026212715.1 Elanus axillaris | reverse complement strand
GTACTTCCAGCTCAGGACAAGGCTTTGAAGGTGACCCCTGAAGGTGACTAGTGGTTCATCTGAAAGAAGCTATTTTGAGATTAGTAAACAGGCATCTCCTTCGTGATCAAAATTAGTAGATTTGATCAGCACAGCAGTAACCTGTTGGTTAGTCATTATATGTTACTATAAAGAATGAAAGAAAATGTGTGTCAAGTTCCTGAGATGGCACTGAGAAAATACATAAGCTGTATGTCTTAGTCTCATTTATAGAATTTAGGTTTTCATTTTTTTCTCACCTCCTATTCAGAACACTACTAAAAATCAGCAAACTGTGGGATTACTGTAGGGTGAACTGGCAAAGACAAAGGTGATTTGTAGCATGTCTTGTTGAGCAGTTTGGTGAACGATCACGATGTCCGGGCTTGTTCACATCCAATTTCTTCTGCTTGAAATATGCTACCTAACGAAGAAGGTCTTGAAAAATCCCTTCTTCGGTTGTGAGCAGAACAACTGTACTGTAGGCGGGACATCAAGTAAGCAGATTGTGGTCTTCAGAATTAGGCTTTTATTGATGACTGACTCCCACATAAAATGCATGTGGAAAAGGAACTGGAGCAGAAAACACAGTATCATCACTAGTTTTTTTAGCTGTTCTTTGCCTTCCCTATGAGGGCCTACTTTGCCTGCAGTAAATCTATCAAGATTCATCACTTCTGCTGCATGCAAGACTTTAGGCTTCAATGGAACCTGCAAGGACCATACTAAAGTCACTGCAGTGCTGCTTTGTTTAGTCTCTTCCTATGGAAGAGGAAGGCACTAGAACAGGTTACTGGCTGGGAGGACCAAAAGTGATGCTGTTTGTTCATCCAGCAGAGTAAGCAGTGGACCAGTCAGATAATTTATGTTGAGAGCTACCTAAAGGCCTTAAGATGGGGTTTTCTTTATTTTTCTTGTACTTAAGCATTGCACAGACCATTTCATAGTTGTGCTGTGTTTCTTACTGCTCTCCAAAAGTACATCTGTCGTAAGGTATTGAGCTTTAAGGAGTCATACGTTAGTAACTGCCAAATGGTTACTGTGCTATGCTGCTGCAAAAATACATTAAAGGATTGTAGATATAGCAGAGCTTTTCATGACCCCAGACAGTAGCCATCAAACTTGGTAGAGTCTGAAAAATAGTGGGTAGAGGAGAACCAGAGAATTTGAACGATATCTGGAAAGCTATGAAAGATGGTATTTGCCCCCAGGTTGCAAAGGTAGACCCCTTTATGGGCAGTCACGTTCTCTAAAAGAGTTCATATGTTGTATCTTTCACAAAACCAGCTTGCCTGTCTCCCCTTGCTTTGTACAAAACCTTTTTTTTTTCCCCTGGTTTTGGTGCTTGTATGTGTCTGAACACTTTCAGTGTGGAAAAGTAAGAGGTGTCGGCAAAGAGAATTGGAGGAAGGAGTGGTTGCTAAATACCCAGTCGAAAAGGGGAAGAAACTTACAAATCTGTACAGTGAAAAGTAAAATGAGCAGAAACAGTCTTTCCTGCCTAACTTATTAACTTAAAAACAGTAGGAAACATTTTTAAATTGTAGTCATGAATGGTGCATTTATTCTGTTACAAAATTTCCCCTACAGCTTGGTTTTAAGTGACTGGTGTAAAAGAGAAGGTGAATTCTTTGTAGTGGCTTGGTTGCATTTGATGATTGCCAGGCACTAAGTTATAGCTGAAATATGTTCACTTGTTAACATGTTTTAAAACAAACCAAAGTTTCAGTGCTTTTCTATGATTAAAAATGCCAAAATTTCTAAATTCTGAGGATTGTAAAGATTTTTATTTTTTCCCAAAGATTCCTTTTACAGGCTTTAATTCTTATTGCTGTGTATTTCTGCATCATTAGCTTTGTCTAGCAAAATTTTACTAATTTAATTGGTAAACCCAAAATTCTTATGGTTTTGTACCTCACTTTGGAGTATATGTGAAGTCTAATGAATCATGTCTTGGTATGAGTGAAATATCTGTATAACTGTTTTTTATCCTTGAAGAAGTATCATGTCACATTTCTTGGTGTTTTTTCAGCCTCGCTAACAGCACCAAAACTTCCCCTAAACAATTCCCCAAGCGGTGCACTTGAATGAACACTTAATATGCTAGGAAAGCTGCAAAGGCATCCTATTAAGGGAGCTTTGCCACTTTGCTTTTCAGATACGCAAGTCCATGCTTCGAAGACCTAACTTAACTGTGGTTTGTATTACAAGGTCTACTTACTATTTGTTGGCTTCTTTTCTGAAAGGGGGCAGAAAGCAACTAGAAGATATGTAGGTAAGAGAACCTGTAGTTTAGCTTCTGAAATCAAATCTTTCTGATTTTTACAGCATCAGGGTTCGTTTCTACAGTTAAGATCTGTTAGTCCTTTTCTTTTACCTTTGGTAGTGTGGGGCACCCAATTCACTTTCCTCTTGGAAAATTGTTCTGTATAGACACCATAGGTATTTCTAGCAGCAATTAAAGTTAATCAGTACAGAGATTCTGATTTTTAGATGCACTGGGGAACCAGGTGACATTGTTTCTTTAGGTGTATGTTTTTATTTAGAACATTTCTTTAGTGTCCCAACGTGCTATGTGGTTGTTTACTGATAGACAGAAATAACATCTCTTACGTCATGAAGATTTTGCAGTCTTTGGAATGTGATGAAATGTGGTACAGGCTTAGCAAAGCCGAGGTGCAGAGGGGCAAGGATTAAAGTAGTACATGCAAGCACTTGCTCAGATCAGCTGGGACCTATTTATCTCCTGTCTTTGGCTTGGCTACCTCCTGTTCAGTTGGCCTAGAGATGTTATGAGATATTTTGTGTATTGCATGGAAGATAGGAATATTTTAATAAGAATGAAATCTCTTATTGGGGAATAAGCTAGGACAGAGCATTGAGACTGTGACAGAAATAGGCTAGTGAGTTGCAAAAGCTGATTTGCTGGGAGCAGAAAGATGAGGATCTTTATTAAGATAGCAAAAGAAGCAGGGCTTCTGGTTTACTGCAGCTTTCCCTGCTCTAACAAAGCAGGATGAAACACGTTGAACAAGTATTTCCCATGAACAAACTTGAGGTCTGTGTGGCTGCCTTAGACCACTAACTCTGGTCCTGCACATGAATCTGTATCTGCAAGGTGTAACTTAGGTTTTTTTAGACTGTTCTTTATCTGTGGATGTGATACCTGTTCGTAAGTTTTGTAGGTATGTGATACTTAGTCCACAAAGCATTTGATCCTTGGGTATAAATACTATTGTAATGTGAATAAGTAGGCAGAATTCAAATATGTTGTGTGGACAGTAAAATTCAAATATTGGGGCTGAACAATACCTACTGTTAATGTACCTTCTGTGTCTTCTGTTGGGTGGAGAATTATGTATATATCGTGGTAGTCTCAACTGCATGGGAAGTTTTATGTTAGGATTTTGTGGGATGTGTTAAAGTCTCATGGGTGGAAGACGGTCTGAAACACACAGTTCTTGGATGCAGATAGGAAATAAGCCAAAAACCTTGGTGCAGCAGCTTTGGTAATACTTGAATAAGCTGCATTACATCTCGTATGTTCTCATCTTTACAGTGATATTGGCTGCTTTGCTTGAAAGGGAAACAATGTCTGTTTGTTTTAGTTCATAAAGCAGCAGACTGTAAAGGTAACCAAAGTGCTGTTATATATGGAAATGAAATTTTGCTACCTTTTCAAATGTGTAATAGTATTGCTTCTTAATTTATTTTCATAGGGTTGTGTTAAAGACCCAACCTAGACACCAGATCTCAGATGGCACCCTAAAATCGTCTGCATGACTCTCTCAAATTCTTGCACGTTTAAAGTACTCATTTAAAAAAAAAAAATATATAATCTACATTGCTTGGGTTGTCTGCAGACTCAGCCAGCCAATCATGGCAAGGATAGTTTTGGAAGGGGGAGCTGGCTATACTGGATGGATTAGCAAAATGTCAGCATTAGCAATTAAGTTGTGAGACCAGTAGGAGATTTAATACTTAATGGAACTATAATTACTTGTCTCAAATTATTTAAACAGAAGGCTTAGAGAGCGTGACAAATTTTTTTTTGAAGTTCAACAGTATACAACTGTACATTGAGTTACACTTAAAGTGAGCTCAGACTTGGCCTGTATGTATTGCTGAATTGCTTTTAACTTGAAGAGGAAAAATGATATTCTTGTAAGCATTGTTAATAATTAATATTAAAGTCTCTTAGAAGGGACAGTAAACTTGGGATTTATATCCACCCCTAGCTATTTGAGATTGGAATGAGTCCTGATGTGCAAAACAAACTCCTTAGTGTTTGCTCTGAAGTGTCTGTTTCTGCATTGTGGAGCCAAGTTCTGAGACTAAACAGATGTTGCGTTTAATAAAGCCTGGCAATTGTAGACCAGGCTATGATTCTTTGAGGGTCTTCCCAGCTTATTTAGAAAGAAAGAGTTGTTGTTGGTAGAGGTAATAATACCATATTAAACTAAATTACTTCCTAATAAATTGTGTCTGTATTTTTTTTAGCAAATAATTAGATTAATTGCTTTTAAGAGAAGACTTAACTTTTTTTTTTAATGAACCATGCATTTATTTAGTGTATTTCAAGAAAAAAATTTTTAGATTTCATTGGTAATTTACTGCTGGGGATAGGATTGACTATTCTGGAGTCGAAGGGGACTTCCTTTTACTTAGTGTTTCTTGTGGCTGTCCCACTTCAGCATGTGAAGAAGCAGAAGCCGTTTAACTTTGTGTTCAGAAGCGACTTTGGGATCACCTGGAGTAGCAATTTTGTGCAGTGGGGGCTGTTATTAAAGTCAAGTTTAGGGAAAATCATGGTTAAGTGAGGATTAGATGGTATTTAAAAACTACTGTGGTAGCTGTGTTCCAAATAGTGACCAGCCTTTTATGTTGTCTGGAGACTTGAGCCTCTACTGCCTTAATCAGCATACAGTGTTAGAGACACAACAGTAGTGCCTCTTAATCAAAAGCAATTTGCAAATTTAAGTGGTTAAATGTTTTATTTGAGTGATCTTTTCAGCTGAAGGCAGCTGTTTCTAAAAGAAACATGTTTGCTATTTAATAGCATGTTTGAAAGTGATTTAAGGTGGTGACTGGAATTTAATTTAGTATTATTTAATAGCACCTGTCTTGGAAATGTGTTGGAGGTCATGGGTAGCATGTAACCATCTAAGTTAAAGCATTGGGGTTAGTCTGTTACTGTTGTCAAAATGCCAGGAAATTAAATGTTGATTTTTTTCTTTATTAATTTTTAATTATTTTTAGGCATATGTCCTGTAGGATATTCATGAACTCCGAAGGGAAGACTGGTTTCTTCTGTAACCTGATGGCTGGAGTTCCTCAGAAATATCTGTCTTATTTAAAGCTGGGCCTATGGCTGTTTATGCTGTAGAAGCTAAAGGTGCTCAGGCTGCATCATATAGTCATTGCAGAGAACTTCATCAGGTCTTGAGATAGCACAAGTTCCCGATGGAAGGAGTTAGCTTTGTTACACCCCTTATATGTTGTTTCTAAGTATGGTCTTACCTACAATAAGTATCAGTAGAACTTACTGTGATTTGACTTCAGAGGACTATAATGAATATAATGTTCTTAGAGGAAAATTAAAACCTCCTCCTGGGACATAAAAGAGAGAGAAAGGTCTGCATGTTTATTTGATTGCTCTGAGATTTGTTGGCTGACAAATTAGCGGAAGGCAAAGCTTGCAAAGTCCACAAACCTACTAACTAGCTCTAGTTAGTATTTGGAGCTCAAGCTAGCAATTGGATTCATCTGACAGATCTCAATGGCTTGATGTTAATTTCATTTAGAGGGAAAAAAAAATCGGCTAGTGCCTTATTTTTCTGTCATTTCAAGAAAGTGCTGTGGAATAAAAAAATGTTCTCTGCTGTTTGGAAGGAGCCAGCCGGGTGCTAGGGCACAGGGAGAGCTCGCAAGGGATTCTAGCCAGCAACTCTCCTTGTTGCTCGAGAGTCTGGCTTTGGCCGCAGAAGTGGTCATGTTCTTGGGCAATGTGTATTTGACACTGACTCTGAAAACAGACAATAAATATTTTGCTAAAACTTGCTTTTAAAGCACTGTTTATTTTGGAGGATTTGTTTTAATGGAATTTAATCTACTGGGATACTGCAGGGAATCTGGAAAGAATGCAGCTCTTTCCAAGAACTAGCTTGCAACCTGTTCCCCTCACTCTTGTAGTGCTGGGGAAATGGGTTAAATTGGGGGGGCTTTGGGAGCTGCAGCAAGCTGTGAGAATAGCTTGTGAAACGGAGAACAAAGTGGAGTTACTCACCTTGGGAGGATGGGCTAAGGATTTAGGGCATGGTCAGAGTGCTGGCATGGGGAACTCAAGAATTATAGGTTAAGGTGGAGGAATTTGAAGGCAGGGCTCCAACTACCTCTTGTTTATCTTTTCCCTTGAGTGTTCAACTTGGAGCAAGTGAGCTGCTCCTTACGTGAGCTGGAAAGCATGAACAGAGGACAGGAACTTGAGGCACACATGGACTTGAACTGTCTGTACTCCAAGAAATAAAGGTTTAAATGTATGACCTTTAAGTCATTTAAAGGTGCAAGGAAGGGACTTGAGCCAAAACATGGGTCCAGGGCCAAGAACATTGTTTTTGGCTTCCGCAGTAGTTGGGCTGCAGAGCTGAGATGTCCATGTACAAGCTGAACCTTGATTCTTCTCCTTTGAAGTGGTGATCCAATATTCTTGTTTATTATGCAAACTGGTTTCTCTTCTACTTTATTCTCTAGCTTTAGTATTCATTGGCTAGTGTACACTGAGTCTTGGGCTTTTTTCTTTGAAGCGGCAAAATTTGTATTCACGTAAGATGCATTCATTCTGTTACGTGAGTAAACATTCCACTGAAGTTCTGGAAACCCTCTTAAACTAATTACATTTTATAATCCTTTGATGCTTCTCCACAGAATTCCCTGGCACAAACTTCCTCTTCTACTCCTAGGCCACTTTTAAATTTCTTTTCCTGCAGGTAGTCCCTGTGAAAAAATGCCTTCTGCAAATCCTACGGACAGTGTCTTCAGAGCTTTTTGCTAAATGAGACATTCGTGAGGTAATAAGGTTTTTGTATCTCCCTCCTCTTTGATCAGATGAAAAGGGAGGTGGTAGAAACCAAACTGTGTCATAAAAATAGAGATCACTGGCGGCATGATGGCAGCGTTAGAGTGGTAGAGTTGTTATAAGAGCAGATATACTGAGTCAGTGTAAAGTTTCATCTCGCTGTATTCTGTCTCCTAGAGCAGCTAATAGTGATGGTGGAGGATGGAGTACTAGAACGGAGGGGAGGAGTGTGGACTGGTGTTTTCCCAGCCTATAGTGTCCCCTACAAACAAAATTTAGAAAATAATGAACATTTTCCTCTTCTTGTAGGATCTCAGCTTTTAAAGACCTCTTTATTACTTAATAGTACCCTATTTTCTACTTTCCATCTATGCTGGCATTTTGTTGTTTCTGAAGTATTTGGGTACTGTGCATTCGCTCTAAGTCTTGAACATAAATTCTTCAGATAGCCTCCATGATGGCTGCAAACAGTGCAGCTTTTTGTTGAATCTTTTAGTTTCTTTTTAGTAAGTTTTCCTCATTTTTATAGTGTTCTTTATTAATATTAACTGCTACTAGAATAGTCTTTTTTGGAAGTAACTGCTTCTGCAAAGATGAGTCTAAAAGAATCGGTACTGTAGCAATTCTTGAAACAGATCCTGTATCTTTGTCGAGACCAAGGGAAGAGTTGTTGCTGGGTAGTAGCTGTCCCTGTTCTTATGTCTTATGCTAGCTCAGGATAGAATATTTAGCTTACACAGTAATACGTTGCACAATGCTTTTATCTTGGTGGCGGTGTTTTTTTTAAATACAAACTTTTAAAGCTATTAGTCACAGTTATTTCTTCTCAAAAGATGGAAGATGATTGAAACTGATGTCCTAGAAAGATGTAAGATGCTTGGGAGCATCCCTAGCACATAGTTAATAGCGTCGTGTTGGGTTTTCCTTTAAATTGTTTATAAAGGTGAAAAGTACTGATAACCAGCATGGAGAATTGAAATCTTCTCATTCTGCTCATAGATCAAGTACAACACGGCTAGTCATGGAAAGAGGTTTTGGAGTGCATCTCTACTAAATTCTGCGGTGTTGCTTCAGAAAACGGTTGTGTTTCCAATGTGTTCATTTTTTAGCTTCCCCCCCCCCTTGAAGCAGTTGACTGGAACCAACCACATTATTTTACAAAGATCAGGAGGTTTATGTATGGTCATGGTTTTTATCTTTCATCATTTGTTTTAGGGTAACTGTGCAGCATGATAACATGTGTGCTTACTCTGGCAAGGTAGGAGCTTTTAAGGTATAGATCACTGATGGCACACAGGAATTAGCTGCATGATGGACTTCCTTTCTTGACAATAGGAGTAATTTTCTATCTGTGCATATTCAGTTGGAAAATATATTTTGTAGTAGCTTGTCAACTTGACACCCCTGTTTAAATTGTGAATTTCTTGCAGTTCTCCCCACTGGTAGCAGCCTTGATATTGATAAAACTGTGACATGGTGTTCTTGCTGAATGTAATTTATGAAAATCCGAGTGAGATGATGACTGAGGTATATAGCACAGTAACTTTTAACTTCCTTGGATGCTTAAGTTTGTTGAAAGAAAATTTTGTTAATGTCTTCCTATATGCCTGTTTTCTACATCTCAGTAATTGTTCAAGGTAGTGAACTAAAGCTTTACTGATAGCTAATTTAGGGTCTATGTATTCCTTATTGTACAAAAAACTTTAATTTTTTTCTCTTTTTTTTTTCCCTTGAAGAAATGAAAATTTAGAAAGGGATTTGCCAAATAAAGAAGATGGGAGCAAATAGCAGCAGCATCAGTGAGCTTCCAGAAAATGAGTACTTAAAAAAATTATCAGGAGCAGAGCCCATCTCTGAAAATGATCCGTTCTGGAATCAGCTGCTGTCTTTTAGCTTTACTACTCCAACAAACAGGTAAGAGGGAACTAAACTTTGATTAATATGTTTATGGAAGTGACAAGTCTGAAAGCAAATGAGTGGTTACATTAATTATTCCTGTTTTGGGTAGCAAAGAAATAAATGCCTATGTAAAATGGACTGTTGTTTCTAATTTTGGAAGGTCTTTCCACCGTCTCTTCCATTCCTGTGGGTTCCTTCTTCATAATAGCTATAATTGCTATTCATTCTCCTGGTAGCTGGGAAAGATCAGAGGGAGAGTCTGTAGTGTTGGGAGGGAGCTTTTCTTTTTTTTAGTTCAGTTGGGTTTTTTTGGTGGTTGTTTTGGTGTGCTTTTTTTCTTTGAGAAAGCCTCTGGTGTCTATGGAGTTCCTGAAGACTCCCAACATGTGATGTTTCCTCTCAATTTACAGTGAATTATACATCTTCCATGACTTAATTGTAGATTAGCGGTTCAGTTTTTTAGTCTGCATGGTGCTTTCCCCCCCTCTTTTACATTTTAAAAAGGGGCTTGGCACATTGTCTCCATAAAAATATTTTCTAAATATCTAAAATTTAAGTTTAGCATGTCTTTTCACTCTAGCAAGTGGTGTAGGTGTAAACAGAATTAATATTTTTGAGAGGATCCGTAGCACATGTCTAGAAATACAGAACGTAAGTTCTGGTGACTTCTGCTAACCCAAGTCCATTGCTAAATTTGTTGGCTGGTGTGTGGATTATCAGTCAGTGTTACTTAAAATGTTTATACAGTTTACTGTGTGACCTGCTACTTTTCTCTCAGGTGAATGTCTTATTTACCCCCTTTATTATCAACAGTATTTCCTTGCTAAGGACCTAGGTTTTTTGTAAAGGGTCATAACAGACTACATCTAAATACTTGTGTAACAGGTTTCAATAGGGTGCAATGTGTTACTGCTAAAATTGGGAAAAATTTTTATCTTTAAAAAGTTGGAAATGTGTTTGAGAGCTGTTCTGGCCAATTAATTTTATTTTTATCTTTCAATTTTTTTTTGTTAAAATGGAGCTCTTCTCAAAATGAATGGTAGTCAAAGGTTTGTTTTGGGGTTTTTTTTGTTTTGTTTTTTAGAAGGTGAAAAAATGGTGCAGATTTATGACTACCCTGAGCTCTGGAATCTTGAATATAACTTAGTGACTGAATGAAGAATGGAATAGAATTTCTAGTGAGATATAGTTTACTTGTTACATGACTTACCTCTGTGCTGTGTCTTGTGCACAGTAGATTCTGAAAGGTGAAGAGACATGTTTGTTTTCATAACAATTAGGAGCAGATCTGGCAGATAATCTGTGTCTCATGCTAGAGTACCTGTGAGTAAGTGAAAGTTGAGACAACTAGGAGGGGAAAATGTTTAGACAACTGGGAGGAATTTTCTAGGCATTATTTTTGTAAAGAGTGAGGAGGAGGAAGGATTTTGGCTTCTGCATGGAGAGAATAGCTAGAGGGTAGCAAGAAGGTACAGTGTTTTGAAGGGTTGTAAAGCTTGTTAAAGAGTGGTACATTAATTGGCAGCAGGTGAGGGAGCAGGCATGTTGTCTCTAAGATCCCTGAATATGCAAGAATTGTTTACAGCCTGCCCTTGACTAACAAGATGGACAATATTCAAAGAAGTCATATAATACTGCATTGATTTTTGTTTTTTTTTTTTTAAGTGGGAAATAGTTATATATAAAAGCCCCAGCAATTTCTTTCAGTTGTTCTGCTGCTCCTCCCACCGAAGTAAAGAAGTTTTTCATAATTTGCTTTGCAGCTTTTTTGTGCCTATTTCATGGAGTCAGATCCAGTGTAGAGTAAGTTTGCTTAAAAACCAAAACAAAACACAAACCAAACAAAAAAACCCCGAACAAGAAATAAAGAAACAAGCCAACAAAAAACCTCATCCAAAAGTGGGTTGAAAGTTTAATTAGCTGAACACCAGATGGTGCTCTTGCCTGGCAGCTAGAAGAGAAATATTTTTAGCGGCATCTTTTGTGCAGCTTAGTAATTGGAAGGAAACAGAAATTTCCCATTAAGTTGCATCTACCTGAAGACCATTTGACAAATGATGTCAGATGATGTTGGCTGCACAGCGCCCTCAGCTATTGTCTAAATCAGATAACCTTGCCTGCAGGAACAGAACAATAGAGGTCAATGTTCATTTCTGAGATTGAAAGCTTGTGAAATATCAAGTTAACTCTGTTTTGTTTTAATGAGGCTTCAGTGTGGATAATACTTTCAACAGGAGCAAGATGCTACTTTCTGACTGTTGTGGAAAGGAGCCAGTTTTCACCTGTCATACAGGACAGAATTTTAAAGTTTTCTTGTCTTCTCAAATTACACTTTTTCCCAATTGTCTGTTGCAAAAGTAGTGACTGCAAGTGTTATTGGGAGCCATATAAATGGTATGTGTGGTTTTTTTCATGGAGGTAATTGGTGATACTCTAGAGTAAAAGATCTGTCCTACTTCCTCAGATTTTTGCAAAGATGGAACTGATGTGATCCCCAGGGAGAAGAGGCTTGTATTCTCTAGGTGCTGCTTTAGACATACTTCTGTTCTACATACAGCAGTACTATAGGGAGAAAGGAGGAGAAAAACATAGGTAATAGGAAATGCATGGTACTAGGAAAAAGCACCCACCCGCCCACCAACAAAAAAAAAACCCCAACTGAAAACCAGTGACATGTGGGAGGTGGTGGGGATGGGCTGGATTGCCTCCTTTCAGCGACAGAAGCCTGACAGATTCACCTTGTCATGAAACCTTGCCCATAGGAAGGAACCAGTATCTGCAAGGAAGGCAAAGGGTACTTTTGATACATTTCAGGGAAATTTGAATCTGTGTGCGTAAGTAAAGTTTGTGGACTTCTTACCTCTCTTCTGTGCACGCTTTCTCTCTAGTGAGGAATATGTGAATAGTGCTTTGCTTTACAGAAGCTGTTCCAAATTAGTCCAGGTACTACTGATCCCAGCAAAGGGAAATCTTTTAGGCTGCCAAACAGAGTTGGATCTTCTGAGGAACAATAGTCTTTTAATCCCCCAAATGAGAAGTTTAGGGCCTTGGCTTCAGAGTTGGTGACTTACTGGCTTTCTAATATGAGAAAGTTGAAGGTGTGATACCATATCTGATTTTTTTAATGGTATTGCTTTGTTTACTTTTGTCTTCATTTTCTTATGCTCTGCTTTTCTCAGCACTTTGTACTAATTTGTTTCTTTGCCACTGTTTTGCTTTTTTCCCATTCCCTTTTCAGTTTGGTTGATCTCTTCCTCATTCATCAATTTCTCATCTTCCCAGTCCTCTCTTTTGCTTTCTCTCCCCACTCCTACCTGGTTGTATATGTTAATCTCTCTTTCTGTGGTTCTGTGTATAGTTCTTTAGCATGGCTCATTTACTCAGCCATGTCTTCTTTACTGCGTTTATTTTTTCAGTCCAGTTAACTTTTTCATCTCTTTCTGTGAAAAACACAAGGTAGCTTGCAGGGGGAATAAAGTTTGCCAAATACCAGTGTTACTGACTGCAGTGTTGCTGTGTCTCTGTCAGCAATACTGATGCAAGATACTCTTGCCCTTTTGCTATCCCTTCCAGTGTTTATTTGGGTCTGCTGTGGGTTTAATCAGGAACTAATCTGTCTGAAAAACAACACAGCAAAAAGGAGTGTTCATTTTTTCAGCCCAGTTAATTCCCTCGAGTGATTCATAGCATGGCACCAAAGAACAATTCTGGCACATTGAGGGATTGATTTTTGGGGCACAGCAGACTGTTGGGCTAAAAGGTGGGATTGCTTAAATCTGATGTACTATCCAGAAATGAATGTGAAAGCCTGTGGTCAAAGCAGAGCTGCCTGCTGGGAGTGTAATATTCTGCTTTTCTGGGCTGTTTGTGCTTCCTGTCATAATGCTGATTTTCCTAATAGCTAAGCAAGTATTAAGAGGGGATATGAAGTGGGAGTAATTCTGGTCTGTGCATTCACAAACCCTGATTATGAATCAGCTGTCGGTAATGAGAAATGAGCTGATGGTGAATCCCTGCTCATTGCCTGTGACTCCCCTGGCATGCGTGATAGTAACAGCCAGAGAAAGTCTTGGGAACTTGGCACGTAAAGCCACTGGGGCTTGCACAGTTTAGGAGTGGTAAGAGATAAGTGATGTTTGCCTAAGTGATAGTAAACGGAGAAGCTGCTAGCAATTTAGTTTTAGGTTGCCTCATGCTCTTCACTGTAAAAGGTGATCTCCTCTTCCATAAAGCAGGTCGTGGATGCTAAGCAGGTAAAATCCCCTTGGGCTACAGAAGCGTCTGCTGAGAATTTTCTGGTTTCAGTTGTTAGGAAGTACGTAGTAGTCTAAAATTCACACTCCTGCATGTTCACTTTTTTCTTCATGGATCCTTATTTGTTGCACAGAATGGACTCATGGGAGCTGAATTAAAATTGTCTTAAATCTGCCACTTCCTACGTTTAAAGTGGGTGACTTACCAGTCTGAATAATGCTTGCATATTGGAAAAAAAAATACGGCTTTTCTGGATGACTTTTTTAGTTATTGTTACGAGCAAGAGCTATGAGGTTTGCTTTAGTCTTGGCTCTCAGTTTAGGCAGACCTTTGTGTTTGTCTGGCTCTCCTATGAGTTGCTACCAAGAATGCAACCGCCTCCTTAGTGGTTGTATTAGTTACGATTCTTTCCTGATGGAAGACTTAAAGCAGAGTTAACCAACGCAGAACTTGCTGAAAATCATGTGCTTAATATTTACTGTTCTGCTTTGTTCCTTCCCCAGAGTTTTTAATGAGTGGCTGGTTCAAGAATAGTGTGCATGAGCTTTTAATGGAAAGACATAAAAATGAGCAACTTTTACGTTGCCTTAATATGGTACATTTTTTAAATTGGTACAATAAATTATATGCAGCTTTTTATTCTTTGACGTCTTTCTTCCAACTAGTCCATTAAAATCAGCATTCCCACAGTATGAATTTACTGAATGGGCTGATTCTTCTGTTTTGTATTTGATGGCAAGGAAAAAAGCTTTACTTAGAGGGAAAAAAAAACCTGTCAGGAAAGCTGCTCCCTTTTTTTTTTCCTAAAAAAAACGGGTAGTTGTCTGCTATGATTTGGGTCTTACTATGATAAGGGTAGGTGTCACGGTATAGGTGTGTTTATAATTACAGTTTGTATGCAGGATACTTTCTCTTGCCATGTTGAGATATTTTAACAGTAGTCACTGCCACTTTGAAACCTCTTAGATTGTGATGCCTTAAATAAAAGCAGATAAAACCATGTGTGATGGGTTGACCATGGCTGGACGCCAGGTGCCCACCAAAGCCGTTCTATCACTCCCCCCCTCTTCGCTGGACAGGGGAG
>JANZLQ010000079.1:80032256-80065105 GCA_026212715.1 Elanus axillaris | reverse complement strand
CTCACAGAAGCCACCCCTGTAACCACCCCCCACTACCAAAACCTTGCCACAGAAACCCAATACACCATGTTCTTCAAAGATGACTGCTGTCAGGAAGTGACTTTCTCTTGTCTTTTATTATGGTTTTGCTGAAGTCTGTGGGACTGACTGTTAGTAAATCTAAAGTAAAGCCACTGAGATCAACCACTCTAAAATAACTTCACTGATTTTGTCCCCCCCCCGCCTTTTTTTTTTTTTCTGGAAGTAATGATTTTTTACAATATATGCCAGAGTAACTGACTGCAGAATCCGGCTTTCTGGTAGTATGAAGCCAGATAGAAAAATCTGCAGTCAATGATAACTATGAAATTTTTTTGAGCAATAGTCTGCTTAATTTACCATTCTTATCTACCTCTAGTGAAAAAAATGCTTTCTTACAGAAAACTAACTTGCTGATGAAGGAACTCCTTGTACTGTGATCACTAACTACATAGTGATTAAATCCCAACAGCATAAAAAAACTTGACATAAGATCAGTTATGAAAAGACGGAAGAGCAATTTCAACACGACAAAACAGAATTTGTATTGTCCAAATACTCTTTCAATATTTTGTTTTACTTGGTCAGTAATCATTGCCTATACATTTGACAGATGGCTCATAATTTTCACTCTTCCTTGTGAAATAATAGGCGATTTTTGGCTTGTTAGTATTCCTGTATGTTTTAGTGAGTGTGTGTGCATCGAATTCCCAAATGGTATTTTAATAATAATAATACAGGGTTGAGGGATTGAACTTTCGTATCAGGAAAAGGAGGTGACCTCTAGTATCAGAGAGGCAGTATTTGAGCTTGCAAGTTTGAACTTAAATTTTTTTCCCTCCTCTTCTTAGTATAGCGTCCTTATGTGACGTAGGGGTGTAGTAGTTGTGCTGTTTTCTTTCCTACAGAAGGTAATTACCCTTGATTACTTTTTGCTTCCATCACTCGTGTGATACCTGGTGTCACGTGGACGCTTCCCGTGTATAGGTGAGTTTGTAGTGACAATTTGTATGCAAAATATTCTTACTGCTTGCCATGTTGAGATGTTACAAGACAATAATCACTGCACTGTAAAACTTATCTGTTTTGATACCTTTAAAATAAAACAAGATAAACCCATTTTCTTTAAAGAAGTCTGTGCTGTCAGGAAGCAAATTTCACTATTATTATTAATTTTAATTTTGCTCAAGTCTGTGGGCCTACCCTCTACATAAAAAAGCAAAATAAAATTAATTTCTTGCTTTTATAAAGGACTTTGAAAATGCTGGCTACCAGATCACAGGATGAGGTAGGAATTCCTGTGAAGCCTGAAATTTTTTCCTAAAATGTGTGGGAAGCAATGCTGTACCTCACATGTTTGCTTGGAGCTAAACGATCCACTCAAGTCTGTGTGGTTAAGTATAATTTTCTTTGAATCCTTAGTGTTCCCCCCCTGTGCTCGCAACCTGTTTGAATCCCCACACCAGGTGATACCTTTTGCCGATTCCTTGGAAAATTGTAAATATGATTGGGATATGTACTACTTTCCCCAAACCAGATGGTTCAGTTCAGGTAGTGCCTGCTGAAATACATGATTACACGTATAAACTCACCCAGGTCACTGTGATTGTGATACTAAAGATCCATGGCCTGAGGCTGGTGTTTGTTGCTATGTCCAAGTGAACGTCTTCTAAAGTGGTGTCTCCTCCATGGCAGGGCTTACTGGATGTTACTGGGCTGCCTGGGTTTCTCCAAGTGATGCTCAGCAGTGCCATCAAGCAGCAGGAAGAGTTTACTTACCTTGCTGCTTGTTTATTGCTAGAAACTGATAATCTTTTTCTTGTTGAGAATGTATTAATGGTTCTCATAGACCAGAGGATATTTTATACCTCCATCCCTAATGAATCAGGCTCTCTTCTCTTTTTACATGTTCTAGAAAACACTGTCTTTCAGAAGCTTCTTTTTAGTTCTGAAAAAGTGTAATTTTCATTTTCCTAGTTCTCAGTAGATAAAATTGCAGAGTGGAGATTGTGTGGGATTTTTTCCTTTTCTTTTCTGAAAGGTTGTTATTTCCTGGATCCTCTCATAGATACTTTATTATAATTAAATGTAATGTGTTGAAGGGGATCAATTTAAATGCACTTTAGACTTTTTTTTTTGTCCCAAATAGTAAGCTCCTAAAAATATATATCTCTCTATGTGTGCATGTGTAGATTGGGTGACAAGACAGTCTGTATTCCTCAGGTCACGGTTTTGAGAGAATTAGAACTTTTATTTGTGATCCGTGCAGTGAAGGAGCTTTGCTCTGTCAGTGATTGCTCTTGTTGCTAGTGCTGAAAAACAGTTTGAATATTACCAGTGCTGCTCTGTGGATTAATGAAAGGATGGATGTTTAATGTTAGGTTTCCATTCTTACATTCATTCATTAACCAAATGTCATCTCCACAGGGATTGTAGAGCAAACTCAATAACATAGCTGGTTGTAGCATTTCTTTTGTGCCACCTTATGAATCTTGGCTCTGGCATTTTCTGCCTAAGTTCTATTATATAAAATAGTCTCCAGTCTTCACAGCACAAAAAAAGAGGCTGGCAGCTTTTTCCATGTCTCTTGCTTTTCTTTCTTGCCCAAGTTAAGGAAAGAAAGGCACTGCTAAGCTTTGCCTCAGGTACCTGGAAATGGGCTGCTGTTCTTTATGCACACCCCCCCCCCCTATACTCTCCCTATGAATCCATCCTTGGGGATGTAGCAGTAGTATTACTTCCCTTGAGTGTAAGAACACCATTTCACTGGGGTGTGTGAGTGTTGGGGTGGTATTCTGCTGTAGTTCCTCCTTGCTAGGTGTTTCTATTGTGTGAACTGAAATTTTGCAGATGTTGCCTCGTCCTGAGGATGGCAAAATTCAATTCTCTGTTCTTGTATGAATACAGGGGAGTGGGCTGTAGTTAGTTTTTAAGCACTAAACTTTGTTTTGGTAGGAAAAAGAATGACTCCAGTGTTGAAAGCTTTGCTGAACATCTGAATGTCTTGCTTGGTTTGCCACTGTTTCTGATCCTGGCAACTTGTAGAAATTAGGCAACTCTGTGGAATTTGTTTGAGGACTTTGTGTGTTTTTTATAACTCAAAGGGAAGAGAAAAAAAAAAAGACTCGTAAGAATGCTATACTTAAAAAAGCTAACTTCTTAGAAATTAGGGGGAAAATTAACCAGAATTAAAAGCTGTATGCCTACTTTTGTGGTTTAAATCCTGGAGCAATTACAATAATCACTTGGTCTGTATTATAGAAGTCCCCGGCATCTTTGGATAGTGGGAGGTGGGTCACGTTGTGTGGGATTATGTACTCTGTAATCAGTTGTTGTCAAGTATTCGCAGGAAAGAATACATCCTCATGACAAGCAGTCAGATGGACAAGTTTAGAAGGTTGTTGTGTGCTGGGGTTTTTTTTGTTGTTTGTTTGTTTTTCCAAAAAGTGTAAAAAGTCCTTGTTTCATACAGAACTAGAAAACTGCATTGTCTGTAGTGGCTGGCAGGGTGTTCTAGCTTTATACCATTTGTTTTTAATTACTCTGCATGTTTTTAGCACTGAAACAAGAGACCACCTTTGAGACTAAGTCTAACACTTTTAAAGTATATACGAAAGCATGAGTTTGCTTTCTGAAACTTATGTTGGAGAGCAGTTTATAGGGGAGGAAAGAATGCTGATACTTCATATCTAAAAAAGCCAATCTGCATAATCTGAAGTTGTTTTAGGATATTCAGCTGTAGGTGAAGAGCTGTCTCTGCTGTGAGCTCACTGCACAGTAAATTAGTCTGATATACAGGAAAAGTTGCAGGCATCTTAAAACAATTTGTTTAATGTCTCTATCTTGAAGCATTTCCTATTGAAAAGTTTTGAAGGAATTCTTTTGGCTGCTGTTTCTACCAATATCCTTACCTCCTCTTCTAGTCCTAAGGAGTTTGAGCACAGCTCAAACTCAACAGCTTCCAAGAACATGACTCCACATGAGTTTTCAGCAGTGGAGCTGGTTTAGGGGCTTCCCACACAGCCCCACAGTTAGTCTCATGTTGATGCAACAGTTCTTAGGACTGTGTTGTAAACTGGATTACCATCTAAATTGAAGAACAGAAAGAAGGGGCACTGTTTCCCCCCACCACTGCATTTTATAAGAGCACTGGCAGAGTTGTAGGTAGTTGCCAAGAGCAGGTGGGACAGAGGGAATGCATGCGGTACCATGCCCTTTTTATCTTCAGTCTCTGAAGACACCTGTTTTTGTATAAATCAGGTTACTCATCAGAAAAATTAATGCTTGGGAAGCGACTTTGGCAATCGCATCATGGCAGTATTAAGTTTTGCAATATTTTTATGTGAGGAGTGCTCGAACGGAGGCCATACTACTGACTTTTACAGGCTTAGTTACTATTCAGGTTTCATTACATTGCTACTTTCCTATTTATTCTGTGGATGATGATTTTCATACCTTTAATTACAAGGATGTAGCTACATGAGCTCTGAAATTGTTCAGCCTATATTACATAGTATGTTATGTCTGCAAGCATTGAACTGGTTTTTGGTTCTTTTTTTGACTGGGTTTTGATCTTTTCCAATATCCTGAGCAGTAGGGCCTGTAGCGATAGGACAAGGGGTAATGTTTTTAAACTAAAAGAGAATAGATTCAGATGTAAGGAGGAAATTTTTTACAGTGAGGGTGGTGAAAGACTGAAACAGGTTGCTCTTTAGGTGTTAATATTGGGACACCTTCACACTGCTTAGTGTGGCATTGGACACAGTATCTGATTATTATTTGTCTTTTTTTTTCCCCCCATCTGTTGAGGAAAAACATACTTCCCATGTAGTCTCCTGTTTTATTTTCAAGGATCAGTTACTCTGTACTGGTAGGTTTGTAGTGATAGAAGTATACTAATGTCTTTTGATGCCACTGGTGTTTACTTTCAGAGTTGTTGGAAGGTTCTGCTTTAGTGCTTTATTGTTTTCAGCTGATGGTTTTGAGGCATACCAACAGGCAGTTAATGAAGTCTGGAAAAAATTTGGTGTATCTGATGTGATTGTTGCATTAATATAAGAACATTAGTTAAAGGAAAGTGGTACTTAGCTTGAGGTTAAATGTTGGTTTGAGGACCCTTTAATTCATGCTTTTGAAAAGGTGTTACTTCATATGATAGTTTGTGTCAGAAATCAAGCTCTTTCTCTAGGCTGCTCTTCTACAGGTATTTTCAGTGGCGTCGAGCTAAGCATGGTAGTATTGAAGCCACAAAGGTGGTAGTAACACAAATCATGTAGTGACATCGTTTCATTTTGACAAACAGTTCACTTTGGAATATTAGTGTCCTGTCTTATTGTCACTGTACTTTAAATGTGAGTTTTACTGCCTAATACTAGTATGACAGAGCACCGGAATGGGTTGTCCAGAGAGGTTGTGGAATCTTTGTCCTTGGAAATACTCAGAAGCCACCTGGACATGGCCCTGGGCAACTGGCTCTAGGGGCCCTGCTTGAGCAGGGATGTTGGACAAGATGACCTCCAGAGGTCCCTTCTCACCTCAATCACTCTGTGCTTCTGCGGTATCTATGTAAAGCAGCTAATGGATTGGTAAAATTAAGTACTTCATAGGAGTATTTTACTACTGTTTTGTAAAGAATGTAACAATTTTTTATTTTCTTTTCCCGCTCCCCTAGTGCTGACTTAAAGCTCTTGGAAGAAGCCACAATCTCAGTCTGCAAGTCTTTAGGTGAGAAATTGTGACATCTTAACTTTTTCCCGTGTGCTTTATCAGAAAGATTAAGAAACAGCGTTCACATGCACATCCATGTCTTCAGTATACTTAGTTGTTCCACTAGTAAGATTAGTGTAAAGAGTGTGTTTATATATCCCAGACTTAGAAACTTCCATTGTTAACTGTTTTATAGAACTTGAAGCGACTGAAAGGTTTAAAACAAATAACTTGATCCTTACTATCTCTAAGCTGATCAGTAAGGGGGAAAATTCATCAGAGGATGAAAGGAAGGGATAACATAAATGTGATCAACGATGATTCAAGAAGGTAAAAACTGGTTGTGAAAACCTGCCCAGGTTTCTGACAGGAGACTGTTCTGCTGTAGGCAAGTCTTAGAAAGGAAGAAGAGCTCCACATTTGGGATATTTTAAATCTAGGATGAAAAGTATTGTTTAGAGAACAATTATGGAATAGTAAGGCATGTATGTACTAGAGAATCTTAAAAGAACAAAGCTGTACAGAAAAGTGGACATAATGTGCCTTATGTAGAACTATTTAAGACACTGAAATTTGGTTTCATTCTCTTTATTGTTTAAAATAAATAGTGTCAACTTATGCATGCTATATAATCATATCTTATTTTTTTCCTCATCTAGTTGAGAAGAATCCTCGAACAGGAAACCTTGGGTCGTTGATTAAAGTCTTTCTTTCTAGAACCAAAGAGTTAAAAATTTCAGCAGAATGTCAGAAGTAAGTACGTGGAAGAAAGGTGCGTGAGCCATTTGTTTTTAAATGTTCCTGTTGCTGCTAGCTCTTTGAGTTTTTTACTTCGCTAGTTAACATACTCACAGTCCAAAACTTAGAATTCTCTTAAATTGTTGTTTGAAACAGTACAAATATCTAGTACTTTGCCAAACACATAAGATTAAGTGTAATAGGTAAATAGGTTGCTGTGGAAAAGACATGTTTGTGTTCATCCTGTGTGTTACATAAACATGTTTGTGTACAAATGGTGTAACTTCTGGTTACTATGGATTTAGAGCTGTTTAAAAATCACCTGACCTTTTTAGCTGAATCCTAATGTATGAAACAGTATTTTATCTTGGAAGTGTTTTAAATTGGATTGGATTTGAAGGCAATCTGTATAAAGACATTGCTTTCAAATTATATCATGCATCTGCCATCGGTTTTGCTTGCACCTTCAGCAGTAGGAAATAACTCTAAGAGGTTATGTGTGTAGCACCGTATAGTTTTTGCAGGAAGCTTGCTGTAACTGGTCCCCCACACCCGTAGACAAAATGTCCAACTCTCATCAGATTTAGGGCTTCGAAAAGGAAGACTTTCTCTTTAATGGCCCCTTGCTCCCAGGGATGCCCTCAACCTTTTTGCTTATATCTGGAGAAAGAAGTTATTCCTGCCTGGATAGCTCCTGCTGCTTTAATTCAAAAATGCTTTGAAAATAAAGCTTCAAGCAAGAGCTTGACTATATGCTGTTGTATGGGCTTCCTAGCAGTTGCTTATTGGGACTCATGAAAATGTAATGAAGCTATATTCCCCTTGCATTCAGAAAGCTTGAAAAATATCTCTGGCTGTTGCAGAGAAGAATCTTGCTATTTTGTGCTTATGAAGTCCATAAATGCCTAGAGTTATCTGAAAGCTATTTGCCTGGGAAAAGCGCTAAGGTTCAGGGAGCCAGAGTAGCTTTCATATCGAAGCCGTTGAAAATTTTCAAATGCCTGGGTGGCTTGGGTCTATAATATCTAGAAACCCTTAGAAGTATGCTGAACCACCTGGTGAGCTCTTCAAAAACTGGTACTTCTGGCAGCTGTGGTGTTTTTAACAATTCAGACTTAGTTAGGAATAATTAGGAATAAGAGTTAGGAATCGTATTTTCTTTGGGGTGGGAAAAACCCAATCTACTATTTAATACATTTCCAGTTTGTTTGCTGTAGCATCAGCTGAAGACTCCCTGCTTAAGCACTTTGGCTTTTCCTTGCTTCAACTGTAGGAACCCCTTTGTCTACTCTGGCATGTATTTTCTTGTAGTTTTTGATGCATGTTTGCGGGTTAAGCATTACTGATTCTTGTTTGTTTCTGCTTCTTTTCTAGTCACCTCTTTATTTGGCAGGCTCACAATGCACTGTTTATTATTTGCTGTTTGCTGAAAGTATTCATCAGTCGAATGTCAGAAGAGGAGCTGCAGCTTCATTTTACTTATGAAGACAAAGTACCGGGCTCATATGGTAGGTATGCACTAATGCTAGTGAAACAAATATCCCACAAGAGACTAAAAAGTTCTGATATTTGTAGATGTGGCACTTAGGGACATGGTTTAGTGGTGGACCTGGTAGTGTCAGGTTAGTAGTTGGACTTGGTGATCTTAAGGGTCTTTTGCAGCCTAAATAATTCCACGATTCTATGTTTTGTTTAGACTATGAATCCCAAACTTTGCTTTAAAACTAGAAATGAAATACCAATGAGGTTATGTACAATATGTTTACTGTTCGGGACAACCTGTGAGGTTGGAAGTATGTATTCAATAGCAGAACTGATTGATTTCCATCTTCCTTTGTATTGTATGTGTGAAAGAGAACACCTTCAAAATGTGATGAGAGCTTTTCGTTACATACTGACTGTCATCTTCTGCTAGAATTAAATGTTTGTTAACAAGCTGTTGGCATGTTACAGGTTCTTATAGCAAAATAGACTTCATAGAGCAGGGTTTAAGTTGTTTGGTTTATTTTTTCTTTAAGCATTTGTATTAAGTTTAACATGGTCATTTATTTACAGACTTAATTTGGAATTTTTTTTGAAGAGTTGTTCAGAAGTGCTGCTGTAGACCTGCCTTAGCTTTAGTTATTTTCATACAGTTTGAAAGGTGGTAACAGTTCTCTTCAGAACAAAAGAAAAGAATTGGGGTGAAGCTGACTGCATACTACTGTAGGAACAGTGATGTTGCAATTATTTAGTGTTTCTCCTCACATATGTTTCATAAACTGGCAGCAGCCAGGGAGTGGATTGAATGCAGGTTTTAGGAATCTAATGAGGGAAGATAACAGTACTATAGGTAGAACTGATGTATTGAAAAGGCAACTGCTAAAATGTAATTCATGGGCAGTAGCTTATATAAGAGATGGGAAAACTGAAATAATTTAAGCAGAATATTCAAATATAAGTGCATCTCCAGGAAATGGAGCATGTATTATGCAAGATGAAAGATGGCAGGGAAGATACTCAAACAATCTAGCTGTTCTCTTTCTGCTATCTGGTCCTTCTTTTTGAATGTGACTTATGTGAATGTGTTCAAAATCAGTTTGATTACAGCGAAAAGGAAGTCAAAACACTATCTGCCACAAATCTTTATGTAGTGCTGTATCAAGATGCTCTTACAGAACATGTGATGGATAAGGCTGGCCCAGGAGCCTTGATTTCCTTTGCTTTGTCATAAAGATACTGTTCTGTTTGTAACTGCATGTTGTGTATAGCATAAAGCCAAAAATGGTCTGGCAAAAAGGACTGGTATCAGAATGCTAATACAGTGTGGAAGAACAACCAGAGTATCTTGAGTGTGGATTTCCCTCAACAGTTTGTCCAGCAAGGACATGTGTTGAGAATGCCTAATAGCTGCTTGCTCACTGAATGGTGAGAACTGTTCATTAAAATCTGTTTAACACCTTGGCACCCACCGTTGCTCTGGGGAAATCAAGTCTTCTGGTGTCAAAAGATTTAAGTGCTACATTTTGAAATGGTTTAATGTATTTTAAACTGTGATGAGTAATCTCCAAGAATGAAGTCAGCTAACCAATGCATTAGAAATAACACCTGCTTATAATAAGCTATCACTGCAGACTGCTTATGGGTGTATACTTGGTTTAAAAAAATTGCCCACCTCTTGCTTCAGTTGTATAGTGTAGCACGGTAGAATGGGGGGAAAAGCTGAGAACTTCTGTTAGCTTGAACCCCTGTGATTTTTATTGCTTATGCTGGGAGTTCCTGGCAGCGTGGTATGAAAAGTGATTCTTGTCACTGGGGTAGATCCATGTTTATACCATGTCTAGTAGCACTTAACTATAATTCACAGTGACATTTATTAGTGATAATTTTGTGCATATTGATGGCAAATGTACTTAGCAATTATCTTTGAGCAGATTGTTTGCTGGATGTTCTTGATTAGGGAGGTAATTGTGTGTGGTCTGCTGATGAGAGCAGGGATGGAGGCAGGAAACGAGCTTCTCCTTGGCTCGCCCCACTCAGCCATGGCTTGAGCCCGCGGCTGCCTTCAACTCAGGTTTCCAATTGGAGAGGGTTCTTGTGACCTTCCTCAAGGTTTTGAGGTTCATAACATGCTGTGTTTACATAGCCATCATTTTTGGTTCCTACCAAATCATCATGTAGCTTTTTAAAAATATGTATAGAGCATGGTAATGGGGTGAATGCCTTCCTATAGCTTTTATGCTTAGCTATAGGAAAAGTGAAATATCAATAATGGAGTGTAATAAACTGCTGTTGTGTTAGGGCCATTAAAGTGAGCAGAAGAAATGAAATGGCTTTTTTGTTTGTATTTTTATAATTAAATCAACTGTAGTTTTCTTGAATTTTTTTTTTTTTAATTTGGAAACTAGAGCATACTTTGTTAATTGTGAAGTTTACACAGATTTATTAGTACTTTTACTGAAGTTTGATATACCTAACACTGTCTTTGGTGAACATGCTTTTAAAAAATTCAAGTTGTTCTTAGTTGTCCTTGCTGTCTTTTATTTACCAGAGCTTGATATTGTTTTAATATTCTTCAACAGTGAGCATGATAAAACAAACCTCATAAAATGCATTATTGCATTAATTATATAATGTAAATAAAATATCCATATAGATGAAAGCTTTAATACAGTGTCTGAATTTTGAAGTATTGTTTGCTTATTTTCTTAATGGCTAGTGAGTAGTTACTGGAAAGAACAGTACAACCAACCAACAGCACAAACAACCCCTCTCTCCTATGATCAGTTCTTGTATGCCTTGTTCAATCTCACAGCCTTCTGAGAAAAAGTAACCAATTTTTTCAGGATCATCTTAAAACTCCTTTGGAAATCACTGTGTGGTAGTGTTTGTTTCCCTGTATAAACTATGAGTATCCCCCCCCCCCCCATCCTTTTTTTTTAATTTTCCTTCTAGTTGGAGAATATATCTAAGCACCATGTTCTGTGAGTTTAAAATATAGCACCTGGGAACTCAGAGTGTGTAACTGCAGTGTCGGCATGTCAGGCTGCTTGCACTGCAGTCAGAGCATCAGCACCTGCTGTGCGATATTTGATATGTCGGGCAGAAGTGTATACTGTATAATGGTAATGATGTATGGAAAATATCCTTGTCACTGGCTGCTCAGCAATATGTCTTGTATTTTGACAGGTTATATATGACATAGCCACTATTGTTTAGTTAGCATTTTTTATAACTGTGTTACCTGGAAGAGTTCTCCCCCTAGAGTTTGCAATTCATACGCTTTCACTTTTTCTGAATGTGAAATTTGTGCTTTTTCCTTCTATACTGTGGCTCAGAAGAAAGCTGTGCAATTGTGCTTTGTGTCATATAATGTAATTATCAAAGTTTTTCATTTTTCAAAAAGTTTGAGTGCATGGATATGTTGTAGGCTACCCTTATAAAGCTGTAGTGAATAAATTGCACAGGATTGAGTCCCTGCTAACAGCACTGTTTACTGATTTCCTTCAAGAATAGCCAGACCATTAGTAGAAGTTTGTTCCTTTTGACAGTTTTCAGATGGTTCTTTGGCTCAGGAAGCGCAACCTTTGCCTCTTCATCCATAATTGGGAATTTGCATGTAACTTTGGAGGATATTGCACCATTCTGATTGTAGGAAAATCCTTATAGATTCAGCTGCAAAATCCTGGTATTAATAAAACCTAAACTGGACTTGGCATATGCTGATCTGAAGCTGGAGTTAGTCTCGCTAACACAAATCCTTCATCTTTCAATGAGGCTTCCACTGTCTGTATCCCATAATTTCTGCATGTTCTCTAACTCTGTTGTGATTCAGAGGTATAAGAGAGCATATGCTGTTTATTGTATTCTAAGTCAAACCATCCATTCATTTAACCTATTCCCTGAACTGTAGTAGGGAACTTTATTCATTCTCTGTAGAGAAGTTTTTATCGCAAGGCTGCTAAGGACTGTATTTGGTGTGTTACAGCAAGTAAGAGGACATAAAGGAGGGAATAAATAATACTTTTACTGCAACCCTTAAATGATTTCATGAGTGTTCAGCTATCATATAAAGGAAATGAGGGATGGCAGTTAGTTTATGTACTCATTAACACTGTTAAGTGAAAGTTGGGAGCTTTTGAGAGTCCTCAGAGCTGAAGTTCAAACCACAAAACCCAAAGAAGCTTTAAGTCTGCTGTTTTTGCAATTAATTGAGTGGGTGAGGCTTTTAGGTACTGTTTTACAAGTAATGCGTTATTTCATTACTGGTGTCCAGGGTCTATCCTATCTGTTGGAGCAACAGGGCAGAAAAACAAGTAGCATCTAAGATGAGGCTACACCTTGCTATGCCTGAATATCTTATGGACATCAGACACATCCAGCTGCTACAGCAGCTCAGATCAGGTTGTGACAACATAGTAGTTAGGTTCCTGAGAAGAAAGATTGTTTTACTGTCTATGTTAGACCTTGTATCATGGCCAGTGAGGGAGCTGTGCTGGTTTAACTGGAAGTGGAGTCTCATGGCATGTATACTTCCTTTGGATAAGCCATTTTGCCTGTGTACTGTCTGCTAATCCAGTGAGAGTAATGTGTGTAACTTTGAAATGTTAAAAAAAAGTAGATAAATTATTTATGTAAAAAAAAAACCAACCCAAAACACCACCACCAAAAAGCCCCCAAATGCAAACCAAACAAATCCCCCCAAAAAGCCAGAAACTCCGCAGTGCAAGTAATCCACATCTTCGAGTGCTTAAATGTGGCTGATGAAAAATGGTGCCGTGTCATAACTGGGCTTTTTTAAAACTGTGTGTTTGCAGTTACTTCTGCCGTGTGCTAGAGCTTAGAAAATGCACCTATGATTCTTCTTTCTGCAAGTCTGCTCTAATCTTATCTGGACAGATTCACCCTTTACTTATTTTCCTCAAGGCTTTACATGTGTCTTTGATCCAAGTATGTGATCTATTAATGTGAATGAGTATTGTGTGTATTGTCTTTATCCTGCTATTGAAAAAGGCATTGTTTATGAAAACACATAGTGTTCCATGTTTATAGCTCTCTCTCACGTTATAGATTTGGCATGCATCCGCCTCATTGTCTTGGCAAGACAAGAATTAAACAAGAATGCGTGTGCCCCAGTGGGGAAAAGGATACATTAATTACTGTAACTGAATGACATTGATTACAGCACTTAAGCTTTTTTTTTTAAAAAAAAGCTAGTTGGAGAACAGAGCAGGAAAGACTAACATCTTCCATTCTATGTGACTGTGCTAACCCAATATTTTCTGGCTTTATTTTGAGTATAGTGTGTGTGGGGAAGAGCCCTCTTTCATACTCAAATAACATTATTCTCTCTTAAAATGAGTTTTGTGTATATAGCATGGTGAAAGAAACGATATTCTTAAGATGCAATCACTTTACTTTTTTCATCCTTTTTCTTCTCTCCACCTTCCTCTCCTAAACTGTCAAGAGAAATAATTAGGTACCTTTTGGGAATTAACAGGAGTCTCGCTCTATAAGCATTTTCTAGATTGAAAAAACCTTAGGAAACTGTCACGTTCCAGTTACATTAGAAGACATTATCTGGGCTTCATTATTGGCTGTGGTTTCTGTCTAAGGTTAAATAGTCCTAGCAGTTCTCTGTTTTTACTAACAGGAGCTACATTGTGTTACTCATGGGGGATTCTATATAAAGGAAACCACATTTCCGTGATAAAAAACTGATTTCCTTTAGAATGTGCAGTTCACTAGGTGACAATTTTTAATGTGTTTTTAATAAACCGATTGTGGAAAGAAATAATTTTGCTTTATTGTGAATATTCCCTCTGGTGTGCTTCTTAAAATTGAGTCCTGGATTTAAGAACAAACTTGGGTTAAACAGAGTAACACCACCATAACTTGGCTATAATGTTGTGTTTATTGCAAGACTTATTTATTTGAAAATACAGAATAAACAAGTACTTGGGTAATCGTGCTGCAGTGCTGTAATGCCTATCGGGTAATGCAGAGGGAAAAACTGTGCCTGCTCTTAGGCCGTTCAACACTATAAAACTCTATATTTCTTTGTGCTGTAGGTTTCTCTTTATAATTTTATTTCGAAAACAGAAAAAATCCTGATGAGCCACGAGATTTATCTTCTGTTTTGTTAGTATTATATGACAACTTCAAATGGTTTAATAAGCTGTTTCCTCAGTAAGTCTTGCAAGTCTTTTGTTACAGTTGCTTTTAAAAATTGAAGTGCTAATGTAAAATGCCAGCAGTTTTAATGATTAGAATAGTTGCATTTTTTAAAAAATAATTTTTAATAATTTTTTGTACGTTTTGTCACATTGTGTATGAGTAGAGAATAATTTCTGCTCACTTAAAATGCGCTCTGGAAATTCATGATTTCTTACTTATTGAACTGTAAAAACCTCTTCAATACATGCACATTCATAAAAAAATGTAGATTTAATTGCGTAAGAGCAGCAGTGATGTGTACGGTAGGCTGCATTCATCTGACGGATCACAGTGTAGAATATTGTTCAGGGTATGTTAGACAAATGAAACTTTTCTCTTTGTCTCTGCTTATTCATCACTTGGGATTAAAAAAAGGGGTGGGAAAATATGTGAAGTGCAGGGAATTTTGAGAGGAGACTTGAACTGTGGACCAGTGAGAAGTCACTAGCGATGAGTTCAACTGTTAGTAATAATGCCATTTAATGTGACCTTGGGTAAGTAGTAAAGTAAGGCTTGATGTGCTTAGTATGAGCATATTTGTACAATATCAACATCTCAATTTATCCATTTGGTATTCGTTATTTGTTTTATATATAAAAGGGTAAGCATCAGCATTTTCTCTGGTGATAATCGCAAATGCTTTCTATTTCAGGAAAGAATGCTGTCTCCTTAAACTCTTTTAGTGTTTGTTCCTTAAGTAAAATACTTTTTGTCTGTATCCTTGGGTTTAAATCTTTGCTTTCTTTTGATATTCAAAAATCCAGAAAACCTTTGGTATGCTTCTTTTCAGGAACAGAGTGTGAAGACCTCATAGAAGAGTTGCTGTGTTGCCTCATCCAGCTCATTGTTGAAATTCCCCTCTTGTAAGTTGGCTTTTTTCTTTTTTTTTTTTTCGTCAGCCTCCTTGTATAAATTGAGCATTTGAGAGAATATAAAACTTAAAGTGATGGGGTTATAATGTTTAAATACTTGTATTTGAATGCTCCATGTGATGGTGCAGTACTGATTATGGTAACTTGCTGCCAGTACCAGCCCTGAGTATTCTGTTGGAAGTACATGATGAGAATCCCGCACCCAGAACAACCCCAGATGGGGTTGTGACGTTTGTTTCAGGTGCCTCAGTCAGCACACGGACAGTTACTGCTAACTTTTGGATAGAAATGGTTGTGCTAATTGTGCAGGGAAAGGTACATTGGAGGTGTCGCTTCATCTCTGGGGGATGCAGCGAGGTGCAAACAAAAGTTCCCCTTTGCAGTTGTGCGGGTTTTTTAACTGAATGTCCACTATATAAGTCATATGACTTATTTAATACTAATTTCTGAAATACCAATGAATTGATGTCTGAAAAAGAACAGAAATGAGTAAGTGGAAAGTTTCTGTAGGTCTCCAGATTTGTTTAAATGGCTTTTTTCATGCATGTGCTGTATTTGAGATTTGTTGATTCTACATCTCATTGGGATATGTGTCACGTAACATACTTCAGTATTATATGTAGGAGGACTTACTTGGGAAATAAAATTTTTTTTCTACACCTGTCCTGATAAGTTTTAACTTCATTTTTCCCCAAGATAAACTTCACCAGAGGTAGTGTTAGCAGTATCTTCTGTGTTAAATTGCATTGTAATCTGTGCCTAAAATGTAGTGCCCCAGATAAAGCATCACAGCTTTGAGGGAGTTTCAGACTATCTATTATAGTGTACTGTAAAGCTCTGATGATGATTCAGTTTTTGTACTTTGGATTCTTCTTTTGGTTGGAAAGCTGACAAAGATGCAATAGTTTTTGAAACATTGCTCTCATTAAATACAACTCTGTCAACATTACATGAGGGTTTTGTGTAGGTAGTGTGTAATGAATTAGTGATATGATTTAGAGTGTCATTCTGCAAAGCTTGTCAGGACTTCCTGGAACAGATACACTTTTTGTTTGGAGCAGATTAGAGGAAGTACAAAGGGGTGAAAGGACTGCGATATATGGGCAAGTTCATAAATCCTGCAGGGTTTTATTTTTCTTTCTTGGAAGTCCAATGTGTATGTGGAGTCCAATATCATTTATTCTGTCTTTCTGGCAGAAAAAGTTTTACAGGAATGATTGTTCTTAACCCTTTTCAACAACTGTACCTGTCAGCATCTTTATTTCTGTGTGAACGTGGTTGCTGGGAATGGAAGTAGCTGTTGAAAGCACTTCATTTACTATGGAATATAATGATAATAGTGGGTTATTAAAAAAAGAGAAGTTATAAAGCTGGTCTATAATTTTCAATATTCAGCTATATTGAAAGCATACTCACTTTCATGAGAGGGAGATGTGGAAGGTTTTTGGTTTGTTTTTTTTTGTCAAATAAGTTTTCTTAGCTAAATTTTTCCTAAAATAACATGCTACTGAATTTTGAGTAAGATAGTAACACATACAGAAGTGTATGTTATTGTCTTGTTTACTAGTATAATATGTTTAACAATGTGATAAAGCCTTAACTAATGATTGTATAATGATATTATCAAAGGGGAAGTAGGGTAGGGGAAAAGAGGTATGGAAAAATTCGCTTTCTCTGATACACAGTTCAAGTCTGTTCTTCTTAGAGATGTTATAAGGCTGAGACATTTTTGCTCACTGTAATATTAATTTTTTTTTGGGAGAATGATCAGGTTTTTTTTAGTAGTGAGTTTACTTTTTGCTTCCCTCCTTCTCCCTGATCAGAGTTACACTATAAATTCTTTCCCTACTTTGTATCAAGGGAGTAGTTAATTTCTGTCTTTAGCTGGAATAAATCAAGAAAATTACATGCCTAGTATGTGAATTTTGGGAAGGAATAGATTGAGTGCAATACATGGAATATTCAAACTTGTAGTGATTTCCATAGCAGGACTTAGGATCACTTGCCACGGGACAGGCAGCTTTGGCAGCTCACAGTAGCACTGCTAACAGAGTGTCTGTCTGTATAGCTGCTATTAAAGATGAATTTTTGTTGTGACAGACCATTAAAATCTCCATGCTGAGCCTGTCTTTGAAGCGTCATTCAGAATAGCAGAGTTTTTGTTAGGAACATTCAATAGCCTTAACAGAGGATTGTCACAATTAGTGTGTCCCTTGGGTTCTGTAGATGCAGTTTCATGAAGGAGTGGATACAGCTGGCAGCTGCTGTCTAAATATATTGCTTCTCTATACCCCAGTTTAAGCTGCCTTTTTTTTTCTCCTTCACCGAAATACTAAGATTATTTTTACAGCATGGAAGACCATCTCCTTGTCCAAACTACAGGAGCAGAGGTACCTGTATAACAGTCCTGCACTCTTTGCTTTTGAAGTTGTTCTAAGTGTCACGTCAGGTGCTTTTTGGTGAAAGCAGCATGCTTTAGAGGTACTATAGTTCTTTTTCCCTCTACATAATTTTGGATGTGCTGTCTTAATTTTTGGGGATTTTTTTGCAAATGCGTTACTGAAGAGTGGACAGCGTTGCTGGATGATGCTCTGTAGATACTGTTACAGAGTAGTGAGACATCTGTGATTACAACATAGATCCTATTATTCTTCACTGTTGAGTATCATGTTGTGAAGATGTATATGAAAGATGACATGTACTGTTGGGAGGAGAGCTTACAATACATGTATGTGGTATTTTGCAGGCAGGTATGTAATCTTAACCCATGTCCCAGACTGACGAAAAGCAAGCTTAAGAGTTAGGGCTTGGCAGGGGCACAGAGTTCACGAAAGCTTGAGTCTTTCCTGAGCATGGGCAGAGTTTGCTCTCACCTCTGAGCTTGCTCTACTTAGAAGCCTTGGCAGTATGAGCTCATGTCTGCCTACAAACTAACCTACAGACATACTTCGAAAATGCAGGTGGGCAGTCTAGCTCAAAATTAATAAGGAGGGTGTGTGAGATGGGGAAGACGACAAATGGTTAAATCTGTAACCCACCTCTCCATATCCCTTGCTATGAAATATAACCAAAGAACCAAAATGTGTTGATTTTTCTTGGCAAAGGCAGCAGATATGTACAGCGAAGCATATTTAGGAGTGTCTCAGAACTATACGATGAATTTAAGAAACATATTTGTCAAAGTTAGTTTATATTGGGGAAGGCAAATGTGCTTTAAGGCAGTTACACTCAGCGTAGCTAAAACAGGTTGTAGTAGGGACCATGGGACTCTGCAGCATTGTGGCTCTGTATCTGAGTTATTAAAAAGATCTTGAATTCCCCTTTTGTAAAACAGGCTCTGCTGCGTTGTACAAAATGCCAAGGAAAAGGTTTCACATTTAATTTTAAGACATTTTATAGAAACTACAGCATTATTGCTTTTCAAGAATTAGACTTGTGCAGTCCCTTATAACACTTGTGTTACAGTGTGTTGATGTTTGATTTATGGCTCCCTTGGGTATGTTATGGATATTCTGCTTTTTCTTTGGTTTTGTTAATGTTAGCACTCAAGAGTGTACATTAATGATTAAAACTGCATAGTCAGCAAAAAGATGCAACTTCAGTATTTAATTGTATAATTTTTATGTAGAAACTATTGCTAACATTTAGTTGCAAGATGGAGCTCCCAAGGCTTTAAATTATGAAGGCTTCTTTCAGCAGCTTGTTAAGAGCTGGTATACATAACTGAACATCTGGTTGTTATCAGTACATTTTCACTTCATTAAAAACTACATCTACATATGGAGGAAAAATGAAATACTGTGATCTTTTTACATCATTGTTAAGTAGCACCCTGTGGTGCCAGCAGAAGTTAGTTGATATTTCTATTACATTCCATTATTTTCTGTAGTTACAATTGTTTTAGGTTACAGTCTTAGTCACTTCCACATTTAAATGTTAACAGCGTTTTGACTCATTTAAGGATGCTTACTACATTTCCGCGGAGCTTAAAAGTCAAATGTAGGAGAAAGGAGAGCGATATAATTGACTATAAAGCTATACAGAATCATTTCAGTGTAGGAATGATGCCATGTACAGGTGATGAGAAATGTTTAGGCTTTTTTTTTGTTGCTAATTGTGAGCAGGGAAGAGGCTAAGAACAGTTTACTCTCCTATTTCAGGAGTGTCATATTTTTAATTCTTTTGTTACTTTAAAAACAGTAAGTTGGAATAGTGCTTTTTTAAAAAAAGGAATATTTAAGGAAATTCTATCAAGATTGTAGTAGCTCCAGTATTCGAAGAGCTATTTGACTTCAGCATTTTCGGCAGCTTTGTCTAATCATCAAAGGGAAATTTCCATCTGTTGAAAATTAAGTTGAAGCTAGCAGAAAATATCCAGACTGAAAGAGATTTGCTTCACTTTAAACCTTGAGGATCTTCAAGAGTGCTGTGGTCTGTGTAGGAGGGATCTGATGAGTATAAAGGGAGTTTTATTTGCTACTGCACCTTGCGGTGGTGCAGCAAATAAATATTTATTTATTTGGAAGATTTTCTTTATCACTCTTAGTCCTTTTCTCTTTTCTGATGGCAGTTGTGTGGCCTCTTAAGTGTCTAAAGATCCTAAGCAGAAGAATTTTTATCTGTGTCACATATTCTTATTTCTGTTCAATTCTATTCTAATTTAGTTTTTATTTTAGACTTAGATCAGTGTTTCTCTAGGACCTGCCTTTCACTAGGTGTGCTTTAACTTACATTCAACTTGTAACAAACTTTCTAATCAGAGCACAGTATCAGAGGTCTGTACCGTTTATCATACATTGTGCTGTATATTCAAGCTCATAATAATCTGCGTTCTCTGTTAACTGTTTTCAGCCCATCTTCAGGAAAGATATTGGATGCATCTTGAAAAACACCCACTTGCTAGTATTTGTGTTTGGTCTTTGGTCTGGGCAGCAAAGACACCTAGGCACTGAAGTCAAGCATATCTCTTTTTGGCACCTTAAGAGTTTGCAGACTGTTTCAAAGCAGTAACAGCGACCAGGTTGACAGGCATAAGCCTTTTTTCTCCATTGCCTAGACTCGCATGAGACATAAAGAGATTATTGCTGCCACTACATCAAGATGGCTCCGCCTTAAAACCAGCACATTTGAGAAGTGATGTTACAGTGAGACTGTAGAGCAGGTCTGCCATTCACGCAGGCTGCGCAGCTGGCACACAGGACGTGATTCGTCTGGTCTGGCTCTGTCCAGATCTCTGCAATGGTCAGTGGTAGCTTTTTGAGCACATGGGTTGTCTCTGTGACTGCTTTTTCGCTGAGCTTTGAAAGCTACACAAGCCCCGTGATTCGAGCTGTCCATTTTTATGGGTATTTGGACTGCTCTCATGTTCTGTTCTTTGAAGGGTAAAGTTTTTCACTTAGATTTAGTGGGTATTGCTAACAAGACTTGTCGATATGAAAGGTAAATACAGAAGAATATAGATTCTCTGTGCAACATTTAAGTCCTAGACTTTTTCTAATATTTTTATTCTCTAGAGGGAACAACTGAGTGCCAGTTAGGTGAAAACGTACACAGCCATGTAGTCTGAGATGGTTTAGGAATAGGTCTGGGCTAATAAAGGCTCTTGAATCCAACTGCCATTGTAATACTTTTGATACTCTCTTTAGAGTATTTCCATCTTTTTTGTTTTCTCACTCTCATTCTGTCTCCCAGTCAAGAGTATCCAGTGCAGGGGAGATGCAGTAGGAAATGTCAGAGATGCTCTCTGCTTCCAGCTGGTGTTTCTTGAGTGCCCCTCTGGGACATCTCCACAGTGTTGGGAGTTGGCTGTAATGAGTGAGCATAGTACATTTCGGCTGCCATGGTGCATGTGTGGCATCAGTGGGTGTAAAATTAGGAGTGATTCCAAGAGGAAAGATCATGTTCACTTTGAGTTGTTGTACTCGTATCCTGAGACTGATAACCAGATATTCTGCTTGCTTTTCAGCTTTCAAAACTGATCCTATTCTCTGTGGTGACTCCTCTTTCACCTTTCTGGTGGGCCCTCAGGAAGTAGGGAAATGAAACCTGGTTCCTGTACGATTTGAGAGTTTTTGTATGAATCAGCCCTTTTGGCAACTCTCCTAAATTAGAAAATGAGTTACCTTTTAACCTTTTAATACTTGGAGTAGACAGCTCTGGCTGGGTGAAAGTTCAGGAAAAATATTTAAACTGGGGGGGGGGTGTTGGTCTAGTGGTGTGACTTGAAATTCAGAGTTTGTTTCTGACTGTTCAGGCTGTTTGCTCTGTAGGTGTGAAATAATTTATGAGCTCTCAGCCTCTGTTTGCTGAGGTATAGAAATAGCTGCATTTCATTGAGTAATTAAAGTGTTTACAACAGCATGTGCCTTCAGAGTGGTAATTGGAGTTCCTAGCTGAGATTTTCTTATATATTGCCTCTGTGCTTCATCTTGGTTCCTCTTTCACAGACCTCCCTCTCGGAGGCAGGGAACAAAGCTGAATGATGTGGTGAGCACAGAAGGCAGTTGTGAGGAGAGCTTGGCATTGGAGAGAAGCCAGCAGCAGCAGGATGGTGACACGTAGGTAGATTGTTGAAGTTCTTGGTAGATGACACTGATAGAAGGTCATCCACATGGTTTTGAATGGAAAAAGCAGATGCCAGGGTACTGGGGAGATGAGGTTTTGACAGGACCATAGTTCTTGTTCTGTGGGGGGCGATTGCATCATTTGGAAACAGTAATTATACTGATACCTCTCCCCTTACCAGCTTAGACACATAAGCTGCTGATAGCATCAGATTCTGGCAGACTGCTTCTATTGCTTTACTTGAGTCTGCAGGAGTGGACAAGCATATTTTGTTTTTGTTTTTAATTTTCCCCACAGGCTACAATTGACAGATAGCCTTGCTATTTAGGATCTTCACGTTTTGGTCTGCTTCAGACTCCAGCATTTTCTTTGTAGCTCAGAAGAAATCTACTTCCAAACCTAGTGATGTGTCATGGTGTGGCATCTGTTTGCGATGTGGTGCCATTTAGTGTGAGCACTTGTCTGTGGGTGCAAATAATGGCAAGTGTTCAAGCTATTGCAGCTGGAAGAGTTATTGCTCAGGCAGGTTGCCTTAAGTGGCTGCTTGTGCGTGCTCTTTTCCTGTTTCCACCACAAAGGAGATCTTACATTTTTGTTAAAGATTACTGTTTTGCCCATAGACCTCTTTCTCAGACATTTGGAACATTTTAAGTGGAGTATCGGTGTTGTGATATGTTTGAAATAAGTGTCTGTAGAAGGACAAGGTGAAATCTTCATCCAGTTCAAGCTGACAAAACCTTGCGAGGGTGTGATATACAGATAGCTGGTCTGGTGCTGTTCTCCAGCCCCAAATGCCTGAAGGTTGATAACTCTGGAATTTAGAAGTCTGCCGCCACAATTACTAAATGAAATAAATCAATAAAAATGTATGTTCTTGATGGAAGGCCAGAAGAGGAGTGATATCATCCTTTCCAGTTTGTATCATGGAAGAATTAGTTACTCTACCAATTTCTTCTAAAGCAGTACTTCTTTTAAGTCTAAATGCAGTGCTTCTTTAAAGCAGTACTCCCAGGTCCATAGATGTCTCAAATTGGAGTCCAGGATCTCTGCTGTCTGACAAAAGGGATTAAGGTGGAAAGTGTTACTAGAATTTTTGCCATTTGATTTTAATGAGTTGTCACCTAAAGATTACTACAATACATATTGTACATGGTTGTTTAAAAGCATTCATTGAAGTGATCCGATATCATTGCTTTTGGAAGGAATCCATTGACCTATCAACTGTTTCTCATTGAAATGTCAATACTAAAAAGTGTGTTAAAGATATGCACATGTTTATGTTATGCTAGTGTCTAGGAGTCTTGCATTTTGGAGCTCAAGTTGTCATTCGCTAAAGAATTCATAATTTACAATAATAACAGATACATATGATATGTCTTTGCTTTAGAGACTAAATGTGTATATATAAGGTTTGTTGCCAGAAATCAGTTTTAACTTGGGTGTCACAAGAACCCGGACCTATTCCATCTGGTTAAAGAAACAGGCGCTTGCTTTGTGTCACTGTGTAAGAAATGTCATACCAAGGAGGACAGCTACTTGTAATAAGGAAAGAACCCCAACGCAGGAGAGAAACGATTGCTGTGATTACTAGAGTTCGGTCTATGCCAGATTGTTCCCTTGTGAAAGATGTCTTAAGAGGGACAAAATATTTTTTAGCTTGTCTACCCAATATGGGAATATGTCTTCCAGTGTGGAGGAGAGAGAGAAAATGGAAAAAAATTAAGTGAGAATAACTATTGAAATCTCCAAAAGAGAAAATCCAGAATGAGGGGGGGGCGGAACCCCCAAACCTGTGTATGCTTTGGTACATTGGTCTATGAAGTCCACTTTCCCAGGACATGAGCTTTATCTGAGTTCTGTGGATTTTGTTTGCTTTATAAGATTCTTTGGAAGGAAAAAAAAAACCCAACACAAACTCAAGTCATCATGCAGTTCTCCTGGTTTTCTGAAATAAATAGCTAAATAATTTTGACATGTAATTGATACATGAGTTCATTATTTCTAGTTTCCTCCTTATCTGCAAGCAAACAGTTTTCAGAGGAAGTTGGAGATCAGCATAAATTCCATGTAAAGTCATTCTATATGACCGATAGCTTTGAATAAAAAAAAATAAAATCAAAAACAACCCCCCCTATTCTATAGTCTCTCAATATAAATAAACAGTATTTTCTTTGAAGTTAAAAGAGGTTCCTGGTAGTTCTTGTGACCCTTTAGAAATGCTTGAGTTTCAGAAAACTGTACATTTGACCCTTGGTGGAGAAAATAATTTTGCTCTGAAGCTTTATCCTTGTGCTGATAAATTAAGGGTGACTGTAGCTGAGGGATTACCCCAGATATCAGGACTCTGGTTGTGTTTATGTCAGAGCAGATTTAATTTGAACAGATTCTACAGGTTGAGTGGAATGTTTCTGCAGTTAAATGTGCCCTAACTGAGTTCTGAATCAGAGGAAAATGAGAATAACTCACTAACTGGAACTGCATGAATTTAGCTTTATTTTTATTTTTTTTCTTTCAGAGTTATGCAAGGGTATTGAAAGCAGATCTTTTTTTTCCCCCAAAATATACTTAATACATTACAATGACCTCTTTGTTTATTTCTTTACACTGAATCTTACAAAAATAGAAGAGAATTTTGTAATGTCTCCTCAAATTTGCTATTCCACTTGTCAGAAAAATAAGTGAATGAATGATTGAAATGCAGAAAAAGTATGGTAGACTCTAAAATTTGTTTCCTCTCAGCAAAGTGACCCAGTGGATGTTGTAGTGTGTCACAAAGTTAGCCTTTTCATTCATCAACTCAGAGTTGGAGATGTTATTCTTGTATTCTCAGCCTTGGTAATGATAAGCTGCTGACTTTTTTTCTTTTTCTATAGCTAAGAAGCATTTTTTCCAAGCTGTTTTTATTTTGATAGAAGAACTTTTCTTAATTTTTTTTGCTGGTGGCTAAGCCTCTAATAATCCCTATGTATTGGTCTTCCTTGCTTTGCTTGGGATGAACGTGGTAGTGGATTGCAAAGCATCACTGTTTTGGAGAGGGAGTGGGAGCCGCTCCTAGCTCAGCCTTGCTTCTGGCTGAGATGAATTTGCAGTGGAACCAGATCAGTGTTACCTCTGGCCTGATCTAATTATCAGCATTTACACTGGCTAACTTCCTCAGTAGTGGGCAAAAAGTCAGGTAACTCACAAAACCTAAAAGTAATTACAATGTACTTCATGATTTTAAGGCAGAATGTTATTCAAGCAGTATGTTTCTTCCTGACATATAACGTAAAATGTTACATATTCAAATACTTAAATCATGTGAGAGAAAACAAAACCAGAGAGTTTGCATAACCTTGACTTTAAAAAACATTTTTGAATCGGAGGTAGTGTGGTTCAATGGACTGTGATCCAGGCAATTGTGATTCCAGTTTGCTCTTGACTTTGAGCGAATAACTAGCATGCTTTTTGCTCAGAAACTCTGGCCTTGAGCTACTGTAGAGGAGCTTAACTTAAGCTGTCTATACACCGTAATGCATGAAACTCTTCTTCTCATGCTGTACAGTAATGCACATTATTTACAGTATTTCGAGTAGCAGCACACTTGAGAATACTAAAGTATTTGAGTGTGCTAAAATCAGACTGATATCTTCTAAATGAAATCCTGTTTGTTTTGGTAAGGACCACAGCAGTTCTGATCCTGAGATTAATAGAGAGTTTTACTCTGGCCAGTCTTTTCTATGGTTAATTTATTTTGTTTCAAGAGAGATTGCACTGTAGTTTTCAAGTCATTGTTATTTGAAAGAGCACTTAGTTTTATGTTTACGCTTGTTTTGACTGTATAGAATAAAATTTTTGGAAGGTGACATTGTAACAAAATAAAACTTAGCATCACTGTTTAAACATGCATTGGTGCTGATTTTTTTAAAAATTATTTTTTACATTTTAAATAGAGATACTATAAAATCTTTGAATTTGAGAAGTATAAATAGATTCTGAATTTCCAGTAGGTCCCAGGTAAAAAAACCTTGATAATTGATGCTGGGCAGCTGTTGTAACTTAATGATATTCGATTGTGAAGCGCATAGTAGAAGTTAAATAGTAGCAGTGGGGGAAACTTTAAAAACACTTAATAACAGTCCTTCTAACAGATTACAGGATGGTACTGTTACACCAATTGAAGTATCTCATTACTTGTGGAGGAGGAAGAAATGGTCTTTGGTTGAAAGCAAGAATGATACTGGTTCATGTCCAAGTTATTTCATTGTGTTTTAAAAGTTTTCATATAGTATGTAATCTACAATTAAGGAGGCAAATGCCGTTTTTCTCCCCCTTTTAACATAAGATATGTCACAAAGACGTTGTAGGCTGAGGTGGGAGCAGAAAGCACAAGATATCCCAAATAGTGGATCTCTTACCCATTTTGGTGAGCAGCCTTTCCTAATTAACCTTAACTTATTGAGCTTTGCTAAACTGTCTGGTATCAGTATTTAATCATTACAGCACATTCTTTGGGATTGGCTGTAATATCTTGAAACTTCACTGTTACTTCAAAAATACCATTTAAAACTAAACAATTGTATGTAGTATCTTGATATTCTGAGCATTTCTTACACAAACTAGCATTTGTATATTATATTCCTTTCTTAGGGATCCACTTTCCTTGGTAGATGGTCCTGTGTTTGGCTACCTGGACTCTTCCCTGACTTTAGCGTGATGTTTTTTGTGACAATTTTATTTAACAGGACAAAGGACATGCTTTTGAGGTAGATTTATTATTTTGAGTGAAGCGTAGTCTGAAAATTGCAGCTGGAATGTTCTGGGCAATACCTCAATGTTTTTACATTGTCTTCTGGGGGGGCGGAGCTTATATCTAAGAAAAACAACCCATTGTTGGTAAGAAGAGATGTTGTTTTTTGAGTGGTTTTTTTTAAATTTTTTTTTACATGTCCCTAATTGAAACTTGCTGTGCTAAATGGTGTATTAACCTCAGGTGAAGCTACCAAGTGTTCTTGGAAGTAATTTTGTAAACAAACCCAGTAGATTAATCTTCACAAATTTTCCTTTTTTTCTTGCAGAGATATTACATACAGTATTTCCTTGGAAGCTGTGACAACTCTCATCGTCTTCCTCTCCTGCCAGTTATTCCACAAAGAAATTCTACGAGAGAGCATCATTCACAGATACCTGATGCATGGTCGATGGTATGTTGTGTTCTGAGGTGGTACCTAACGGCAAAGCAAATACTTCTGATTGCCTGTTTAGACTGTTTGTACTTGAAAACAAAAGACAGCGAAATACATTTTGATAGAAAACTTGTTCTGCTCAAAAGAAAACAGAACACGAAAGCAAACATTTGTAAAGGCTGCTGGAAGGTTTCAGGTTTAAATTTCACAGCCCAGACTTCAGTAAAACTGTTTTGGAAGCCATTTTCATTTTTGGTAATTTCATTAACTTGAAACAGATTTTACTTCAGGATGGCTTTTTTGTTTCAGCTGTGGGTCTTTTCCTGTAAAACTGCAGTCTAGAGAACTCATGTACCTCAAATTTTAATGAGCTTTCTTGCGATACAAATAAATAGCAGCCCTTCGAAAGATTGCAAATACGTGCTACACTGAGTTTTAAGCTGCAGTAGTGGAAATACTTAGCAGGTGGTAAACTTGGTCCTGTGAGTAATACCACTTGTTCTGGCAAGTCGGTTGTTTTGTTTAAATGCTTTGTCATGGTGGCTTATACGCATTTTAGTCAGGCTACCATTCATCCTCTTTAAACTCCATGTGGGCGGATTTTTGGTAAATGTGTCTATTGTCTGGTTTTCTGAAATTTCTAGTAGATCTAAGAGACAGGTACTGCTCTGGGGTGACATGCAGGGAAAGGAGGGAGGCTCAGCTTGCCTGTGGGCAGAGGGAGCACAGGGCAAACTTCAGCAGTATGTGGGTGCAGCAGCTGGAGGCAGAAGAGGTATTTGTGGGGTTTGGTGGTACTTAAATCTCAGCACCGAAGGAATTTAGGGTTTGGAGCAAAATGGGCAATGCCTGGGAGAAGAGGTAGTGTGTGTAGGTAGGTCTAAGTTGGGAGTAGCAGGTACCTGGCCTCTGGAGACAGGGGTGGGAATTTGGTGACTGGGAATCTAGGGCTATATGTGAAGAGCTGGAGGGGTAGGGGTTAGAGGGGGCTGGAGTTCATCATAACACAGCCCCTGTCTGTTCACCTCTAAATTGTATGGGAATGGGACCCAACTGTTTGCCTCTGTGGAAATCCTTCTCTGTTTTGGAAATATTGTAACCTTTTGTTTAAATCCAACAAATTTTACATGCATTTGTCAGACTCACTGATGTGAGGTCAGATGTTTCATTGGTCTTTGCAAATTGGCCCCAGCCCCACACACAGACAAAAATATTGGGGGTGTGGAGAAATACTGTTGCTACCTGTTCTATGTAACCAAAGCATGGAGGGAAAACTAAACAAATATAATGTTTCTTTCTCTTGGGTAAATATTTTTCCAGTTGTGTCTTGAAGTAAAAGAATACAAGTCCACAAATTACATGATTAGTTTAAAAGTGATATTGAAAAAAGAAAACAAAAAATTGTTTCCATGATCCTGCTGTTGAAGGTGCTTCTGCAGAACCCTGCTGAAGTCTGTACATCTTTGCATAGGAAAGACCTTGGCATTCTTTTCCTTTCCAGTCTGCTCAGCACTGGGAGAGTTACTGTCCGTGTTTAATGCCAAACACCAGCCTTTGTGCCCTGCCTGGGCTTTGTTGTGCCAATTTTTGCAAGCTGCGAGTCAACTAAAGCTGTTTTCTTTTTCTTTTCAGTCTCCCATATACGAGTAGACTTGTGAAAACTTTACTATATAATTTCATTAGACAAGAAAGAAGCCCTCCTCCAGGGACCCATGTTTTTCAGCAGCAAACAGATGGAGGAGGACTGCTTTATGGAATTGCATCTGGGGTGGCAAGTGAGTCTTATTTTCTATAAACTATATTTCAAACCTTATGAAGTATTGCCTTGTATGTGACCTCTCTTACAAACACACCTGTAGGCCAGTTCTTTTGCAACAAGTGATACTGGTGTGCATGCTCAGTATGGAAAAGCTGTCTACAGGCCTGCTTGGATTGTAACCATATACAGCCCATCTCGAGATGTGTTAGAATCTGAAGCAATTACATCTGCGGGCACTGCAGGGATACCTGCAGGACAGCACATTGTAAAAGTAGCACTTAGGCCCTCTTTTTCTTTTATTAAGACATTAAAAGAAACTCCAAACACGTGAACAAGTAACGCCCCTTTTGATAAATCATATGCTTCAAGTTACTTAAAATGTTGTAAGAAATACTTTTATGTGCATATTTTATTCTTTATAATCACTCAGTCGATACGGTGACCTGCTCTATGGTTCTGTTTGACCAGAAGTTTGGACTAGGTGGTCTCAGGAGGTCCCTTCCAGTCTCAAGGTTTGTGTGATATAAGGGAGTGAGTTAGATAGGAATTTCTGTAACATATTGTAGGGTATGCCTTTCCCAGTAGGTTGACTAATGTTTTTTCCTGAATAGTATGACTAGATTCTGACCTTTTGTGGGTGGACTGTTTGCTATAGAGAGATATCGCCTGAAGAATAGGAAAGACTTGATGGCATTTTTTGTTAAGAAAAAGGGTTCTTGTGTTTCTTATACTATATACTGTGTTTTGGTTGGTAGTTGCTCTCTTTCCCACACCAGATGTGTTTTATTGGTGTGTGTATAACATATAAAAATTCTTCCTAAGGGTTTTTCTTTTCCATTTAATAAGAATAAAATATAATATATTGCTAACAGTAAAGGTATATGTTATTTTCTTTTTCCCCGATAAACTAAATAACACTTTGCATGTCAGTTGCTGTTAAAACTGATACTATTTATTTTGCTCTTTTGTGAGATCCATTCACTGGAAGCATCCCTAGGGGATATTAAAGTTCAGGCTGCAAGTGATCTGCCAGAAAATATTTTACAATCTGTGACAGTGCACGTGGATCTCCTCATGGAGGCAGTAAAAGAGCATGTCTCTGTAACTTGGTGCAGCATAGCCTAAACACATTGCTGTTTCTGTGTAAGACGAGGTTACACACAGCTCAATGTGCTGCTGGAACATGCATCTCCTTTCTGGTTTCCAGTTTTACATGCTCAAGGCTAGACTACTGCCATGTTTAGGCTGTGCCTGTAATGTAAATGCGTGGAAAAAACAGTTGCTTGGTTTGCAGTTTATTTAAACAGAGAAGAAATGAAGTTGTTCCTTGTAACACTTTTATTCAAGAGTCCCAACAGGTACATTCTTTTCCTTCTTTTCAATTGCTACAGAAAATTGCTCTTAAAATGTTTTTCCAAAGCAGTTTTCAGTATGTGGTTTGTACTTCTGCTTGTGACTGGAGAGCAGTTCTCACTGTGTATTTTGATATTTTTTGCTTACCTGATGGTTTTATTCTTCTTGGTTCTAATCTCTGTAGTCATGCTTGAGTGTCTTTCTGCCTTAGTGCTGCCACAGGCAAAATAGCTTTGTAAAGCTTGATTTGTGAGGTCCATCCAAATTGCAGCCACTCCTGCCTTCCTCTGTAGCTCCTGATATCATATCCCCCATGACTTTTTACTTCTTGTATATCAAGTTTGCATTTCGTAATGCAAACTCTTAAGGTTTCAGCCTACGTCTGTTCTTGTTTCTTCCTACACTTCCACCCCCTTCACTCCTCTTGAACCATTCTCTTTAACAACTCCCTTGGCACACTCCTACGCTTATTTTCTTGCTTCTTTCATGACTACCTGAAGTGCTATCTCTTTTCCCTGTGAATTAAGTATCTTCATTTAAAGCTTTAAGTAAAAGAACCTTTATAAAGAGCTTTCTAATGACCTGCCCTGGGAAAGAGGAAAAAAATAAGTACCACATCCTGTTAGAAAATTGAATTTTTTTTTTCTGTTTGTGCCCAAACAGTTAGTTAATGTTTTTTTGTGTCTGATTATTGCCTGTACATGGAGTTGGAGTAGAGATGAAAATCGGACACAATAGGATTGGTAGACTGAATGGCATGTTTTCCTATCCATCATATCTCTGAATTAATCCTTTGCAATCCTTTGTTTTATATAGCATCAGGTACATGGGTAGAGTGCAATACTGATAAAAGACAGCAACGCAAATTGATAGTCTATTATGAAATAGAAGCAGGTTTTGAGCAATGAACATGATGTGGAAACTTAGACACGATTTGTGTATTGTTTTATTTTTGTGTATTTTGTAATCATGACAGGGTAAGAATTGAGAATGGAAGAATTGAAAATTCACTTTTATGTTGCTTAGTGTCTTTTAAATACCACATAATGCTTAAAATACGTTTACTGAAATAGTTTCAATATAACCTATTTAGGATGAAAGGAGTTAGGAGCTTCTTTTTAAAAATAATTTGTTTTTCATACAAAATTTCGAGGCCTAACATAATTATAGTATTGTTAATTTGAAATTATTTAACTTGATGCCATAGTCATCTACATTACCATGTATTACATTATGTATATTTTGTAGTCAGTTGCACAGCAGCAGTAGATCAACAAACTGTATATAAGCACTGTATTTTAAATCCACCCCCCCTTTTCCTTCCTTGCGATTCAGCAGGAGTGATAATTATATACAATATGAGCAGAAGTTTACCCTTTCCCACAGTTAACCTTCTCCTGCTTCTTATCTTTTCTTTTCCTCATGAGCCTCCTTAACTCTGAAACCATACAGCCAACATCCTCACACCAGTTATTTCTCCTTGGTGTGGCCTCTGACTTCGTGCAAGCTATCTGTGTGCAAGTACCTTTCTCCATCCTGTATGTAAAACACCTTGATTAGAATTGTATTGCCAGTTATGTTATCCTCCAGTAGTTAAATAAACAATTGTGCATTTGGAATGAGGGGAGAAGTAATGATATTTTAGTTCTATAACTTGGTAAAGGACATTCTTCTGCACTGAGTCAACTTTGCTTTGTCTTTGCAGTCTTTTTGTAGGTGTGCAAAATAATTGTAAAGTGCTGTTAGATCTGGTGCTATGTTGTTGATGTGTTGTGAAGGCATAAATGGCATCAATATGCATGGCAGTAGAGATTAGACCTCATATATTAGAAATTAGAAATCCATTTTTCTTGGTTCACAAGGTACACTGAAGCAACTTACCTTCAAAAAGTATTTTTTTGTTGGTTTTAAATCCCCTCCTCTTTTTTTGAGTGCTATTAGTATTTGCCAGTTCATGGTCCACAGTTAACCAAGTTGAGAGAACTTTTTGTGGGCAAGCAAAATTTTTTAATTAGTCATTTTATTTCTTGCAAAATAAAATTTATGTTACAGTGAGGAAGTGCCAAACAGATGATACACTAAGACAGGAAAATGTTAGTGCTACTCAAGACTATTGAAAAATAAGTCAATTTAAATGGTTTCATTTGAAATAGTTGATCCAGTTGATACTTTGCTGTTAAAAAAATAAAACAAACACATTTTAATGCATCTTGCAGTACTTTAAGAGTTACTGCAACAGTAAGATCTAATTGACTTGGTTTGTGCTATTTAGATGACTATAGACGTAATGGGTACAATGTTGTACCTGTAAGAAACTAATGAAAAGGCAGTAGCTGGGTTCATCTTCATTTATCACCTAAGCAATCATCATAACTCATGTGGCCCACAAATGTACTGTTGTAGCATTAATACAAATTGCAGAATTCAGTGCATAGCAGTCAATAATGACTGGCTTTCTCATGTATGTACTCTTTGGTTGGAACTAGGCAAGCATTCCTGCCCATTAATGACTTTCTACCATATAAGTATAAACGTCACTCTGCATTATGTCATTTGACATTAGTGTACTTGAAGGCAGCGGATGACCTTTATTGTACATTTGTGACATATACACTATAGCTTATTCCTACTTTTTTTTTGGTAGGAAAAGGAACACTTGCATGGTTATCTTTAACTTTACAAGAAAACTATTTATTCATGTGTAGTGTTTTATGTTACTATCTTTTTCCTCTTCAATTTTATGTAGTCTGATTTGTAGTACCTAGCCTAAAACATGTCAAAGGGGAGAGACACAAAAAGCTACTAACCATGGGTCTGTTACTTCTTACAATTCCACCAAGTTTTTTTTCTACTAACAAATATTTCGTTCTGGTTGTTTCTATCTTCCAGAGACTTTTCATGATGTGTGTCGTGGTTTAGGGCCGGCGAGCAACTAACACCATGCAGCCGCTCACCCCTTCCCCCCCCCAGGTGGGATGG
>JANZLQ010000079.1:80008467-80032156 GCA_026212715.1 Elanus axillaris | reverse complement strand
GAACTCAAAACACAGCACTGTACCAGCTACTAGGAAGACACTTAACTCTATCCCAGCTGAAACCAGGACAATGTGTCACAGATCTGGTGTATGATCTGCTTCGTAACTACAACCTTGTCTGTCTCCCTGGTGCTTAGTCAGTGTTTAATTGCCTGTTCATGCTCACCATAATGAAAATGTAGACCTGAGGCTTCTTTCCCAATTCTGTCCATCTTCCTTCTTGCTTAGAGCCTGTAACAGCATCATCCTCTTGACACTGTAATCATGGGGTTTTGGCCTGCCTGAATGTGAAGATTTAGATAGGGTCCAGATATTTAACCTTTCTCTTAGTTTCTCTAAAGATGCATCTGAACTGGAACAAAATGTGTGGCTGCAGTTCAAGCACATCTTCTTTGAGACTAAGTAGTTGAGTATGAATGGTAGTGTAGCAATGGTAGGCTCAGTCTGCAAAAGCTGCCCAGCAAGCTGTGTTCTAGAGCAGCTTCATCCTGACCCAAGTATGTGCTTTGGTGCTATGAGGGATCATAGGAGCTGTTTTGAAGTTTGGTTGAGTTACTGTCGGAGCGGTGCCTAAATGTCCCCTTTGAGAGTCTTCATTGCCTTTTTTTTACGAGAGAAAACTCATCTTCTGTCTTAATCACGGTAGCACAGAAAAACATTGCCTCTGGCATAAATCTCTGCAGGCCAGAGATGTATTCACTATCAAGCTCATGCACACTTCCTTTGACATACACTGTGTTGTGTTTTTTGTTTTTCTTGAAATGTAATTTATCTTTGTGGTATTGAATGATGCGAGAGTATGAAGAGTTATACGGCAGTAGCCCTTCTGGTCGCATGCCTTGCTCCACGACCACCAAACTCTTGGGGCTTTCAGTCACAAGTATCTGAAACCAGAAGAGTTGTAGTATAATTAGTTAAGGAATTCTTGAACAATCTTATAATTTTCACTGATGTATTTTTGATGGTAAAGCACCAGTGATTTAGAACTAGCTGGACAGGTAGCCTAGACCTTTGCTCTGGGATCCCCGCTCTTCTCATAGATGCTGATGGCAATGATAGCAAAACATCCTTTCCCAGAAGAGCAACTTAGATTGTAGGATCTGGGGCTTGATAGTTCTTGGAAGTCTTCCATTGACTCTGGTGAGACTTACACATGTGCAGGGAGTGAACGGCAGGGTTATTTTTTTCTTTCCTTTGGAGAGGTAGATGCTTCTGGGGATCCTTGGCTGCCACCACTCCAACCTTACAGCAGTGACAAAATTTCATCCTGAATATTCTTAAAGCTTATGTGTTTTTAAATCTTCTCAAAAGCCTCTTTCCTGTGATATCTACCCGACACTCTCTAGGCTCTTGGTGTGCTGGGAGCTCGGCTATTGTGCTGACTAATACTGCGTCTTCTCCAGCCCCTCTCTGTGCTAATCCATCTTGCCTCTTTCCCCACGTGTAGATTGTAAGCTGTTCAGGGTCTGGACCATTGCTGAGTACATACAATACATAGTATAGCAAGGCTGTGGTTCGTGACTAGAGCCTCTGATTTCTGTGGTCATACAAATCATAATTGTAACCATATGTTCTAGCTTGTTTACCGAGAGTGCTGCAGCAAGTTTCACGAGGTGTGTTGGTGATTTATCTCCTTGACATTTATCCTGATATTCCAAAACCTGAGCAGCTTCAAATAACCCATTATAAAACAAAAAGAAAACCTATTGGCTCAAAAATGGTTTTTCTTCTTTAATTCTTCAGGGGAAATTGGTTGTTAAAGGAAACCGAGAATCAAGCTGATGTATTGTAACAACAAAAATTTTAAAACTTGATATCTTGTGAGCATGAGAGCTAGGAAAAATGAATTCTGTATTGGTGAAAAGGAGGCATTTCATGCTTCCCAAACTCTTAGCTCTAGAGAATTCCAGAAATTGAAGTTGAGATAAAGACAATATTTATAATTACGAAACTTCAATGATCAGTTATTTTAAAAAGAAAAAGTGTTATACTTGAGTTTTTCTTAAAGTCCTATAAATTTCACTTTGGCAATGGTAAGCAATCCCTACTACTTCGCCTTACAATCCAGTGTAAACAAGAGTGTGTATCTCCTACATAGCATTTACTTTAGCAATAAATGTGAAAACGCTCCAAGAAGATTCTAAACACCATTATTTCCACTTTGTTTTTGAACATATCGCACATGACGAAGAGGGTTGACCGTGCTGTCTAAGAAACAGACCAAAATCTGGGAATTAAAGTCTTCAGGTTCAGCATTGTCTTCCTGTAGGCCACAGTGTTTCTCATGAAGTATGAACAGATCTTAAGCTTTTTGATTGTCATCCTTCTGGATATTAGATAAAGAGTATGTAGGGTTAATATATGACCAAAAGGATCAGGGGTTTTTTGCACTAATAATATGGGATATTAAAGTAACACCTGTGACTTACAACACCATAAGGCAGTTATTCTTCGTAATTTTGAAAATGTCTGCTGTGTACCACTCAAGATGTGTTTTGCTGCTACACATTTTCTGTTGAAAGTGGCTTAGTAGTTCAGAAAAAAGGATGGTCTGTTTAGTTTCAGATGCACTGATTCTGTATTATAAATGGGTTTACACTTGATGTCTGATTACTGGCAGATCTCTGGGAGGGGATGGAAAGTGAATGGAGAAGATGAGCTGCGTTTCAGGTCAGGGTGAGGAACACTGATAAAGCACAACAAACTTTTTTTTTTTATTGCTGGTTTTCAGGTCTGCTAATGGATTAAACTCATCCAAAGCTGCATTTGTTATTAAATTACATGTTAACTGTTTTCCCTTCATTCTCCTGCCAGATGTCTGTACCATCTTTTGGGGTGGGAGTGTCTGGACATGAGATCATTCAGGTTAACTATTGCCTAAGTTCAGCATAGCAGGGGAGTTGCTTTGCTTCCTGGCTGGCGCGTGCATTTCTACTTCAACACTTTTTCATTGTTAAATTTTGTTTTTCAGTTATTGGTCATGTCTGTAAAGACAGAAGAAGTGCAAAGGCTATGCTGTGGACTGCCTGTCTGGAAATACTGATTAACTAGCTCCACTTTTCTGTAGTGGTGGTTCTTTGTTTAGTTGTTTGGGTTTTTTCTTAGGGTTTTTTGTTTGTTTGTTTTTTGGGGGGGTTTTTTTGTTTCCTCCAGTAGCCTACTGGAGTACCAGTTGTGTAAGGCTGCCACATTATTTAGCATTTTTTCTTTATGATTTTATTTTATTTATTTAATTATTTACACGTTATAAGTGACGTGGGGAAGCTGAAAGTGTGTATTTATGCTTTCTGTTTAGTTCCCCGTTACCTTTCACCTTTAGCTTTCTGCTCCTTCCCTAAAATAAGTGATGATGGATTTTTTTAGTGCATCTGCAATGAAAATCTGTGTTTTAACCCCTTTCTCAAATAACTCCTGAAGTCTGGTAGATTTTTTTAACATGTACAAGGTGAAAGCGGAGAAGATTATTCATAAGATATCTATTATGTTGGACGTAGAATTAGTGATAGGAGCAGCTCAAGTTAGTTGTGGAAGTATTGTGTCATGATCAAATTAGATCAAGTTCTCAAGCAGTTTTCTTTGCCTTACCAATAATTTTGTCAGGGGAGAGGAGAAATTACTTCAAAGCTTCAAATAAATTAAAACAGCCTTTGCCTTGGAAAGGGAATGGAATTTAAAAATAGAGTACATTTTCACAGTTAGGGATGTAATTGTTCATGGCTGGGAGATGAGGGAAGCAATGTCTGTCACTTGCATGGACAAGAGGAGCAGTGAGTTTGCTTACCTGTTAATTGCATCAAATCCTTAAATCCTTAAATGAACACAGCAGAAATTCCTAAGTATACAGCTTGCAGATACAGCAGAGCTTATGCTTTTCCAATTAGCAGTAGACATTTTAATTTACATAACAGATCAGATCTAGTATATGAATTTGGTATGAATATAGCCTTAATCTGTGATGTCAGTCTCAACTGCAACATTTAAATATAAAGAATAGTTTACATCAGGAGCTTGCAGGTGAACCCTTATTTAATGCTGATACTTACAAGACAAGAATATTCTTTGCAGAAAGGGGTAGCTGTCTTGCTAGTGCTTAGAACCTGTCCAGAAGGAGATGGATATTTAACTGCGTTGTTAACTAAGTCATTAATGCAAGTAGGAAGATGTCATTCTGGCTATTGAATATACATGGTGCAAAGGAATACTGTGCTTTTAGGATATTATGGCGTGGTAGGTTTTGCAGGGGCTCTAAGGGAATTGAAGCAAAACATAAGTGTATTACAAAAGTGAAACTTTCACTGGTGCCAAAACTCAAAATCAGATGAACACTTGAATCTGATTAACCTGTAATGAAAATATTGGTGTGCATTAGGATAAATGTAGTTCAAAATTGCAGTCTTGCAGAATCACAGAGAAACTTTCAGCCTTGACTTGGATCATAAAACTGTAGTTTTATATTTTTATTTATATATTATGTTTTATTTTATATTTTATAATTTTTTCCTATGCACCATTGTCTTTAATTCAGTTTTATAGTGCATTTTTCTTATTGTAGCCAGTATGCAAAAAGTACATTGAATTTGCATAGTGTGAGACAAACATATTTTGGAGGATAAGTGGACTTAACTGTGAAAATCTTGGCTGTAACAAATTTTGTAATTTTGAGGTAGTACAATCCTGCTGGAGCCACACTCCATCTGGATGTGGCTCACAGTATGTTTTCTCTTGTGCCTTGTTGGGTATGTACTTAAGAGCACATATTTACAATATCGCCTGTATGGACTGAAGTGTTTGACTGATTTTGGGGGTTCATTTCACAAATCATTTTATTTCAACAGCTATAGTTTCTAATGAACAATTCTTGTTTGAGAGGGAAATGTTCCTCTTTATGTTTGAGCATAAAAAAAGCTTGGAAGTCATTCCATCTTTCTTTTATTTCTGTGGATTATAGCTGTACTTCCTTGTTTTTGTAGACCCATGGAGGAGCTAAGCTCTGCAAAGAATGATCTAAGATTTAATGAGGCCTTTGACTAAAATCTTTGTCTTAAACCAACAAAGACAAACCCTTAATGCGATTATAACATAGTTATTTTTTACTTAACGTTCTAGAAGAGCCAATGGTAATTAAATGTGTTCTGCCAAACTGTAGTTTCCAACACAAGTATGAGATTTTTACATAACCTGATAAATGGCTGTTTTTCCTTTTGAACAAGCCATCAAAAACATTTTCCGTCTTTCTGCGAAAGACTTCCCAGCCAAATTAGAGCAAAGCCAAATAGATCATGTGCTTAGCAGTGTATTAGTAGAAACTATTTTAACAGTTGCAGATTTAAATTTTATTTCCTTGTCCTGAAGCCAGTTACTATTGTTGAGTAATTTGGAACTTTTCTTTTCTGATTGAAGTTTAAGTTATTGGTATGTGGTAGTTGTAGTATAGAGCGGTGAACATTCATTTTTATGACAGTTGGGTTTGTTTGTCAATTTTTTTCTTTCAAGCGAGTGGCATTTTCCAGAGTGACTCACTTTGGGGAAAGAAAAATACTATTAACAAGAAAAAAATGTGGCACCTAGGAATAGACATCCTGGTGAAAAGAATGGGTTTCCATTATTGAAATATAAATTTCTGTATTACATGGAAATTCAATTATTATCCTCATAGGAAAGTGTGAAGTTTTGCTTGCTTCTCAGTAATTAGATTTTTATTGGGATTTTGAATTTGCACTGATTCCAGACCCATGCTGCTGCCAAGCCATGTCAGTCTGGTTGATGGCTGTGACTGTCACTGCTGGGGGGACGTGGCTCAGAGCAAAGTGACATGCTGCTTTTGTGCATGCTGGGCTGCTGACTGGGAGGGCACAGCCACGTTAGGACAGGCTTAATGACAAAGCTTCAGCCTGATGGTTCTGCCCCTCCCTTACTGTGGGTGAAGGGCTGGAGGAACTGGGAAGAAACGGCATTTTGCTGGCGTCTGCTGTGCTAGGGATGCTTTGCCAATGGCAGTGTAATATGGTGGTGTTCCCAAAGGTGTCCATGAGAGAAGGTCTTTGAGTCTTACAAGAACAGTTGTAAAGTTGTCGTGGTGGCATCAGAGTCGTGATCTACTAAGGGCAGGTTTATAAAGATAGGCAGTATTTTTCATTAGACCAGTTACTGCAGTTGGAATAGCACAGGGATGTATGTAGGGCGTCACACCATACGTGTGCTACCCAAACCGTCTTCAGATGGCACAGCTTCCAAGAATTTAACCTTAGGACAGGGCTTAAAGACTTTGATGTTGACACCCAAAGGAAGATTTCTCAAACCATTTTACTGGGAACAGAGCCTGAAATACAAATTCTGTTACCAGCACCATAGCTGGAATACAGCTTTATTAATTTAATTGTTCATCAACAAGTATTTGAGTTTAATAAAACTAAGCATTATAAACTTACAGCTATATCTCTTTCACCATGGAACGTAAGAGAAGGATGAGGTAGATGAATGGCTGGAGAGGAAGGCACAGAAGCAAATCCCTTATTGTATGAGTTTGTTTCTGTCCTGTAAGATGAAGGAATGGGGATGGTGTGGAGCTGGGAAGGCAGAGCAGATGTAGGGAGGAAGATACACTCTGATAACTCTAACTCAGCTATGATTTGGCTGGCTGACATGAATGCTCCTGCCTATATGTAAATTAGCATTGTGGACATGGAAGCATTCCTGATGTGAATGTATATACAGAGAAGTTAATGGTAAACAAACTTCCTTTGCTGGGGGATCATTAGGGGCTTGCTCTTGCGAAATGGAGAGCGTGTTACTCTGACAAGCTCTTGCACGTTATTTGGCATGTTAAGCAAATGCTTTCATGTTTGGCTTTTCTAGATAGGTCTCTGGATAGTATTTCTTCCTTTGTGCCAAGCATTGCCCTTTTTCCCACTCCTTATGGAGCATTTTGTGAGGTTTGAAGTAGACTGTTATCGGGGGAACTGCTGCAATTCAGTGGACAGATTTTCCTTGGCTGAGATCCAAACCTTGTCTTCCTGTTGTGGATATTAATAATGACAGAGTTGAGACCTTGTCACTCTTCTACTGAATAGTGTAAGTAATAAATTCGAAACTAGGTTTCTTCAGAGAATTGTGGTCAGGAACAGAACATGGTTTTCTGTCTAAATGAAAAATTTCAGAATGAGTCTACCTCTGGAATAATTCCTTATAATAGTTAAAAGACTAGATTTCTTAGCATCCCTGCTAATATTTTGGATTTTTGCTCAGCATTATGAGAATCTGTAGCAGATAAATGCACAGACCTGTAGTCTGACTGAACTGAAAATGTTTACTTTCCTGTTGGTCTTAGTTCACGCAAACCCCTCACGTTAAATGAGATAATTTTATGCTGCAGCTGACTTCCAAAATAAGTTTAAGCCCATTTATTTCTGCCATGCACATAAATGAGTCTTCTGTATTAAACAGTTGTTGTAGGACTTCAAGTTTTAACATGTGTCTGGGTCAGTGTACAAGTCTTTTGGGTGCTTGAGGGTGAAAGACTTATATCAGCAGGCTTTCTCAGGTCAGCTTCAGCTGGCACTTAATAATAAGGCTTCAATAAGATATTTAAGGTTAGCTTCCCGGATTTATTTTGCACTTCACATCTTGTGAAGAGTATACCTAAAATGGACAGATGTTTATCAGGAACGCCATTCTTGGAACACATGGTGATTATAATTGGATGCACAGAGCTGTAAAGAGGATGTTCTGCATCAGATCTTTTTTTTCTTTCCACCGTGACACCTGTAATCACTATCTTGTGTCATTTCTGTCATAGCAAACAGAGTCTGCGCAAGTGAGATGTCCTGGTGGATGCTCACAGCTAGTGCAGTGGCTGAAGGGTTTTAGGAAGGGGGTAGCAGGCACGTCTTACACAGGGGCTTGCTTTTTATTTTCTTTTGGATTTTTGTTTTCTTTTCCTCTTTTCTCATCTTTTGGAGAATTGGGGAGTGGGAAACTGAAGTCTTTTGTTTCTTTCTAAGTGAAAAAGGAGGAACTCCTCTCTACAATCCTATAACTCCTCCTGCAAAGGCAGGCATGCGTGCCCACCCTTCCTCCTGTTGCAGAGGCTCAGGAGAGGCTGCCTGGGGGACTGCCAGGCCCCCCCACTGCTCTGTCTGGCATAACCAAATTTGTTGTCCTCTGACCCTCAGAGTGCCTTGTCAGTATGTAAGCCTTAGTTTTACATTAGGAGAAATTTAACCATTAGAAACCCTGAGATGTCCGTCATATAGCTAGGTTTAAACCCTTGGGAAAAGGTGGATTTATAAATTCTGTTGAGCCTTTAGAACAAACTAGTTTTCAGCAGATCTGAATTAGGGCTTTAAAGGAACTAGGACTTTGCAGGCAAGAAGTAGCTCTTTTGCAACTGGTTCTTACTGTACCAGTCATGTAATATCTGCCTGAATACATTGCTTTATGAAGTGAAATTCAGAAAAAGTGGGGAGAAGGATTAGCCAGTAGAATATGAGAGGTGAATCATTTGCTGAGAACCATCTTAGCTATTTTTTCCTCTGTATTCTCAAGGAAGATCCTGTATTATAGTTATCAGGCTTACAAGCTCCTTTTATTTTGGACTGGCAAAGGAACATACCATTTTTTAAACAAATTTAACTAGAGGCTGCATGCCTGAAGGCTTGTCTTTTTTCCAACTGCATAAGCTGGTCTTACAGTACTCTGAATACTTGTGTAAACATAGCAGAAGCTATGCAGCTCTTTCTCAAAAGAGAACAGACCCTGAGGATTGCCATTAAACATAGATGACAATGGCAAACTATAGGATGGGTGGTATAAAAGCCTTTCTGTTGCTCTGCGTGGTAAAGGACGTGTTTATGGCTTCAAAGCTGTGTATGGTGCTGATTCTGGGGTATGGTTATGCACAGGGACATCATGTGTTCTTGCAGCATCCCAGTAGCTTCAGTGGAAATTTTTTGAGATGAGAGCCTAATCTTTCAACTCTTTAGCTTTTAGCAAAGGTACTGAATGCTCGTAGGGAAGAAGGGACACTTCTTGATGATGCTTTGCAATTTATAGTGATGGAGGAAATATAGGAGCTTTTAATTTTTCCTAGTATACCACATGTAATATGGTTTTTTTAAACAATTATGTTGAAAGCAATCAGAAAACCATAATTGGAACAAATGTGAAGTCACAATATTGAAGCATTTGAAGAAGGAAGGTGGTGTAGCCAGTTAGAAACCAGGTATGTCATGTGTTGGTACAACATATACGGAGCACCTTGATGTCTGGTGGGAACATTGTGATAAAATGCCTGTAGCCACTTTCAGGTGGAAGAGCTTAAAGCTTAAGGTGCAATTTCAGAATGTCTTGGTATCTAGGTGTTTAAATAATACTACGAAGAGTTTGTATTTCTGTAGTCAACTGCAAACACTTAGGTCTTTTGTGTTAAGTGCAGTTTCTTAGAGAAGTGTGGCAAATGGAACAAAATAAGTCTAAAGAAAACAGTTTTACTAAACAGAGGACATAATTATTTTATTTTCCAAGTACAATGTATGGAACTCTGTTGGATTTCTGTAGTGCAGCGTCAAGCAATACATTGACATGCATGACAAATTACCTGTACCGGAAACTGTTCTTTTAGAATGTCAGAGGTTCTAAAAAATAGTAACTGCTATAAAAACATGGCTGGAAAATAGAATAGTAATAGGCAATTTTTTGAAATGTAATGAGTTTAAGAACAAATTGCTTAAAGGGTACTTGCTAGGACACGTTAGTAAACTGTTACTGATCTTACGGGGGGTGGCCATCGGGCACAGCAGTTGGAATGCCTGTGACAGCTCTGATCAACAGAATTTGACATGGTGCTTCTGAGACCTAGTAACTACCCCAGAAATGATTTGTATAACTGCATGTATCTAACTGGAAACAACACCTGTACTAGGTAATGCAATAAAAATTCCTTTGGGTCGGAAAGTGTCTCCTTGGAGAAAACGTAGTTGTAAATCTAAAAGTACACTGCGAAAAAGACATGTATTCTCTTCATCCAGAGGATTTGCTAGGAAGCTGTATGTCCTGGTATGGAATATATACTAAATTCTGGCAGGAGGGATTGACCCCGAACATGCTTTTCAAACAGCTGATCAGAGGAAGTGAAGCAGCTGCTTGCAACTCTATATCACCTGCAATCTCCTGAAGGAAAAAGTAAAAATAAAAATTCCTCTTCCTAATAATCCGTTGAAGACAACCAGCTAATTGGCCTGTGCTTACAAAGTCAGATAATTTGAAATACCAAATGTTTTGAACAATGAATTTGGAATTCTTGAAATTAATACTTGGTTGAGGTTGTATAGGCTTGTTAGACCAAGGTATTTTTCTCGCAATGGGAATGAAAGCAAAACCGCTCTGTATCTTGCTAAAGTGAGTGCTGCTTTTCCATTTCACAATGTGGAGAGCCAAGACGAGAGACTGCCTTTCATCCAAACATGCATGAGGCTGACTTCAGAGTTTCTCAAGGCGCTAGCCAGACTTATCGTAAAGTTATTAAAGAATCTTAATTCAGTTGAAATTACGGATATTGGAAATAAGTTCTGTCCTCAAAAGCTGAAAACCTTCTGGGAACAGAAACAGAATGGTTGCTGTTCATGGTGAGGCACTCTGAGTGTTAGTATGTGCTCATGAAGGACTTAGTTTAAATGTGTGTCCAAACAGTAAAATAAGTTATCTGTAAGTTTCTTCCATGATCCAGTTGTTTAGTCTCAAGAAAACACATGAACAGCAACAAATCTGGAGTATTTTTTTTTAATTAACCCCCTCCAACCAAACAGATTAATTATGGGAATAATGGCAAGTCTGGGCACTGCTCCAACCAGACACGTTCCCATACTTGAATAAAGAGGGGACTCCATTGCTACAAAGTCTGACCTTACTTGAGATTATCCATGAGTTTTCCTGTTGCCAAACACTTGGTAGAAGGACTCAGATGACTGTAATCAGAAAGCTATTGACATGACTTTTGGTCAACTTCTTTAAATTACCTTGCCTGTGACCGAGGAGGCAAACTGTTCTTCCACTGACGTTTTCAGCAGAAGCATTGGTCTTCCAAGGCCTCTCTTCAACAGCATCTGGAGCATCTGTTCCCAAAATGAAATCCAAGACCTGCATATTGCAACTCCTAGAGGTAGGCTTGCCGTTTCAACTAATCTCAGTAATAGTTTGGTGATCATTGAATGGCATTTGCCAACATGCTTAAACATAATGTCACTTTGTTGCAGAGAAATCTTTACTTATTTCAGGCATTTTTTTCCTCATTGACTTCCTCTTTCTGTTTTTCAGTGATGGGATTTTGTGGGCTGTCATTTCTAATAAAAGTTAAATTAGGCATTTGCTGCACAATGTAGTCTTCAAGGTGGTGTTGCTTCTAGTTCAGAGCAGCCTGGGAGGTGGACAGAAGGTATACAGCCTCTGATTTTTGTAACAGTTGTTCTTGAACAGGAATTACATGTAATCTAGGTTAGAGAACTGCTTATTATGTAAAGGGTTTACGCAACTGAAAGTGCAGCATTTTACATTTCTGCAATTAAGTTGTCCTGAAATAGTCTTAGCCTAGATGGAAAATGTGCTCATTAGCCATTCTTGCCCAATGTTCTGTTTAACTTTTCTGTAAACTTTAACTTGCAATGGCTGCTGTCACTGCATTTTTTGTTATAATTGCTGTATTGGTTAGAATTGCTCATTAGTGAAGATTTATATACATTTTCCGTGTTCTGAGATCTATTTACTTGCCCTATCCTGAGTTCTAAAACACTCTGAAGCTTTGCAAAAGTTGTTGTACTGTTTCCCAAACAAACAATTTTTAGCTGCTGTAGCAGTCACAAAACAAAGTCCTGGTGACAGCAGTTGGTGTAGCCGAGTGATTTAATTGCAGCATTAAAATGAACAAATGCAGGGAAAAAACTACTGAGTGTGGCTGGTCTGAGTGCATTTGCTGTTTATGCTAGTGCAATTTCATGACTTGAAAATACATTATGTCTAATATGGGCTCTCCTGGGACTGTGTAAGTTTGCTAAGTAAGTGCATCAAGTGATACGAAGAAAACAAATCATAGACTGTAAGAGTTTTGTCTCTCCCTGCTCTTTTTTTCTGTTCCCCTGGTGCACTCCATCTACTTGTAAAAGTCTCTCGGAAATGAAGGTTTAGGTAAACTTACTTTAAATGATATATAGAGAATAAAATCTAAGCATTATTTTCAAGATAATTAGGTTTAAAATGTTTTAGACATAGTCCCATGTAGCTTGTCTAGTCAGGTTCATGATTTGTCACATAATTTGTAGCTACTTGTGGAATTTTTGTTCTTGCTAAATAGAAAACGTTTATCTTTGCCATTTGGCTTCTTAGTATTTTCACTGGAAGAAGAAAAAATAACCTTACGCGCTTTTGCAGTTTGTGTATTGGAAAATAATGTGTTCTCAATCACTGTTACAGTGTTTCTCTTCCTGTCTTTAATAGCATCTTTTTTTCCCCTCTGTGTTTTGCACTCTCTCCCCACCACAACCACCACCAGTATCTTAAAACTCATGGCATGCTCTGATATTTGAAGTAATTTTTTAAGTCATTTCAGCATCTTACTGGTATGTCAAGAGCTGGCATATTTGCAAATTGCAGTAGTCAATTCGTAAAGCATATAAACTGTGTAAAAGTTTGCTTCAGCACATATTTAGAGCTCTCCAGTTAATTAATTTTAAATTAAATTTTCACTGTGGTTTGGCACATACTTGAAACAAGCACAAGGCAACTACTAAAGATAGAAACCTGAAGTACTTGTAATTATTGCACCTTATGTACAAATTAATCCCTTTGTTGTGTAGAACTGACATTTTCCTTGTCACTTTATCCTCCTTAGGAGGCAGACTTTGAAAAGAAATAATGACTGTATAAATTAAAATTTATAGTTCTGTCTGGTTAGTGTGGGTGTCATGCTAGACATAATTCCTTATGAAGTGTGGTGTCCGTTATGGAAATCGTCATTGTATCCTTTCTCGAGCGTAGGAAGGGATTTATAATCTGCTAGAATGCCAAATGCTTTTAACTAGAATTGAATGTGGTCCACTATCCATAAATTATAATCATGCATGCGTGTGGGTGTCTTATCATTAAACTCTTATGTCTGTGTGAGAAGTGTGGGAGGTAATAAGAGCTTGGGATATAATAGTTGATATATTGTACATTTTCTTTTAAAAATTTGTTCTGCATGTATTTTGGAGTCCTTTAATTCACATCTTCCTCAAAAATTAATGCTGTGTTTGGCATATTAATGAAACAGTACTGTGTTTTGTTTTTCTCTTTTGGGCTTGTACCAAATGGTGATTAAAAACTAGTTAATGAGGTCCATAGGCTCTGCTCGGGTATGTAAGGCATGTTTACACAACTTTGCCCTGATTTTAGGTATTTGAGTTAGAACTGAGGCTTTTACTGCAATAACTACGTCAGGGCATTCCTTACTGTGGAGGCAGGTGTCTCTATAGCTGCTTATGCTTTTCTTAAATGCATGAACTCAAGCAAGAGAATCTTGGCTCAGCTGTAATTATATCTTCGGTGAGGGCCCCTATGTGTGAAATTAATGTGAATGTTAAAAAGTAAAGATTTGCATCTCTTTAGTTATACAGCTGAATTTCAGTAGTCCAGATACTGATAAAAGATGAGAGTCGACACTTGATGCGGATATTGAGTTTTGTGGGACAATCTAAAAATGCCACATGTCTTAAAAGTGAAATTATATAGTTCTGAATTTTTGTCTGGCGTGCTAGTGCAGCAGTGCTAGCCAGTTGTAGAAACGGTGCTGGTTTAGCTACAGCAGTCGGACGGCTGGAGCAAAAGTAAATTGTGCTTGGCCATCTGCATTGCCTTTGCAATGGTAAAATGACCAAGCTTGTGGATGAGGGAAGAGTGGTTGAAGTTGCCTGCTGGGCTTTATTAAGGCTTTCCATAGTCACCCATAGCACCTCTGAATGAGGTATTATGGTGTAGGTGGATGCACTGCTATGTGGGTGAGACTCTGGCTTAAAGGGTGTGGTGGTTTGTCGTGTCCCGTGTCCCCCCCCCAGCACTCTCAGGTAGGTTTCTATCTCCCACTGTCAGAACATCTCAGCGTCTTCTAGTGTTTTCACTTTGACCAGTCTCAAATCAGAGGCATGGGGGTAGGGATGGTTGTACTCGAGATCTGAAGATTGATTTGTTTGCCTTTTGGATGACTGTAAGGTTTGAGCAGACACTTTCCGGGGGCTATCCGTAATGGTTCTGAGATTTCTTTCTTGAATGGAAATAGTTAGTTTAGAATTTTCTATGACATGTAGCTTGGATTTCTTACCCCACCATGCGTATGTATGTCCTACCTTGTATTTATCATCCTAGTAGTTAGCTGGCATTCTATCAGGAGATTATTCTGTGACTCTTGATCACGTCAGATTTGATGATCTGCATTAGATTTTTATATCTTCAGATTTTAACCCCTGAATGCTCTGTTGGTTTCCAAGATATGTGTGGAAAATCAGAGGTGTTGGTACCCCATTTAGTTCTGTGGTAATCTACAGCTAATCTTCATTCATTATGCAAACTGACCATTTATTTCTTTATTCAGTCCCTGCTAAATTTTACAAATGCTTTTCTTATTCTTTCAGAAGTTTGGGTGTTTTTCTTTGTTTGAAAAAGACGAATCTCCTAGAAATCCAGTTGTAATGGGTGCAATTCCGCATTCACTTTAAATCCAATAGACATATGAGCTGCTGTTGAAAGACGCACAGACCACATGCTCCTGCTTTTGCCTGTGTATTTCTGCCTCTCCAGTTTTTGCTTATATTCGCATTTGTGTGGCCACATGGTGAGCTGTTGCAGAGAATTGACCTAGCTGAAAATTGTCCTTCCCCTCAACCAGGCTAAAGAAATTAATTTTCTTGTGTGGCTACACAAATACTGGTGGGGTTTTTGTTTGTTTGTTTTTTCTAGAAGGGTAAAGAAAGTGTGGAAGAAATGGGGAAAGGGAAGGGGCTGCTGTTTCGGTGGAGGCTCTATCTTGACATGCACTCTGTATCAGCTAGATGTCTCTTTTTCCTGTTTGTTGACTCCTTCAAAAAGTTTTGAGAGGTCAGCAAGGTAAACGTATGGATAAATATTAAGCAAATGGGAAGGGTCAGTGCACCTTTTTTAATAGGTATGACTTACCTATGTAAAAACCTGATTTGAATCTTCTCCAGAAATCATAATTTATTCACGTGTCTCCTGCTTATAGTCACTGCTTTGCTTATACATCACCTACAGTGATGCTACAGAGATGTCATGTCCTGCATCCAAAGAAGCTCTTCACAGATTGATGTTGCAGTTACCAGCTTACGCTTCTGTATTAACAGACTCATTCTGTTTGAGGGTTTTATAGCAGAGTTACTTTAGCCCTATCAGGTGAGCCCTCTGGTCTTGATGATTTGTGGCTATTCTGAATTTCTTCTTAAATCTTCTCCTGACCCTTCATTTGAATACTGTTTCTCCGAAGGCGGCCTCCTGTTGAGCCTTAATCTGATTGAAGAAGACCTGTTGCTGAAGAGGCTGAGTGGGACACCACAGCAACTGCTCCTTCCACTGGTCTTGCATCAGAGCTGCTGATGGTGTGTCCAGAGTGTGTTGGAAAATGCACCCAACGTACTTCATTTAGCTCATCAGCTAGAGCCTGGCCTTCTGGGAGTGCTCCCTTAACACCTCCATAGCTTCTTGGCCTCTCTGAGGAGCTGTCTACTTCAGATTGTTTGAAAAAGCTTTTACTGTTAATTTTTATACCTTTAGAAAGCTGCTGCTAAGTTATTTTTGGCTTGACTCGATACGGTTTAGCATTGAACTTGCCAAAGCTTATGTACCTTTTTCTTTCCTGATTTGGGAGGGACTTAATCTTTTTACATTTAATAGTCTTCTTCCTTTGCAGTTGAGTCTTAGTGCCTTTTTTTATTCTGTTTGGGGACTCTAATATCTGGTATATGTCTTCTCTGAGCGCTTAATGCAGTGACGTTGTCTTACTGCTGTCTACAAGCAAATCATAAGCTGAGCCTGTTTTCTTACACGTTTCTTAATCTTTTGGGTAAATGCAATGTCAACACTGAACTTAACTAGCAAAATTAATTCCACTTTGATAAGATACTCAGAAACTGGAAGAATCCTCTGAACATTTTATAGTTAATGCACTTCAATTAAGAATGCTTGTGGAAATACCTATGTGGAGGTTGGTGAGGGTTTGGTTTTTAGGAAGAAAATCAGATCATGACCTTGAGCAAAAGTTTTTCTTGTCTGAAATAGAAGGGAAAGTAGAATTATGGGAGGTTTCAGCAGAGTTTACTCTCAGCTGGAAGAAAAATCTGGTTCAAATTAATTCTGCCAAGAATGGGGGATGCTTTTAGGCAGCAAAGCAGTTGATGGGTGTTTGATACCCACTAGTTTTGTGTATGTGTGTGTATGTATTTATGTAATAAACTATAATATAAACTATATAATACATAAATATAATATAAATAATAATATAAATAAAATATAGTAGCTGTATTTTAAAAATACAAAGATAAATACATTTTTACAATATAAAAATATACATGACCTTGTATACCATATGTATTTATATTCACTGTCTATATATGCAAACATATATAGCTAGTAGATATCAAAATACCTAGTAGAAATAAAAATAGGTGTAAGTTTCATATCTGAATGATTTGTTACGTAACTCTAAAGATCATGTTATATAAAGATCAAAACACATGTAAATATATTAAAATAAACGTAGCAATGTAGATAATATAAAAATAATTAGAAAAATTGTTTTGGCTTGCATAATTTTAATTTTGGCTTCAGGTTTATCCATGTAACTCACCACTGATGTCTGAATTGAGCCTCAATAGCTTGTACTTATCGAACTGCTTTTCTCAGCAATAGGCATTTTCAGAATGTCTGTCAATAGATGATCTGCCTATATATTTATACATGGTATCTATATATTTATATAATTGTAGGTATACGTGTGTGTGTATACACACACAATCTGTTATATAATGTATTCCAATGTATATATAATCTATTCTGACTCTCTTCAGTGAGTCAGAGATCTCTTAGGCGATTGGGACATTAGCTCGGGATTTCTTGCTGCAGCAGTTGGTCCTGTCCCAGCCTGGCACCAGCCTGACATTGTTTTTATTTCCTGATGTAGTAATTGGGAAGCTGGGTCATTTTTACTAGTCGTTGATAATTGTTCTTTGGGCCAGATTCAGGAATCACGTACATAGCTAAGGAGCGTTTCTAGAAATATTATTTCACTCCCTGCCTCTATGGGAAGCTGTAATTATGAGAGTAGTTTTAGTACGACCAGTGAAATTGTTTTTGTGCTCAAGTACCTTGCTGAGCTGGGATCTTGGGGGAGGTGATAAATGGATGTTGTCCAGTGCCTTAGCCAGACCAAACAGGGCACGTTCAGGCCAAGGGCACTGAGAGGTAAATGTCTTTATTAAGTAGAAAATTCTCATTTTTACAGATAGGGGAAATAGAGGAAATAACATGCTTGCAGCTTGACTAAAATTATACAATGAGTTGACATTACAACTAGGAACAAAATTCCAGTGTCCTGATCTTTATCCTCATGAATTAACAGCTAGGCCTTGCTTCAAGGTTAATAAAACATGCTGTTTGCATGTGATAACTTGTATAAGATTCACACTTAACTAACAATTTCAGATGATTTTATTAAATGTATATACAGCATATACGTGTGTCTCTTCTGTCTGGTCTTGCTAATTGCAATTCTTTGTTTTGCTAAGTGGACTTTAGGACACAGGCAATCGATATCCATTTTTCCCCTTCAGAGGGAGCGTGTTGTTAGTATTCCTGAAGAACCCGCATAATAGGGTGATTAATGTGAAACAATATCAGATCAACTGTAATTTTGGTAGATACAAACACCATCGAATATTTCAGTATATGAGTATTTAAGTTCGTGGAGCCTGAAATTGTGTGTTAAAAGCGACGGTATCATCAACCAACCTCACTAAAGGTGACGATGGGAGGCAAGAGAGCGGCCGAGCAGGAGAAGAGCGGGAAGGGGAGCTCGGCTGGGTGTCCAGGCCGTCGGGATGCCGTCGTGCCCAGGCTCAGAGGCAGCTCCAAGCCATGGGCCAGCCTCGCCGGTGCCAGCCCTGGGAAGGCAGGGGTCGGCCAGAGGGTCCTGCTGCGTCAACTCTCCTGCTGTGGCTTGCGGGACAGCGTATATACCAAACAGCTTGGCAGCATTTGTGATTTTTACATAAAGTTAGCTGAGTAATGGTTGTGTAAGTCTTGAGTCAATGTTGGGTATAGCAGAAATATTTTCACCAAAAAAATGACGATACTCCAATTCACTACTCAGAAGCAGGTAGCCTAAAAAGGATTACTTTGCACAAATGGCAGCTGCCGATGCTGATGGCCTACAAAGCTTGCATAGGACATGGGGCTTGCTTAGTTAGCTGGGACTTGCCAAATAGTTTCAGCAGAAGAGTTTGCTCCATGGAAATCCGAGAGACTTTTCAAAAGTGAGTGTAGTAGCCCTGGAGGCAGTTGTGCTGGCTGTCACCCTCAAGGGCAGTCCTGCTGCTCAAATCGGCCTTTTTAACACTTGGGTTAAGCTGGTGCAGAATGAGAATGACATTGTAGGTTATATTAAGAAGCTGTATTAACTTCTCTTTCTCAATTGTGGGCTTAGACCTATTGTGGATGGTAGCAGAGAAGGCGGGCATGGGTAGTTCTCCCTATTTCCTAACTGTCTTCCCAGAGAGCGAATGCTTTACTCTTTATGGCTTGGCACTATTGCAAAATCCTTATGAACAGGAAGAGCCTAAAGGAATCCCTTGCCCTGTGGTAAAATATTTTTGGGTACTGAAGATGAAACGTTTTGGAACTGAACATGCATGCTAGAGACAAAATAAAGTGCCTCTAAATGTAACTTCTTATATTGGGATAAATGCAAATCTTTATGTAATTCATGCCATAAGGTAGGTTAATAACAACTGGCAAATCAGTATTCGGAACCAAAGCTTTCTTAATACATATATGTAGTCTTAAATAGTAAAGTTGATGAGTGTTAGCACATGTTTCTATATAATTTCAATGTTAACTATCAATTTTTGTTGGAAAAAATATCTCTTTATGAAAAAGTGTGTATATGCAGGCAGAGTTAGTAATACTTAGTCAGCCTTTTTCTCTCCCTGTAGTGTTGTATTTTTGTAGTCAGCAAATTTGATACACCAAAACCTTTTCCAACACCATTCCCTCCATGCTGGCCATCTACCCAAAAGACAAGCAACTTAATAGGTATTAGATGCATAAGGGGACTTCAAATAGGATATCGCGTATTGCAGTTCCATTTTGTTGGTTTGAATCCAACTGTGGTGTCTGGTGACAAAAACTTGTTACTATCTGATGCCTCTGGAGCTGATTTCAGTTCAGAGACCAAAGCCAAAGGGCAGGTGCTAACATAAAACAGCTCATCAGCATTGGCAGTAATTTATGTCCTGCTCTGAAGAGTGAGCAGGGAGACCGGATTCTTTCAGCTGAGGAGGCATTTTCTGCTAGTCAAGAAAATGAAAAATTTTGCCCTGGTTTGCCTGTGGTAGGCTTGTTCTAGGGATAGGACTTCATTCTTCAGGCCTACGATATTTCTCAATGCTTTATCTTTAAAAGTACCTTTTTAATAATGTTTGTGTGGCTGGAGCTGGTATTGATGCCTGTAGATAAGCTTATACAGCACTTTCTGTAGTGAAATCCAATTTTCAATTGGCCATAATTTTTTTCAAACTTCAGTTCGTGATGAAACTTTTCATCCCAAATATCTTCCTTAGGCTGATATTTTTTTTTTGGTGGTACTGCTTTAATTGAAAACAGTTCTTCTGTTTCTGAGAATGAGGTTAAGGAAAAATGTTACTAAACCAATGCTGAATTCTTACATCTGTTTTATTGAGGCGTTTTAGAGCCTTCATGCCTTGGAACAGGCTCTTGAGATTTGGGAAGGGGGGCTTAGGGGAGTGAAACAGTGAACAAAGATGTGCCATTTGCAATCCTTCTTAAAGTTTACTAAATCTGGCCAAGTTACAAGGTCCTGAAACTTGCTGTTTGCATACGTTGAGCAGAAACTTGCTGAAAAACTGGCAGCAGACTTGTCTGGATGTTGAGTTTTCATGAAGTGTGTTCCACAGTGTCTTGCCAGTGGGGCTTTGGGATGCGGCACCCCTGGTGGAGTCTGAGAGCCTGTTCCAGGGTGCGGAGGGGGACTTTCCCTACAGTTGCTTCATCCAGTTGCTGGTGGGACCGAGTTTCAAGAGAATGAACACTCGGGGACCTTCTCTTCCTTGGTAGAGCAGCAGATAGTGTGGAGGAAGAAGTTATCTCACTGCATTACAGAATATTACGGCTTAGAGCAAAAATAGGGACAGGCTGGGGTGGATTAAAAAACAACATGCGCATTGCATGTGTTCGTCAAGGAGAGGTCCCGGGGTCCAAGGAGCGTGAGCAAATCTTCTCAGAAATAAGGGTGGCAGCCAGAGCACTGAGTTTTCCAACTGTACTTATATTTGGAGTTTTATTTAGTTGCTTTTAAATGCTCTCCTGAAGGCTCTGGTAGAGAAGCAGGTTGGAACTGCTGCAGGTACTAGTGCTCCGGTGCTTCACAAGTTTGGAGGAGTGAAACTTAGGCCTAGCAGGGAAGCAGCGTGTCTGTGATGACTTTGCTCTGCTAGCTATTCCTGCCTAGTTTTGTTTGGGGCAAGAAACAAGAGATTGGGATCTTTATCTGACATAGGTGCAGCAGGCTGGGGAAAGGAGTAAGCAGGCATTTATTTCAATAGAAGGAAGGGCATCATGAGGCTGAGGAAGATGCTGAGGTTTAGCTGCCGAGAGGTAATTCAGTGATGGGATGGAGGGAATAATGAAAACTGGGACCAGGAGGAGAGGTGCATCCTTGCAGAGCCAGGTCCAGCAGGTCTGCTAATCAGTCGGGTTGTGGTTCAGGGAGTGAATTCACCCCTTACCTCATCCTGCTCCATCTCAGTTGCTTAGTTCTTGCCTTGTTAAACACACTGAGAGAGATGCTGAGTTTTGCCATGGTAAAGCTGACCCTTGTGGTTGCCTGAGTACTGGGCTTGAACATAAGTCTGGATTTGACCCCTGGGGTGGTGGCAAGGATGAGCTCTGAAGACCTCCAATAAGGGATATGTCTTGTTATGATACTTGCCATGGAAACTGAGCTGTTCAACAAGTAAGGGAACAGAAGGATGAAAATTATCTTGTGTTTTAGGCAACTGAGTCCAGAAACAGTTGTCCCTTGCCTCTTTGTGGTTTTTTTTGGTTTGTATTTTTTTTAGGACATGAGACAGATCATTTTAGAGGGAGATCTTTCCCAGGAGCCACTTGCTCATGTGCCTTGTGTTCTTCTGTGTCACTTTGGAAACAGGTTCCTTTTGAATTGGGTGCCTGTGGTCCCAACAAGTCAACCGGAGCAGTGTGTTAAACTTGCGAAGTGATTCAAAATTCTAACTGCTCTGGAAAAGTCAACTGTTGGATGCCTTGATCTGTCTAGCAACACTACAGGTCACTTCTGTCAATGGGAGTTGGAATTTCTTCTTTCCTCTTCCCTCTCTGTGTAGGGATGAAAGGGTATCCTGATGAGCACTATTTAAAAAATAATACTGGAATCCAAGAAATAGAGATGGGTAGTAAAAAGGAGAACTGGAGTGCATTTATGGTAGGATCATCTAAGGCGCAAAAAATAGGGATTCCTGTGAGTTAAGTGTTTTGGTATCATCTGCATAAGCAAGAGAAGGGAACTGAGGCACAGCATGGACAACCATAATTTTTGCAGTTCCCTGAAATTGTCAACAAGCGTGTGGCTTGTGTATCTTGCGGTTCATGATTGGAACAGATTGGCATTGCAATAGGAGAAGAATGAGAAAGTGTTACAAACTTTCGTTACTGCTTGTTTCAGTAACTGAACACCACATTTTTAAGTTAGGTCTTCCATGGTGTTTGAAGTGCAGCAGAGCCTGTTTGCATGGAATACCAGCAAATTGTCTGTAGGAGAAGCCCTTGTACTTGGAGAAAATTTGCATGTAATGTGTTACAAATGTGTATTTATAAATGATGAGTACCTCATGATATATATATTTATAGTTGATATATTTGATAATTTATATAAATAGATTATATTTCATAATTTATATAAATGTTACAATTACATAAAATACATATATAAACCTCAAAATGTATCTATCTGCATAAAAACCCATTAAAGTAATATTTGGCCTTTTTGCTCTGGAGAGGAATTCATGCTGGCAGCCCTGTTCTGTTAAGTGGGCTTTAAAAGGTTTCTCTCTCTCTGAAATGGAGGTTAATAAAGGTGTGCATAAATTTGTGATAATAAATACTTGCAATTCTCTGAGTGCACAGTAAACCAAAAATAATTTGAGGACAAGGTTATCGGGATAAATGCAGAGAGTATTCTGCAGTATGCTAGGAGCTATTTAAAAACTTTTGGCTGCAACTATCCAGTAAATAGCAGTCAGACTTCCAGAAATGTTTGGCAGTCAGCAGCTCCAGTTGTTCTTATGGTTCATACACTATGTCCTACCAAGTTCATTACTTGAAGATCTAAAACCAGTTCTGCAGTGCTGAAATGAAACATAGTTTCTCCTGGAGATGTCTGCATGTGGAATATGGAGCACCTTTGGACACCTGACCCTTGAAAGACTTCTCGCTTTTAATCTTCCAGAGTTTTGTTAACTTCAGAATACTGTCTTACCATTACGCCATCTCCAAACTTACAACACTGATCACTTCTCCTACCAAATCGTGTTTCTGCCCACCGTTGACGTAGCTGTGTAGGCATTATTGTCTGAGGTAGCTTGAGTGGTTGTTGTGGATTTTTTTCCGAGAAGAATCACACATTACTCTGACTATTGTCTTTGTCAAAATACTCAAGCTGTTTATAGCTAGCCCAGTATGATAAATTCACCTTGATGGACTACACTAAATACTCCTTAATCATTCTTAACTATTATAAGTATACTAAATGTAATTACCTTCTTCGTCTGTTTTGTATTCCATGCTTTTCTTTCAGGTTTATATTTTTCCTTCTATTCTCTATTATAAACGCTTAAAAGAGATGCTTTCTTTCCCTATATGTGTGCTACAGTGCCTTGTGCAGAGGTAGGTGTAGCTCAGATTGCTAAGAAGTACCTAGTGACTTCATTGCAAATGAAATAATGACTGGCAAGTACAGCTGACAAGTGTCTAACTTGCTGGTTTTCTATTAGTAAAAGTAACTTTCATATTGTTAAGTAGAGCTAGTATTTCGTTTATTTTAAATGTTTGCATGTGCCAGCACTAAGCTTAAATGTGTTCTTTAATTCATGCAAAATACCTCTTCACTGAGCAAGTATCCATCTTAAAATAATTTCCCCAACAATCCTGAGCACCTGACTTTAAATCTGTTGAGGGTAGAGGGAGGAATGAATGTGAAATTGTAAGATCAGTGTGATGGGTTGACCATGGCTGGACGCCAGGTGCCCACCAAGTCGTTCTATCAGTCCCCCCCGCTCTTTCACTGGACAGGGGAGAGGAGAAAAAAAAATATAACAAAGGGCTTGTGGGTCAAGATAAGGACAGGAGAGAT
>JANZLQ010000079.1:79979562-80008367 GCA_026212715.1 Elanus axillaris | reverse complement strand
TCCATCTTCGAACCGGCTGGTATTGGCTCTGACGGACAAAGGGGAAGCTTCCAGCAGCTTCTCACAGAAGCCACCCCTGTAAACCCCCCCCCCCGCTACCAAAACCTTGCCACAGAAACCCAATACAATCAGATATCAGTGTCACTACATCTCATTTTTCTTCTTGAAAAATTTATTTTGTACTTGTGAAAGCTTTTTTTGTTGCTTGTCTTCCTTCTCCCTTAATCCTGTTTTAAAAATGTAGGATTGGAAATGGAATTAAATGAAGACTTAGTTTGACAAGAAAATAAGAGATGCTGGAATCCTATGGAAATATTTATGTGTGAGGACCATGAGGACAGTCGAGCAGTGCAGCAGGCTGCCCAGGGAGGTTGTGCCATCTCCGTCCTTGGAAGTTTCCAAGACTGAGCTGGATGAAGCCCTGAGCAACCTGGTGTGACCCCGTAGCTGCCCCTGCTTGGAGCAGGAGGTTGGGCCAAAGACCTCCTGAGGGCCATTCGAGCCTGCATCATTCTGCGCGCTTGTGCTCTGAAAAATTATTTCTTCCTTTCTACTGAACTTTTAAAACTTCTCTGTCTTTTCCATCCTCTGCATCTGGTTTGTTTGAGCCATCAGTTTGGTCCTGGTAGTGTTTTTCTTCAGTGGAGTAGCTTGATCATTTTGTTGTCAAAATCAGTGCTGCAAAGAAATGTTGCTCTCACTTTGCCAAGATATTTTTTGAACAGGTTTCCATGTTTCTTTCTGTCCCCAATTTTGTCTGATGATGTTGACAAAAACTGTTAGTGAAAATCCCGCTGTCAGTGGGATTATACACATTCGCTGTGCTCCCTCCCATTCTGATCACAACAATAAAGTACCAGGACAGTGCCCTTGGCAGAAGCCAGAGGAGTTTTCTATTTAACCCCCTCCTCAGAAATTAAAAAAAAAAAGACACAAAACCAAAATGCAACAAAAAAAGAAGACTAAAAAACAACCACCACCATCAGCACCTCCACCCGCAAAACCCCCAACCCAAAAAAGTCCCCCAAACCCAACAACTCCTTTTTAACATCTCACTATGTGAGTTTGTTGTTGGCTTGAGGTTTGCTCTTCCAAGGCCGATAGCTGATTGAGTCAGACGGTTGTTGTAAAATTGAATCCAACTCTGGGTGGATTTGCAGTTTTTCCCACATTTCTCATACGTTTTCCTGTCTCTCACCCTCTTCTAGCTTGTACTTAGTTTCCCAGGTTTCAAATAGTCATAATACTGCGGTATTGTGTTCCTATATAATACCATAAAACTTTTCTTTTTATACTGTGGTCACATTTGCAGCTTCAGTTACGCTGGACAGTCTTCAAATGCACAGCAGAAATATTGTTCCGTCTCAAATTGTATTGCTTGTGTCCAAAGGAATTGAAATAGGTGTTTCCAGCAACGAGCTAGGAGTGGAGCTAATAAAAATGTGAAGATTTCCTTCCTTGTTGAAGATGTTCTCTTTCTATAGTTTTTCTGAACATATTTCTTGAAGTGAACTAATGGTTTATTAGAGTTATTTTCAGCTTTATTTGGCAGCTTTATAGCCTTTTGATTCAGGAATGTGGTATGTAATTTGCTTTACTTAATTCTTCAAGGTGTCTGTCACCAGCTATGTCTGCTGCTCACGTTCATGTTACATATACCACAAATGTCTTCAGAGCTTTCCAGCTACCAAAGCTATCCCGTTCTTCACCATCTGTATGCAAGTTAGAGAAGCAGACCCCACCTGGAAACATTAAATATAGAACTTCAGTGAGACAGTTTAAAGGTGTTGACTTCATTTATAAATCTTTCTGTAGTTTTTCAGATAAAATAAGTTTTTGGGGGTGTCTTTATATTTTTCTGATACAGCTGCGGTGTCAAAGCTTTGATGGGAGTGGAGGTCTGCAACTGAGCTTCAGGCTCTGGGGAGAAGGTGGTCTTCTTATTTTGAAGCTCAAAACAAAAAAAAAAGTTTGGCAATTTAATGGCATAGATGGGGCTCCTGCCCTGAAAAAATCCTGTATCATTTTAGATGTCACAGTAAGAACTCCTGAGATTTAGTGATAAAAAAGGGGGATAAATAGTTTCCAGTGAAATAAATGCTATTTTTGCGGTGAATTGAGGAATATACTTGTTCTATTAAATCTCTGCAGTTTAGTATTTGTAATCTTTTTTCAGTGCAGTGACGTTTGAGAGGTTGTGCAAAGTGTTGGAGCTGGGATTAATCGCAGGAAGCAAAGTGGAAAAGACTTTCAAAGAAAGGAAAGAAAAATCTGTGTATATAATTTGGCTAGGCAACAAAGGAGACCTGACTGTGCCTTTTATTTAAAGGCTGTAAACACTGAACTGGGGAAGAAATGTTTTATGGTATTACATAGAACCACTTATAGGAATAAGTAGATGAAGTTGAACAAAGTAATGCTTAAGCTGAATATTAGGAAAAAAATCTTAACATTGAGGTTTATTAGATTATGGAACACTCTTCCCAAAGGATGTGGTTCGAGCTCCATTACTAGTCCCTTAAAATTAGACTGGATAGAATAACAAAATGTACTGGAGGGAACACTGTTGCATGGGTAGGGGATGAACACAGTTACCTAATACGTCTTTGCATTTCACTTGCTTCCATGATTCATTTCCTGAAAAACTGCTTCCAGAATGTGTTAATGACATCACGGCCCTGGCCTCCTCGGACACGTTGGTGCTTCTCGGTGCTGTGGCTTTCAGAGAGTTTATTTGGAGTTTTGCTGGGCTGTCTTTTTTCCAGCAACTCCTGTAGCTCAGCCGTTCCCTGCAGCTTTCCTGTGTTGCTGCAGCATTGCTGGGAGCAATGGGGACAGGCAAAAATCAGGTGCCTAGGGTGTATTTTAAAAATACAGATACACACACACAATCTGGGCTATTCATGGAGAGCTTGTGATCAGGAGTGGGGCAGGCAGCAGAATTTCTGTTGCAGGGCTTGGCTTCACAGAAATTATTACCTTCTGCTGTTCTTGGCAAGTAGTATGAAATACTTGTCTCCTTTAGAATAGTAGTATTAGGTGTGAAAAACCTCAAACAGATAAGTCTTACTCGGTCATATATTTCAAGGAGAGTGTCTTAGTGGTTCTCTTGCACTGATTTGATGAGAAGAAAATAACTTGTTTTTAAAACATGTCTTCTACAATTATTTTTTTAAATTTAAACAAGTCATCTAAACCATGCTGTTAATCTTTCTGTAACATTGCAGTCACTTTTCTTCAGTATTTAGGAATTAAATACTGAAAATAAAGTATGATAATAATAATAAAGCACCTGAAATATAATAAATCACCTGAAATAAAGCCTGTGGCAATCCATTGTGTACATTGTTGAGACGTGTTACTTTGAACTTGCACAGCACTTTGCACCAAGGACTAAGTGGTAGCTTGATAGGATTTTAAGCCTAGATACACAGTTTCAGCTGATCACACATTTACCCTGATATACATCCTTTACTGTTCCTATATTCCAACGAGTAAGTAGAGTCAAGATGGACTGGTACATAGCTGTTGTCTCAAAATGCTTACAGTGCTGCACACAAGCTTTTAAATTTACCATCTCCCACATGTGAATTCTTGATGCAGCCTGCTGATGACTTAGAAACCAGCTAGCCTACCAGTATTTAAAATGTGAATTTATTTTGCTAGACTTTGTTGCTCACACTGTTCATTTATAGTTGTTTTTAAAAGTTCTTTCCTTCTGTGTCTCAAGGTAGCTTGAGTTAATTCTGTCAGTCTAATTCCAGACATGTAAATATTGCTGAAAATTTAAAAGTTGTTACTTTTGTCATTTGTATTGCCATGTCAGATACAACATTGTAAATATCTATCATTTATAAGAACTTGTATCAGCTGAAAAAGCTACTGCAATTAAAAAGTTATTGCAACATTTAGGACAGCCATTTTTATGTCTCTGAGTTTTGTGATTTCCCTACCTAAAAAAATCTGTATAATCAGATCCACTTTCTCAGAGGTCGTAGTTTGTGTATGCATCAGTGTAGTAGTAATGCTCCTTACGAGTTTAATGTTGCTTGAGGATGGAATATTTAACGCGCAAGTTTGTTAACCACAGAAAAATTATTCCATGTTTCCTATACTTCAGCTTTGCTAGTTTCTTGCTGTAATGCATCTTCCAAAAACTTGCAATGGGACTTCCCTAAAATTAAAGTAGCTGCTGTTTTTACAGTCTTTTAAGCAAGTACCCCCCCAAGTACACCCCATGCTCCTCACAATTAGCAATTTTAAGTTGCTTAAATAAAGATCTGAGATGTTAAGGGTGTGCTTATAAAGTGTAAAATGGCTTTGACTTGAGACATTATGTGAACTGCATCTTGCTATAGCAGTTGCCTTGCTGATCCAGCCTCTCCTGCTTACGATTCCATGGACCGCTTTTTCCTCTCCCATTCATTATCACATAACATCCCCGTGGCAACTTGAGAAATTGCTTACATGGAAAAGTAATCGTAGGAAAGTATTTATGTATTTTTAGCTTTCTTCTAACACAATGTAGCAGCTGGAAACAAGGACAAGAGCCAGCACAACACGAACTGCCAGCTCTCCATGGGCCACCAGAAAGTGTTCATCAGACCACAATGTGAGAACCATTGAATTGACTTAAGAAATGTGACACACATAATAAGCATTAAATAAAAAAAAAAATAATCCCAACCCTCAAGCTCCCAAAGCTGCTGCTTGAATGTAATAAAAATGAAACAGTAATTGTAAAGTTTTTGAATAATATGTTATTTGCTGGTTTTGGTGGAGGAAGTACATGATGGTATCAATTAGATGCAATGAAAATCACTTTTGCTTTAGTTCTTCATAATCTATATTTATTGCTGTCTTAGATGTTGTTGCAGCATTGAACAATCTTCTGGACATGAAAGTTTCATGAAAGGAAAGCGGGGTGTGGAGCTGGGACTTGATTGAACAGATTACTGAAGCTCAAGTCAGATCTGTTCTGTTTGGTGGGTTTTTTGTGGTTGGCTTTTCTTTCTGATATTTAACTCTTTTTTTACCTACTTCTTTAGCCTCTTCTACTTGTGTTCTTTCCATTTTTGCAACAAGGGAGCAGGACTGTCATTTTGGAAATGTTAAAATGACAGGAAGAGATCAAGAAGATCTTTTGAAGATCTTCATGTCTACCAAAACTCTTGCTGCTTCCTTTTCAGTGCCAAAAGCAGCCTGGGGCCACACCGCAGTCCGGTTCATTCAGCAAAATAGTTTCAAAAGCAATAAAACTCATTGGCAGGATGCTAAGGAGGTATGATAGGTCTTGGGTTGTGTGTCGGGGGGGAATGAGGAAAGGATCTGCTCTGTTACCAAGGCCCAGTGAGGAGAGAAATGAGCATACTCAAAAAGGCTGTGCCAGCATTAATTGAAATTTAATGCCTACGTTTAAACTTAATGAAGGATAGGCCATTCAAAGGAAAACTTGAGGATATGATTGCATTTTGCAACTGTTAATAAATATAAAAAAAAAATTTTAGAAAAATCTCCTTTTCCTTGAAAGATACTTCGAAATAAGTAACACCAATTTCCTCTGCATTAATTTAATGCCTTTTCCTGGGAGAGAGCTCAGAGGGTTTATCTTCCAGGCCTTTACACTGAAGGTTGGAAAGTAAGACATGTTTTGTGGAAGAATTACAACTAGTTTAATAAATATCTGAAGAAAGCTCACAAGTCAATTACAGCTCACAGTTTGTTGATACACTAACTTGAAATAATGGTATGCCTGCTAGAAGTTCAGTTGGCTGTAAATTTTACTGCTTTATAATGACTAAAATTTTAAATTACCCTCTGTACTCCTGCCTGTCTCTTGGTTTTAAAATGCCTTTAAAATCAAGCTCTTAAAATTTTGCTTCATCACATGAAACTATAAGTGCATTTAAACTCTTCTCCAAGTAAGTACAAACATGAACCGTATTTGTATCTCCTCGTTGTGTAACGGAGACCAGAGCGTTAGGCTGAGATTTCTGCAGAATTGTGTTTACGTTAAATAACAGTCTGGTGAAAGAAAGTTCTTTTTTGATGAATGTGTCATAACTTCATTTTGCCATTAAGTGTTGTTCCACAGTCTGTCAAACTAGATTAAAATCTTGGGTTTGTTTTCATGGCTATGAGCAGTGTTTCTAGCCATCTTACAGAAGACCTCAGACTCTCTATTGCAAAAACTCCTACCTTGCTCTTAAGCAAGACCTGCTTTTCTTGCTGCGCCTTATGTAGAATTGTATGAATAGAGGAAAAAAAAGAAGTTGTGATGAGTAGTTTTGTGGAAGAGAAGGAAAAAAAGGATCTGCCCATTTTGGTTTAAAGGTCTGTTCTTTCTCAAAGTATCTGTGTATTTGCCAGAAATAATCGGCAAAATTTTAATATTTTTCTAATTGAAAAAAATTCTAAGAATGTGGTTCCATGTGGAGTTCGAGTCAAGAAATAAGGTTATGTTAAAGAATTGCAATTAAAAGTAGATTACAGGTATTTTGCAGAAAACAGTAAATTCTGTGGATGAAATGAAGTGATCCAAATACATACACAGTTGAGAATACTGTTTTAGGCTCGTGGATTATGAACTCCATCACTTACAGTTAGCACCCAAAAGGCAGTATTTGGTAACGTAGAGCTTTTTCAGAGTTTATAGCTTCCAATTTATAGCTTCCAGTTTATAGCACTTTGGGTCTTGACGCTATTACAGGCAATCTGCCCCCTTCATCATTTTCACAGTTCAGTGGTTTGGTTTTGAGAATTGTGGCTCATCTTTGCCACTGCCCAGAGATCTAGAAAGCTTTAAGAAAACTTCTGTAATTTGCATTTCTCTTGGGATATATACTAAAATGACAAGAGAACAGAAGTAAATGAAATTTAAAGTGAAATTTAAACATGAAAGAAATCTAAGCGCTGCATGTTAAAGTGTGTAGGCAAATTTCATTCCATGCTTTTAAGGATGCCAGGCAGTGCTAGTACAATTACAACTTCCTATGGCTATCCTGTTGGCTTAAACAGGAATTTTAAACGTGGGATTTTCTTCCTTTTATTCTGTGTTTTTTTTTTTCCTGTGATGTTCTGAAGAAGCAGAATCTGAAATGTGATTCTGGCTACTTTTTCTGTGTCAGTGTATATTCTTCACATGTTTTCTGTTAACTGTAACTTCAGATATGGAAAAAAATAACAGTGAGGAGAGCTTCGAAGGCATTACAGCATAAATTATTTTTGGTTTTCTTGTTAAAATCTTAAATATAGCTTAATTTTGAGATATACGTAAATCTAAAACCAGGTGTAGCAAAGTGGTATCTAAAATATTGTGAACATAGAGTACAATTAGATACACTGACTGCTTGCCTCTCTGTCTTCCTAAGCTGTTCATCTATTCAGCATTTTAATCTGCTGTTAATGATAAGAAACAATATTTTCCTTAGAAATATCTCTTGAGTACGTTGGGAGCACCATCCAATACTTAGCACCTAATGTGACATTGCATTTTGGAATTGAAAGGAATATTATGAACCCATTAGCATGGGATTGCTTTTCTGGAGGCATACACTTGCCAACAAGAGACAGAACTTCAGGAGGTTACTTGGGTCATATATCACTGTGCACATTTCTCTTGGACATAATTACCTCATTCTCCCTGGTGGAAGATTCAACTGACTTGCCAGTATTTTGGCCATATCCCTCTTTTCCTAACTGTTGAGGAAAGGTGTAGTAATGGCAGATGCCAGCCACAGAAGGGTGGGGTGGTGGAAAATTAAAAAAGAGAATTACACTAAACTGTAAAAAAGGAATTGTGCCGAATTTGAATTCATTTAACACATGATGATAAACATAGGGTTATTTCAGTTTTTTAAAAAATAATTTCTTTCCATGTTACCTATCTGGATAACTCATGGGAGTTTAAAAGCTAACTTTGTGGTCAGTATTTTTATTCAGCTTCATTGTGATTTTAGGACAGTGGATCAAAAACATGGTGATAAAGGATTGTTAATGTAACCTGAAATTTTTGCTAAGAAGGCTGTAATTATAGTGCTTTTTATTGTAAGAACTCCCTCAAGCTGCTTAACACTGAATGGCATTAGTTCTCTTGCCCTTGACATGGCAGTAATTGCCTTGCAGTTGTGTTGATGAAGGGCATGTTGGTTTATTACAAAATCTAACTATATAATTATGTTTGAAGAAAAATACTCTTTGGCTGGCTTGAAACTTTGTAGGGCTAAGAGTACTTTAAATTCTTTTAATTAGTTATGCTATACTTATGTTTTGCATTCAAATGGCTTACAGGAGTTTTTTTTATTCTTTGCACCTTGAATCTTGCAGACTAAAAGACTGAAAACTAAACTTCCTTAACTTTACTTTTTTTAACAAACTGTGCTATAATTAATTTTTAATTTAGGCATTAATAAAAAAAGGAAATAAGAACTTTCGGGTCTCTTTAAGATTATTTCTTATTTTTATGCTGTATAATTCAAGACTTGGACCTATTAAATGAATAAATTGATGAAATTCTTAGTGTCTGCCACAAAATTTCAAGATACATTCAAAAAAATTAAATGCTAAACAGGCATTTGAGGACAAATATAATCCAGTGTGATTGGGAGAGGCTGCTTCTTATCCCCTGGGAATGTATCAGGAGCCCAGATGTGATGAAGACAGAAGCCCAGTGACACTGAAGTTGTTGTATGTCACCACAGCCATGCGGAGGGCAAGCTTTATCCTTGCAGTCTCACCAGCGGTGGCAAGGAAAAAGGCTTTATGGATCTGCGGGAGGTGGCTGAGGGGAGTCTTCTAATCCTCCCCTGCTGCTCCTTCTCCCTTCCAGTCTCATTTAATCGGTATTTGGGCACGTAGTTGGTCAACTTGGTTCGTCAACACTGCTCTAAGTAGGAACAGGAATTTCAAATGCAGTAGTTTAGTACTGGACTTAATTTTTTTTTATGCGGTAAGGATTAAGTATGAAAATGACTCTGCATTTCAGGCTCAAACATCAAAGTTTAAACGGTATGATAATGAGAGATTTAATGAGCAGCCTTCAGGTGCTTTATAGTGGCTTTAAACTTTATGCCTTAATACTGGAGCTGTATATACACCACATCCATCTACATACACCTAGGTAAAGGGGAGGATATGCTAACGTGCATTGTTGTTGTAGTTCACAAGCAAAAGAACTGAGAGTTGGTGTGGAATGATGAGCCATTTACATTTTTGTACCTAATAAGTTTTTGCAGGTCTAAAATGAATGAAATTTTGGTGCTTTGTTACATGTGTACCTTTTTGAGGCAGTTGTGAGACAGCAGAAACTTGCTTGCCCAAGATGAGTCAACCAGTCTGTTTTTGACAGTATCAAAGCGATTTGTCACTTCAAATTTTTATTTCTTTTTAACTAGATTTTTAACTTAAATTTAGTGTAAACAGTTTGTACTTCCATACCTTTACATCTTATATGCAATCTCCTAAGAAGGAATTTCAGAGCAGTGTAAGTCCTTCCAACTGGCATGCTTTTTGAAGTTCTTTCATTTTCTGTAGGAATGCAAAAACAGGAGGCTGAGTTTAATAATACTTTAAAATTTAAATTTAAATTGCTGTTGATGCTGTCTGTTTTTTCCAAGAAGTTTATTATTTGCTATTATGTTGTCTACCCACAGTAATGAGCAATGCTGATGATCTCTACAGGACTCTACTCTGGAGGTTCTAGTTCAAGCAGTATTAGTTTTTGTTACTGTGTTTTGCCTAAAATATGCTGACTATATTAAAAATAGAATACATGAGAAAAATGCTGCATGATGGACCAAGCTGGTTTTATTAAAAAGGCAGCGTACAAGCTCCTTTTCCTCTCTTAATATGCTAGCATTATCAGGATTGCTACATGAACCCTTCAGCTGGTATCTGCTCTGTGTTTGAGGTTCTTTCTCTCAAACATGGGCTTTTGTTTCATGTCTCCTAATTTCCTTTTCATATATTTCTATGACTTAATTTTCTTGAATTTCCAGTAATCTCTTACTTCCCACCACTCAGTGTCCATTGCTGTGTTACTCCTGAAATTTTCACTTCGAGAAATCGAGTAGCCAGACCTTTCATCTCATTGCACAGAGGTGAATTGTTTTTCCTCCTTCTCTCTACCTGTGTGTCAGATGCTATCTTTTCCTCTAAAGGGGCTTTGTTCATTAAAACGTGAACAGGCATAATTTTTTTTCTTCTTTTTTTTCTCTCTAGCTGGCCTGTGGACAGTCTTCACACTAGGTGGGGTGGGGAGTAAAGCAACACCACAGCTGGAGCAGTGCTCCCCTCTCGCTAGCCAGAGCCTGCTGCTTCTGCTAGTCTTGGCTAATCTGACCGACGCTCCAGATACGCCGAATCCCTACAGGCAGGCTATTATGTCCTTCAAGAACACACAAGGTTTGTATCTGCACTTACTTCTAAGCATGAACTGATGAAAATGAAGTGTTAAGTTGCTGTGACTACTTAGAGGTTCTCTTTCCAAAATTCGTTTCCCCTCCAGCCAGCCTGTGGAAGAGCAGTAACAGTGTGTTTTCTTCTGGGAGTTTTGAGGTGGAGTTCCTCAGCTGCTGGAACTTAATGGAAGGGGCAGAGGGAGAGGGATACTCTTTCCTTCAGACTTGAGAAATTTTAGAAAGCTTCATAACTTCATAAAATATAAATATAACTGACCTATAAGTAGGTCAGACTCCTGCAAGAGTCTGCAGGAGTCCCCTAAAACTTTATAGCACTTGGGGAAATTATGTGTAGCTGGAGTCATGTTCCTTAGAGCTAAGATAAGCAACTGAACTGCTGACTGGATTGATTTGCTAACTGTATTCTTGTACTGCACATGTGAGGAGAAACTGGTTAACGTAAACACTCTCGTGAGACTTGTATGTACAGAAAGTTTCGGAGTTGTTTCAGTGCTTGCCTGGTTTTTGAGAAGGCTGGTTCCAGTCTGTCTATTGGGTAACTGCCGGCGCAATGCTGTGCTGCAGAGGGTCTTGCTTGGGACGCAGTAATGCCCTAACACAGCTTGGACTACCTAGATAGCTCAGCTTGCAGGTAGTGTGCTTCTCTTCATGTCTACTTTATCCGTACACTCAAATCCCTTCAAGTTCTAGCCATGGGGTTTTACCTTTCGTTGGCTTTATGCAGGCTGACAGCGTGCACAGAGCTACTCGGCATGGCTCAGGTGCTGCATGGTAACCTGTGGAGCCACGTCAATACCTCCAGGTCACTCAATTTGTTTGGGGAGAGTTTTTATATTCCTTTAACCATTAAGTTTTTAGCAGGCTGAGCTCTAAATTCATTCATTCACCTTTACCTAGGAAATTTTGGGCATTATGAGGATGGAGGATTGTTCTCATAAGAATAATTCTTAGTCATAATGTGCCCCTTTGATTTATTGGCTACTGTTTACAGGCAATTGAGATAAAATTCTTGATACAATTTTTCTTTCGTTTTGTTTTTTAACCTGCAAACTTGCAGGAATATTTTATTTTGGTTGACTTTGTTTCATGTCATCAGTAATTAGTAATGTACTTCATGGAAAACTGTTACATATGTATCATTATGAAATTTTAAAAAACCTATTTTATGTCAAAAGTAGCGTGAAGAGCAGTATTTACTCTAGATGTGTACATTTATAGAATGATGTATTGTTTCTCATAAACTTATTTCCACTAGCAGTATTCATAAAACTGAGCTTAAATATGATTCCAGTCAATGTTCTGAGGGGCTGGTGAGAAGAGAATGATATGAAAAAGAAAGGTTGGCTGGTGTCATAATGTTCTATAGTATATGACTGTAAAATGAAATCTGGCTTTTTTGTTGCAGTAATTTATAAAATTTAATTGGTACGAAACCAATAAAATTAAGGATAGTTTTCTTTATGCTAATAGAGATAATTCTAATATAATATTCTATAATGCTCATAATCTATAATTCGAATAAAATAATTGGGACAAACCTAATAAAATTTAGGATAGTATTCATTATTCTGCATGGTCTAGAATTTTACTTTAGTTTAGTGTAATTTTTCTGTTGGTTGGTTGAATGTTTTGTAGAATAATACAAGATATGCTGCTGTTGCTGATAAGTTTCTTTAATACGGTTTAGACTTTTTTTATACAGTTTTTAAAATCCTTTAATAAAACAGGTAGTGCAGTGCATTAATGTAAGTGGAATAGTTTAAACATCCACAGAAGTGAAGCTTGAAAGTCAATGGATACTCCTCAGCTAATGAACTGTGGCATCAAGCTGCTGCTTAATAGAGCACATTGAATTGATCTGATTTTGCTGTCTACTTCCAAATTTTCCCTAGTAAAGAGAAAACTTGCCTGAAGAAGGATGGTTTTAAACCAATCAGTCCATAATCACCATCAGTGATTGAAGGGGGCATGGAGGCAGAATCGGTAGTTCAGAAAAGCCAGGTTTTGGTCTCTCCCCTGCCTGTTGGTACGTCATGCTGGGGAGAGGCAGGGTTTCCATGGCCGATGGGCTGCGTCTTGGCTCCGTGTGTGCGGCAGTGCCTCCCGACTCCTGCAGAAAGGAGAAGCGTTTGCTCCAGTGCCTCCTGCTGAGTTCAGCTGAATGGCTGGAGCCCTCGCCCCTCGCCCAGGCCAAGAGACGCAGCGGCTCCCCGGCATGCCGTCTCCGCTGGGCCTCCAGAAACCCGGTGGGAGCCAGGGCTCCTGTGGGGCTCCTGCAGGGCTTCCAAGCACTTTTTCCTTCCAAAGAGGGTGGAAATGTTGTTCAAAATAAGTGAACTACCACCACATTCTTCCGTGCTGAAAGCTATTTAGAAACTTTGTTAAGAATATGGGCTAAAAAGAAAGGGGAAGGCGAGATATCCACATCTCAGTGGGTGTAGGGAGTCTTTGTGTGATCAGTCCCTACCAGTATAGAGATTTCTCCAGAAGAATGGAACAGTTTGGTAAGAAACCATGGGATTATTCATTTAAGAGCCAAATTTGCGTTGGCTCACGGTTGCTGCCCATGGGCACACACGTGGTGACACTGTCCTCACAGTTTTCTGTGGTGCAATCTATAATATCTGAGAAATCTTTCAGGGTTTGCAGAAGGAGGAAGATTTGGACGAAATGCAATAGTTGCTGCCTATTATGCCGGCTATGGTAATACAGTTGGCTGTCAAATGCCTTGTAAAAATGCAGGTTTTGAAATTTGCTTTGTTTTTTTCCTTTAGTCTTCTGAGTCTTTTCTTCTCCTTAAAATCCCTTCTGTCCACAAATCACTGTGCAGGAGTAGTAGTAGTGTTGTCATGCTGTTTTATACAGCAGAGCTTTCCTAACTTAATGTGTTTTTAATAAACAATAAACAATTCAGAAATCTGTAGTCTGTTATTGTGTGAACTAGGGAATTTTAGTGAAATTCTTCAACTTTGGACGTCTTTTTTGTAGTAATACGGAAATTTTTAAGTCCAGACCTTTGATATACTTGAGTATCCAAACTGCTATTGTTCCCAGAATATCATCTTGCCATGAAATTGCAGTAATTTTTCCATATGCATAGCTTGTTTGTGCACTCAGAAAAGATAGCCTTTGTGTTCAGTTGCTAGGATGCTGAAATAAATCAGCCCAAAAAGGCAGACTTGTCCTACTGCATGTATTATCAAAGAAGATGCATGTGTTGGTTGGATGTTTTTGAACAGAGCTGGACAGGAAAATACTTTATAGACATGTCTGTGAAGCTTTTTGAGAGTTGAGAAATGTACCTGCTCTGCACTGGAACAAAACCTTGTACTCTCAAAGGTTTTTTTCTGTGAAGAAAGCAAAGGCAAAATCTCTGACTTGGGGAGATCAGAGGGCTGAATAAGGACATGAGTCTGGCTTTCTGACACAAGTATGAGTGCATTGACTGTCACACTTGCTTTTTCCATTTCCCCTGGAAATTCCTAGATGTTAGAGATCTGTGCTGATGGACGTTTTTGTTGAAACTGGTAAAGCTTCTTGTGAAAAGGTTCTGTGAACAGAAATCTGTTTTATTCTCACTTCCAGCTCTGGCATGGATTGTATTGTGAACACGAACAAACTGTTGTTACTTTGAGGGATGTTAGACTGTATGATGCGGTGTTTTAAATCCCTTTAATTAACCCACTAAACTCCCCACCACACATGCATCTTTAAAGTCCTGACCACAACTATGTTTCCCTGAAAATATTCCAATAGTCTTGAACTATGTGCATATGCCCTTTGTGCCCAGAAATGGATAGGAGATACTCCACCTTGATGCCAGTGACCTAAACCTGAAAGTTTGGGGTGTGGGGTTTGGAAACACATGAATCATCACTATATCAGTCTCAGAGAAGACACTGTGGCTGCCCTCCTTGAGCAGCAGCTCCTGGGATTGCCTTCCTTTCCAACAGTGGAAGCCACTTGGAAGAACAGAATAGCTTTATGAAGAAAGATGAATGTCTTGTGCAGATACAGGGTCATACTGGAGCTCATGTGGGAGGACAACCTCAGCTTTTTGGCACAACTGAAGCTTCTTGAGAACCTACTGAGGTTTATGATCATCGGCGATAAGAGTCATGTATGATGTTTGCTTCCTCCTCAGTGTGTTGTCTGTATGAAATATTTCACTGAGAGAGTTTATAAAGTTAACAAATAGCTGGATGGTAAATGTATTTGTTAAGGATTGGCTTTTTGGTTTCTTTATTTCAGATAGCACTGCCTTTTCATCGTCAAATCCACACGCTTTCCAGATTAATTTTAACAGTTTATACACAGCTTTGTGTGAGCAGCAGAAATCAGATCAAGCAACTCTTCTTTTATACATGCTTCTGCATCAAAATGGCAACGTACGGACGTATGTGTTGGCACGAACGGACATAGAAAATCTTGTAAGTATTGCTGTGCTTGCCTTGCACTCATCACAAAGGGGTGGTCCTGGGAGCTTGGGTGTCACCAGCTGCCAGTGTCCCCAGTTCTGCGATGGGAGCAGTAGGTTAGGACTCACTTATTCACTTATTTTTATTATGTCATCTCAGGAGTATGACGCTAAATGTGTCACTGCAGTAAAAGATGGTACTGATAAAGCTACCGGGCTGTCTTTGATTCCGTCTTTCTCAGTGCCCCAGTCTGATCCAGGTCAAACCTGCTGACCTCTGGGCATAGCGTAAAGAAATTGGTAGCAGATACCGTACTATCCGTTATTTTCCTTTTCTTTTTTAGATATTCAGGCCAAAAAGTTACACAAACTTGGTGCGTGCATACAGGGATAATAGTTAACAAAATGAACTGTAACTTGACTAATATGCCAAATGTCTTACCGGATTGACCTGAGGCTGAAACTCCTCAAGGAGCAGCTGACAGATTTTATAGAAATGGAACTATAGTGATGTTTTAACTGCTTTAAATGGGATTGTGGTTAATGGCCAATATAACAGACACCTGGTATGGTTTTTGTAGGTTATAAATTAGCTTATGCTCCCCACTACATTTAGTAATGTCACAAACCACTTTAACAAATCTTACTTATTAAAAAGCATTCATTTAATAAGATAATGGCTGTCTAGGGGAATTGGTAACGGAATAGAGAACCCTTTCCATTTTAATATTTGAAATCTTGCCAGATAATTAGATTCCTTGCCTGTTTGATGGCAGATATGGAATGAGTTTGGTCTCGGTCCAAGTTCTAGCAGATGTATTGCTAAAATCAGAGTTGATAGACACCACTCTTTGCAAACTTGGGTGAGATGGTTGATATTGAATTGATTCAAGACTGAACTCCTGTGTAGTCCGCTGCAGATTATCTAGGTGAGGGCTGAGTCATTTTTTGTGCATTCTGTGAACAAATGGCCATATTTAATTTTCTGGGCTGTTAGTATGTGATATGACGTGTTTCACAGCTGCTGGCTATATCAATTAACCTTTAGAGAAATAAAGGTTAAGTGTGTGCATTGTTTTATAATTATAATGTATGATATATTGTAAAACTTCCAGAAAAGGCATGAAGTGCATGTGTCAAAACAAATCCAGATGCAGGTACTCAGATGCTCTGCAATGTGGGATATTTTCATATATTAGCACCTATCTTTCCTTCCCCTCCAAAAGAAAAAAATAAGAAAAATTCCCAGAAATAATCAGCAACATTAAACACTTTGTGGGAAAAGCTGAGAAAATTGAGAAAAGCATCACTGAAAAGCCAACAGCTTGTTTGATTTATTTTTTTAATCCCAAAATTTGTAACTGTCTGCTCTTTTTTTTGCTCTTCATGAATACTGTTGCTTTTTGTGACCCCTGCTGACACATTACTGACTTCTTTGTCTGATCCTCTTGTTTTTAGTGGGCTAGTAGGTAAGGATGAGCAGCAGCCAACTGAGAAGAGCAGTTTAAATTGCTTAGTAACACAGGCTGAGCCAGACACAGAAGGGATTGGGGGTGGGAGGGTTACTGGACAAAGAAATCATGATGTCCCAATTACAACCCTGCAGTGAAAAAGGCTAATTCAGTCTTGGGCTTGTAAACGAGATGAAGGGGCAGGAGTAATGGAGCTGGTTATTTCCTTCCCTATATGGCAACTGCAAGAGTGGTGCTAACATGCTGCATGCTATTCTGGTGGTATACTACCATACTTCATAAAATATTTACAGGCTATTGAAAAATGTAGAGAGTGTAGAGAAACTTTTTTTTTTTTGCTTTAAAATGAACAATAAAACTGTGAGAGGCTTAGAAAGCTAGCTCAGTTGGTCAGAAGAGAGCTTGAGAAGCATCAGCATGTGTACGTGCCTTTGCAAGGGGAAAACCTTGAACAGAAAGGACTATCCGCTTGCAGAGGGACGTGCTCAGAACTAAAGCCTGGAAGTTGAATCCCACAACTTAGAGATATGGGAGCAAAGTACTTAAGGTAATTAATTCAGAGGCAAAACAGTGCTCTCTATGGATATCTTTGAATGAGGTGGGATGACTTTTTGGAGAAATATGGCATGTCAGTGACTTCTTCATACAGAGGCAGTCGAGTGAAGTGTAAGAGTCTGTGCTGTATGAGAGATCACGTCAGCAGTCAGCTGAGTGCTCGTCTTAAACTTTTAGGGGGGTTGCAGGTTGTTCCTGTTTCACTGTACTCAGTGCATCACATTTGTTGTGTTTTCCCTTATTTTAATTCTTCTTGATTTTGTTGCCCAGGAAGCATCACTAGCAGATGTTCTGTGACATTTCCTAGGGGTTTTTGAAATGTGTCTTTGCTCTTTTGTAACTTGGTTTAATTTGTAAATTGATTCAGTGTGTTTTTCTTAACTGTTATAATAGATAATGTCTCAGCTTGCTTCCTAATTTGTGTATGAATCTAGCTCTGTCAGTTACAGATAAATACCTTCATCTTCTGCTGTGCTTTCTAATGCTTTATCATTAGTAGGGCAATGTATCTTTTTGTCCTTACAATAAGTCTGCTTGGTAGAATGAATAGGATGTTTGTGCATCTTCCGCAACTTACAGCATGTGACTTTGTATAATTTTATAAAATAACTGGGTTGAGTGATGCTGTTAGAGATGTTCACATCTGGAATTTGGCTGTCCTATTGAAAGTAGTTGCAAGGAGTCTCCAGGAGGTGGTGGGACTGGTGAGATAGGGGACAATTAAGTGCAGTGTCGTGGTCCGTGGATGGGAGAATGTTGAGCTTCTTTCTGTTTGAAAGAGCAGTTAACACCCATATTGCAGGTAAAAATACCAATGTGAGATCTGCTTATAAGAAAGAAGCTATTCCTATTGAGTATGTTTGCTTTGGCTGCTGAGTTGATATTTTGTTGCTGCTCAGCATGACTGGACTGAAATAAGGTATATGATGATGTATTTATATCAACTGATGGTACAGCAGTATTTTTTCCTGTGGTATAAATTTGGCTTAAGCAGGTTACTCATGTGGCTATGCAGTCTTGTATTTTGTTGTATACCAAAGACAAGCTATTTTAAAACTCCTTGCTGGAGAAACTGTTCCTGACCTTGGACTGAATATAGTACCTGCAATTTTCAGTGTCTGTTTTTACCTGCCCCTTGTTTTGGGGATTAAACGTAACTTTTTTTTAATGGTGGCTGTGTCTTGCCAGTTAAAAGCTGCTCCTGATGGAGGAGTGTTAGTAGTAGTCTAGTAATGATAGTTTAATGACTATGAGTAAGAGGGCCAGCAATATAAAAAGAAGTGGTTATTGTCTTCTCAGTATGTGGCTGGACAATGCCATTGCATAACAAGATAGCTAGAAAAGTTTTAATGCATGTGCGTAACATAAACGTGTAGAAATGCATTTTGGTTACAATTCCAGATAAATTTTAACATAATTATAATTTTAATTTAATCTTATATCCTAACTCTTTTTTATTTAAATGGTGACCTTTAAATGACCTTGTCAAATAGGTCTTGTTCTCAGAACGGTAATAGCTGTCCTGAAGATGTGTGTGTGTCAGCAATCAATATACAAAGGGAAGAGTGTTTGAAGGAGGAAGGGTTATAGAAACTCTATGAATTGACTCAGTTTTCATCTGGAAATGGCGGGGGGGGGGGGGTGTTCAGTTGCCGTTTGCCTCCTTGAGTTTGGTCTGGTATGTGGGTGGAGAGAAGTCTGAAAGAGGAGTGGAAAGGAAAGCGCTGCCGAGGGAGTGGAGGTGGGAAGAGGAAGTTTCAGAAGTTTGCAAGGTGTGTTTGGGGCAGGAGGACTGAACGCGGTGAGCTGGAGAGCCAAATCACTCTGCAGAGTGAGAGCGATTTCAGTAGCTAGTAGGAAATTTTTGTAGGAGTACTTTCACATATTGGCTCATATGGAAATGTCTGTAATGTCTTAATGGCAGAGTCAAGGTACCCTTTTTTAATGTAGTTTGTAGCAGCACACTTTTAGGACTTGGAGAACTTAAGGAACACGAGTGCACTTTTTCACCTACAGTTTGACCTAATAGTAATGTGTGTCGAGAGAGGAGATGCGTTGGGCTGTTGTGAAGGAATATGTTTCGCCAGAGTGTTCTGTATGGTATTATTTAGCACTAACCAGACTAGATCACAGTTATATTGAAGGAGTGCAAGGCATGTCCTTTATAAGGCAGTATATTCAGTTTTGAGGAGCTGTAAAAATTAACAGATGCAGCTATTTGGAAGCCCTCTTAAAAACTAAGAGGATGTTCCAGTGGTTACCTTGAGAAAGGCTTTTGTTGTTCTCCCTGCAAAGTCAAGTTGTAAATGCAGATCTTCGGTAGTTTTACATTGCTTCCTGCTATATGCAGCTTATCATAACGCTTGGGCTTGGAAATGGCTTTGTGCTTATGCAGTGCAAAGCTAGGTGCGATATAAATATTGGAGGGGGAAATAATTTGAACAGCAGACTGATGCAGTGATGTTTGCCTCCCTTTTCCCCCATCCAAGGAACAGGACTAATATTTTTTTGCTATATGGTATGTAGATATTCTAGTGAAAACCTGGTCTTTACTCTCAAGACTGTATTCACAAAACACAAAGACATTGAATCCAGTTTCAACTGGAGAGAGAGAGATTTGTGAAGGATCTTTTGAAAATGGTAAAGGAAGGATGTTTGCAATGTGCAAATACTTTTTCCCTCTGCTTTTGTTGTGGTATTGTCTTGACCTTGGCCAAAGCATCTGTCAAAAGGTTTTGTGGCCTGCAGCATTTAGCTCAATCTCATTGGTTTTAATAGAAACTGTTGTGTGTTTTTAATATGTTCCAACTGGTTTGGGACTGGTTGATTGTAAGAGAATATTCTGGTAACTTCAGAGGCTTGTGAAGCACTTGGTATCCTGGCTGCTCACCAGAATAGGTTTCACATGATTCATCCTGCTGCACTTGGCCTGTTTTGAAAAACAGAAAGTCTTTAGGTGTCTAGAAGCTTCTTGGAACAAATTCTGCATCTCATCCACTATCTTGGAATTGAGAGTTTTCTCCAGTTCCTTTTTCCAGGGTATTTTGCGATTTAGGCCTATTTCTGCAGCCTGGGGAAGCCACGTTGTACTGAGCCAGTGGAAAGCTAATTTTCAGTTGGTAGAGAGACAACGTTTGCATCTGGATTAACTTTAGACTAGCATTCAGGTATGCTTGCTGTTGCAATGAAATCTCATTTTCATTATTATTGCAAGACTTTGGCTTAAGCTGTTCATCCTGGTGGAAATGTTGCAAGACCTTGGGCTGAACTCTCATCATAATGTCAGTTCTCTTTGGCTGCATATTATCTAGAATTGGAAAAACAGGCCTTTTCTAGTCTTAACCCAACCCAAACTGGTTCTTTTCTGGGATTATCTCCACACACCAAAATGGGATTTGAGTTTCAGGTCTCAAAATGCCACTGTGCACCTCAGCTCCAATATGCCTGGCTATATTTGATGAGGACAGTTCTTTCAGACCAGGCTTGTGCTAGCACAAATGGTTAGAAACAATTGTTTTCCTGCTTGAATGTGTGAAAATCTTGTTTAACAATTTTATTTTCCCATAGTCTAGAGGGGAACTAAAACTTTCAGAGCCTATGGTAACTGGTATGGCTGGAAATCTCATTTATTAGGAATTGAAATTCCATGTCTGACCACAAGAAAGAATTTGTTTAGACTCTCTTGTGGAGACAGAATAAAACAGATGGAAGGTGTTTGAACGCTGCACGTCACTATTTAGGGGTGGTTATTTCAAGAGGGAGGAATTGCTATGATACTGTTAAGGGCAGGGTGATACACGGGAGGTTTAGAGCCTCCTCTGTGTATTGTCTGAGGTATTTGAAGACTAAACTAATACACACATTTTTCCTTCCCTAAAGGTTCTGCCAATTCTTGAAATTCTCTATCACGTTGAAGAAAGGAATTCACACCACGTTTATATGGCTCTTATCATTTTGCTGATCCTTACAGAGGATGATGGCTTCAACCGATCCATTCATGAAGTGGTGAGTTGTTTTGGTAAATAATTCTTCAGGTATAAAAATCGTTTAAATATTTCTTTTTATAAAGATACATCTGTATATCTGTTTCCTCAGCAGACGCTGTGTCTGTCCAAATTTGATGGCATATACGTATTTCTTTCGTAAGGACTAGTAGCCTGAAGTTAGAAGAATAATTTCAGAGATTTCCCGAGTGAACGACTGTGCTCCCTCTTGTAGAAGAGATGCTGCATATACCTCTTTTTCTGTCTGTTTTTGGTGTTTCCTGTTACATATTAATGTAGTAATAGCCAGGCAGGCTGCCTCAAAGATGCTGAGTGTTTGCCATGGAAGTGGTGGGGCTAGAAGAGAGAGAAAAACAGAAAACCTTTTTTATTTCTCTTGAAAAACTTCACTTAACCAGTTTGATGCAGCTGAGAGGAGCTTTTGGTTGGAGGGTTTTTTTTCCAGACTGAATGTTACTTCCTTACTTGGCATTTCTTTTTCTGTCTTTCTGCTAGATTAATATCTATTTTATGTTGTCCGTATAATACGATCCAAATTTTGACTAGCTTTGATGGGCCTTGACCATCTGTGCTGGAGAATACCTTGGGTAATTATGTTCTACTTTCCTAGCTTCTAAAGCTACGGCAATGTAGAAGATGTCTGTACTGATTTGATTTAATTTTTTGTCTGGGGCATGGAAACTCTTAGTTGGGCTTATGTGAAATTAATGAAATGCAAAAAGCTGGAAGGAAGTCTCAATGTATCTAAACAGAGCTCTTCTCCCAGGTAAATTTCCAGCCTGTTTTGGAAGGGAACTGGCATTTTTTTCTTGGTGCCAAGCAGTAGAGACTTACAGTATTTATTCTCTGAAATTTTGGATTATTTCCTATAGCTCTGTTTGTAGAAAGCAAGAAGAGATGATGTTTATATGCAGTTTCTTGGGAGTACCTTTTAGGAAGCAGCTTTCAGGAGGAGCACCTATAGTAACCATGCAGTTGACTGAAACAACATTTCCTGAAACTTTCTTCTGCCTCTTCTTCATGTGCCTTGAACCTGTACATACGCACGTACGTGTATGTGTGTGATGTGTATTTTGGGGTTCCATATCACTAAGTCATTTAACTTCTCTCCTAAATTGAGCCTATTGCAGGTTAGAGTACAGCAGTCTCTTCCCCCGTCATTCCTCATTCATTTTAAAGACTTTACACATGGTCTTTCAATAAATTCCTTACTGGATAAGTAAAAGTGGAAGATTTCCCTAAAATTGTTCATGAGGATCCAGCTGTGGAATGAAAACATAAATCAAGTTTTCTTGTCCAGTTTATTCCTGCCTTTGCAGCTAACCCTGCCAATATAGTTGTAGTGTTTTCTGGGCAATGTGGATATTAGTTTACTGCCTCCATTTTAATAAAAACAAACCCAAACCCCACCTTGTTCCTTTTACCCTGCACTGATTTTCTCAGTCCTGCCTTTGCTTCTTCCATCATCTTCTCAATTTAATATTTGATTTTAATTCAGCCTTTCACTAACTGCTTATTTCTTTTACTCTGTGGTTGTGTTTTCCCACCCCATAGTGTCTGGTGGGAAGCACCCATTCCTTCAGAAAGTTATGTGGCCAGACTTTTGCCGGTTTTGCTTCTTAGCTAGAAAATGAGAGGTGGCCGTAAAATGCCTGAGCCTACAGGCCTGTCTATGTCAACTTCTTCTGTCGGCCCTCCTGCAGAACAAGATGTGAAAATGGAAAGTTTGACAATCAAAAACCAATGGAGTGCTATGACACTTCAGAGGAGAGGTGTGGAGTAACCTTAACCCTTCCTCCTGTCCTCCTCTGTTCCTTACTGCTCTTTCTCTTCCCTTTTCTCCGTTCTCTGATGGATGGGGCATGTTTTGCGCCAAAGGAGAGAGCAGATTGCTTTTCCACCCTTGCAGTGCTTTTCTAACTGAATCGGGAGGCTTTTTCTTGCCCCATGCTCTTCATCTTGGTGTCACGTGGATGGATTGGATGCAGTGAAGGAGAAAGAGAAGGTCTCCCCTTGTTCAGATCTTACACTCTGCACTCCCAAAGTCACCTAAATAAACTATGATATAGACAAGAGAGTTGATGACTGTAATACCAACTCTTACATATTCCTTGTAGAAAGGATTCCTTATTTATAGAAAAAACACTTTATGTTCTACTTCAAAAAAATAAAGTTATCTTCTTAATCTACATGATCTGTGTCATTCCTGAAGTCTACACAGGGATGTGGGTATCAGAAAAAAAAATGTGAGCATCACATCTTAGCTTGTGAACTGCTGGGGAATGGACATGTGGGTAAGTGGGTTCCTACAGATCCCATGATGGGGAGTAGGTGTAGTTAGTGCCCCGCTTTGTGGAAAAAGGATTCAAAACCATATTGATAAACCACTTCCCCTCACCCATCTTTTTGAGTTTTTTAAGTGGGTGTTTCCAGGTATGAATGACCAAGTTACTATTAAAAAAGTACAGTATAAAGTAAGAAATTAGTCTTGTACTTAAATAATAACTCCACATCTCCTAAAGGCTGAGAGGGTATTACAGGGCAGCAAAATGAAGGGAGTCTGGAAAGCTGTACAGGTATTTCTGTAAAATCTAAACATCTAGTGTCAGTTACACAACTGGAATGAAACTCATGTTCACTGCAAATATTTATCAAATTTTAGCAATTGCAGCAGGGTTATCCTTTTTTTCCCCATCACTTGGGTATGGTATGAAGAAAAAAGATTTGATGTATTTTAGATCAACCTGTTTTTTCTCTTTTCTGCTGTGTATCCTGTGTACTGTTCTTATAAGAAGCATGACTGTACGGTCCATTTATGGGCTATTTTCCTTTGTGGTATTTAACCCACATTTATTTATTGATTTTTAAGATTAATTTTAGTAAGCACAGTTTTATAAATCTTGTGATTATACCGACTGGTAAAGAGCTCAGGAAACCACAGAAACTCTTTTTGACTGCTGAAGCATTTTTTGTTTAAAATGAATGTGGTCTTAACTGCCTGGAAAATATGATCAAAACCATAGGTCCTGTTCCTGCAATTGGCTAAATGCAGTTAGGTCCCTGTAACCACATAGAGCTCCATTTCTTTCACTAATAACAACAACAACAGAGTAAATGAGTAAATGCAAGAATTCCCTCAAGGGGACAAGTATTGGTGATTTTTCTTCTCTGATTTATGAAGCCGTAAATAAAATTACGCCAGATGTCAAAATAACATCATATAATACTTTATGTAGCAGTAACCTATAGTACTACCATAGTACTTCATGCTGTAGTAAATAGCGATAGACTGTAAAATCACAATTTAACTGTGTTTATTTTTAATGTGTTAAGAAATATCTCAAAAAGTTATGGGAAACTGAAAATCTCAGTGCCCAGTATATATAGAACTGAGTTTCCTGTACTTTGCATCTGCAGTTCTTGCACCCTGAGTTCTAGGTGTCCAGGAGCCTGGTGCTAAAAAGAGTAATCAGTCAAAACCTTTTAAATTTTTTTTTTATTATTATTCTTGCAAGACCATCCCAGGTCTGAGCTTTTTGTTTTTCTTTTTTCCCCTTTTAATATTATCTGCAAACCAATGAGATTGTTCAAATTGTGGCACTGCTTTCAGGCAGATGATTTTGAAAATTAACGTGCTTTCATGTTTCATGCTTCTGAAACCCAAAACCAGGTGAGAGATGGTGGTGGCTGCTGTTGTTGTTTTTGAAATAGGCATTTCATTGCCTGCCTGCTATGGTTGCTTTCTTCAGTATGGGGGAGAGGAGAGGAGAAGTGGCAGGGACTGCTATGTAACTTTTTAACTTTGAATATTTTTTTTAAAGAGTAGTGGACTATTCTAAGGCACAGTTGTCTCAGTGCATATAATTTTCCGGGGTTGGTTCTCACTGAAACTTAAAAAACACGATTGGTCATTTCTGGAGCGAGACTGGGGCACGAGCATGTCTTGGCCATGGTTACAACTGTCAACATCATCTTTAACGAGCTCTGGTAACTTCATGTTTTGCATTAGGAATTTGAAATTTGGCAGGTGGCCTTTGTGCTAGGGCTCTGCTGCTGATAATCTGACTAAATTTGACCAAATTCTAAATCTCGGGGGGGAGGGGGGGGCAAGGGGAGCAGTCTGTTGCCATCTGCAGAGCAGATACGTAGCTGGAGGTGGCCTGATGTCCGTGGTGATTGCATATTCTCATTTTGCTGCTCCCAGAGCCAGCTGGGCTGTTGGAATCTTCCCCTGCCCAGGGGTTCATATATCAGCTGAGATACACAGGGACAAGCTGAAGCTTGTGTAGGTGCTGCTTCCAGCTCCTGTGGGATGGGACTCTGCTCCCAAGGATGCTCCTGTTGCTGCTTGGCGATGGTAGAAGCCACGTAGAATCGTTTAGGTTGGAAAACACCTTTAAGATGATCAAGTGTGAATCGAGGAACTTCCACTGTGGTTGGTTAAAGTACAGGGATGTGCCCCACAAAATAACACCAAAGGGGGTGGGAGGTAACATGGGCCTGGTTTTATTTGTGTGAGGAAGTTGCTTTGCTATTTCACTCGTAAATGAGAGACTATAAGAAATAGCTTATTAGAGATTTAATCAGTAAGTTGATCCTTTCTGTCAGGGTAAGTGTATTTTGTCTCAGGGGAAAAAAATCCCCAACCCCTGTGTATTGTTTTAGAGCAGGTTGAGTGAAATTTCTTTTCAATAAGTATCTGGAAATATGTCCCTTTATGTGCTATTGGTTTGGATTTATATTGTGTGTCATGTCAAAACAAACAATATTTTATACTACCCGTTTTCATAGCTGTATTTTGTTTTAAATTAAGAGTATGTTAAATTTTCAGTAATCTAAGCATTCAGAAGTCAGGAAAGGTGCAACCACAACTTATCCCTCTTATATTTATGTATTACAGAGTGTAACCATTACTTAATGATCGTATATGATTCTTCAGATAACAGTATATTTTTCTTCTGGAAGGTTCAAGTGCTCAGCTTGAGGTATTTTTCATTGTCAGAGTGGTTAATTTATTTCTTTATATAAAATGTTGTCTTGAAAACAGATATATTCACATAGTCATAAATAAGCTAGTTTTAAGAAATCACAAATAATTAGTTACAACCAAAATGACTGTCTGCACTTATTTTCGCATTTTGCAGTTGTGAAGTAACCTACTAACTTGCTGTATCTGTTCATCAGTTTATGCTTAGCACTCGTGGGATGATCCAGTTCTCTAGCAGAGTATCTTCTTGCAGTGAAGTTCATATGTGTAAAACATTAATTACTCAACTAACAGCTTTTTAACTTTTCAGTCGCCTGTTTTGTGAAAATACATGTGGATTTTTCTTTGCCATTCAAGCTACTCCTGTTAATCATTCCTGTTGTCCGTCCTGACTAGTTGCCCTTGTTTACTGAAACTGCTTGGATGACTTGCTTTCATTTATACCATCATCACTTTCTCTTAAAATAGTATTAGTGACTTGTTATAACCAGAAATTATACCTGTTTCCACATCCATTCATAGCCTGCTATATGTGGAAACCTTTCTTGTAGTGATTTCATGTTTCCTATTTGTTTCTCAGCTTTGACCATTCATCCCTGAAATACCTTTCAAGTCTTTCCCTCTTCCCCGTATTCTGATTTTTCTATCCTTTTAGCAAAAGGTGTTTACCTGAAATTGTCACGCTTGAACCTGTTGCTGGGGTGGTTGTCACCTTAGCCAGCACGGTGCTACTATTGAACAGTGGTTTTCCCATCTATAGGTTGTAATCATTGGCTTCGCTTCAGCTCCCTTGTGGGAAATGAGACAGGGCTGACAAAAAGTCAGGTACTAGGTAGCATGTGATAATGGAGATACTTTTTTAAATTTTAATGAACTGAACTTTTATTTGGTCTCTTCATATATGTTACAGAAATGACTTCTGTATCTCAAACTGCATCAGCTTACCTACTAACATGAATTTCGTGAGCCTCCCGAATGTCTTCAGTGGTGCTATATCTTTTTTCATTTTACTGTACCTAGTCTGTAATGATATTTGGGGTGTACCTCTTGTTGCATAGGCCTTTGTATGCATGATTTTCAAAGCATAGATGGGTAAGAATCCTTTTAGGAGGGTCCTCCTTTTTAGGAGGTTCATTTAAAAAGAAAAAACCACCAGGATCTTTCAGTGTAGGCAAATGCAGTCTTCTCTGAAATACTTCAGAAATGAGAGGCTTTTGGGTATGCTAGGAATAAAGTGAGGGAGGAGAGAGTTTGATTAATCCTAATTAAGATGCTATTTCAAATGTCTCTTGTACTGTCAAAGAGCTTCAAGAGACACAGAGTTAAGGCGAGAATGAGGGTGGGAGGTAAATGAAAGAAATGTACGTGCACGGGGAATTTGCAGAGCCTGGAAGGTTAAAAAATGTTTTTAAAAAAACCCAGAAGGCATTTTAAAGATAGTACTTATACAGTATTACCCTTGGTTAGAATAAGCTTCATAGGATCCTTTTTTTTTTCACTTGGGTTTTGCTTTAGAATCTATTGACTAAGGTTTTTGATAAAATATACGTGTAATCATGTCTTGACTATTAAGTATTACTTACGGTAGGATCCTACGCAATACTAAGGGAAATATAATTTCCCCCAGTGCCTTGTGTTAAATAATACCCTGATTTTGCCAGCAATACTCCTATCCCAAATGCTGGGAAAAGCCATGGTACCCATTGCAGAGCTCGGCTTGGGGTGCTCTGCAGTGGGGTGTTCGAAAAACAAGTGCCTCGAGGGATGGCCCGGGCAGTGGGCACTTACAGGGGGCATCAAGCTGGGGTGGCTGAGAAAAATCAGTTATTTGAAAGTGGTGGCTGCTTTTCTGCCCCAAAGGAGGAGTCCTGTGAGATTGCTTCCTTTAAAAAAATTAATTTTTTCCTTTTAATTCTGGTTTGAATGCTTCTGATTAATCACATATAGGTCTGTCATGACTGCAAATTTTGCTGTGAGAGGAACTGTTGGATGCATTTCTCAAAGGTCTTCGTTGTCATCGTGCTGTGTATTTGATAGGATAGTCTTACTTTGCTTTGGTTTTGGAGCTGATAAAAATGCTTTTAAAGGCATAGGTGGGAGTATGGGGTGTGGAAGGGAAGGAGAACTTGATCCCAACTGATAATGAAAAGAAACACTTAAAGCAGAGAGAGCCTGTGACATATGTGTTCGGGATGGAAGGGTAAAAGTTGATGGATAAAACAAAGCAGAATTATATGTAGGTTACAGGGCTTTTTGAGTATTTCAGAGTGGGTGACAGAAACCAATTATAGTCTAACCTCTCTGTTCTCAACACTAATACAACTTCCATTACTGTGATATTTGAGTGCCTACTGGGTCCTCAAAACAGTGTGGTTCTTAAGATCTTCGATGCTTCACAGACTGTGACATAAATCATTTGCTTAGTTTATGGGGCTGTGTGACAGGCATGCGCTCTGTGTATGCGTCTGAAACTTACTGTGAAAATTAAGACTGACGACTAGGAAAGAAATTCAGCAATTGGCGTGCTGTAAAATAATACATCAAAGTGCCTTGCTGCAACTTGTATTCAGAAGGATTGGTCAACAGCGGTCTGTTGGCTGATTGTATTGGTAGTACTCCAAACCCAACTATGGGGAGCTTGGGGAAAATTCAATACCAAGGCAGAGTGATGGAAGAGAAACAAAGATCAGGAAGATAATTAGAAAGGGAGAATGGGAACTTCCTAGTTGAAGTTCTTTTTATAATACGACTCTTCATTTTCTCTCCAAAGAAATACGTTCTATTTAGAAACAAACTGTCATCTGCAATGACAACTGTGCTGTTAATATTCTTATAGGACTGCTATATAGCCTACCCATATGCCACTGTACGCAGAGCATCCTGGCCTGTGTCAGAAATGGTGTGGCCAGCAGGAGCAGGGCAGTGATCGTCCCCCGTACTGGGCACTGGTGA
>JANZLQ010000079.1:79965302-79979462 GCA_026212715.1 Elanus axillaris | reverse complement strand
ACAGGACGAGAGGAAACGGCCTCAAACTGTGCCAGGGGAGGTTTACATTGGATATTGGGAAAAGTTTCTTCACTTGGACCAGGCTGGCCAGGGGAGTGGTGGAGTCACCATCCCTGGAGGTATTTAAAATATGTGTAGACATGGCGCTTAGGGACATGGTTTAGTGGTGGACTTGGCAGTCTTGGGTTTACAGTCGGACTCGATGGTCTTAAAGGTCTTTTTCAACCTAAATCACTCTATAATTGTGTAATTTAGAAAGATTTGCACAGATCCAGGCTCTGGGCTGAATGGAAGAAGCTGTGTTAGTGAAACAGCTCTTGGTCTCCTGTTTCTTTCTCAAATGTAGACAAAGAGGAAAAGATTGCCTAGCATACTGCTTTTGATCAGCTGAACCGTGTGCATGACCATAATTACTAATCCCCTTAAATATATAAAATACAGCATTTCAAGTGACAGATTGAATATTATGGAAATTACAGACCTGGGCTGACTTTTTTGGAATCCAGATCTGTTGTTTTCATGGTTAGCAACCAAGTGACTACATCATTTAAAAACACGACATACAATAGTTCGTAAAGTAAACACCTGATTATCAGAGAAACACAGTAACTCTTTGCCATTACCATTAATGAGAGAAGGTGCTGTTTTGTGCTTTTAACAAATAAATAATGAGATCTAAATACCAGTATGTTGGCTGTCCATTTCTACAGGTTGCCTGAATGTTTGAGTACAAGCGGTGTTCTTACTTTCAGTTTTGGTATCATTTCTCTGTGGCAGTGTTGAGTTGTAGTGGAAGAGTCCTGCACTACCAAACCAAGGGACTATGCTATGGTGTGACACTTCATAATGAGAGATGCCTGAACTTTGGGCCAAGATTTTGCCACAGTTTTTGCAGAATTTAGTATTATATTTCTCCAGAAGTCTGTGTTGATATCATTGCATAGATTATCTTTTTTTTTTAGGTAGCTTTATGAGGCTTTACATTCTGAAAGTGCTTTTTCAGAATTTTGCTAAATTAATGTATATATGATTTTAATTTTGCTTTTCAGGTACCCCTTTTTTTTTTCACAAATAAAATAGATTCCTTCCATCACAGGGCATATGAATGTGTATATTGTAGAAGGAGTAAATAGTATAAAATCATCAGCAGCTTGAAGTAGTTCCCGGCCTTACCTTTCCCTTTGTCTTTTGCAAGTTATCCAGTGGCCAACTCTCCCTATCTCCTCGTAGGAAATCAGATGCTACTTCTCCATCTTCTCTCTTAAAGAAAGAAAAGGTTTTGCTGAGTGAGCTTGTAGTGGGAGGAAGAGGGAGTTCTAGAAGCATAAATGGTGTAAAATGAAAGGTGACAATTCATTTCACTCATCCAAAGGAGAGGTGGGAAGAAGTGATATAGTCACAAGTGTGTTTTCATACAGCTTTTTTAGAGAAGAGGTTAATTAATGAAGTTGATCAGTGAGGTTGGTGGGGTTTGGATTTTTTTTTAAGACATCTGAACATGAAGTTTCAATGAAACATACTTAATATATCAAATATATCAAAGTTATATAGAGTATCTTCATGGTTTTGGGGCATTTCCTTTTGACTAACTTTTACCAGTCCTTTAAGGCAGGGGGTTTTGTGCATGTGTTCACTATATCACTCCAGGTTGGTCAACTGCGTAGGAAGAAGGAGTGGATTGCTTCTGCTTCTGCAATGAAGTCCAAAATGGTGGTAAACCTCATCTGCCCTGATAGTGGAGAGCACTGAAGGATGTGAAGCTCTTAGCCTAGCTGGTGACTTTCAACATATTAGGGGAAGAGACCTCACCTCCGGCAGGAAAAAGGCTTGAGCGTGAAGTCAACAGTGAACCTGTTGATCTGCCCTGCATCCTTCAGCATGTGCGCTCTTGCCCATCAGTCGGAGCTTGTACGTGCTGCCTCTTGCCCAACTAGTAGTAAGGGAAAATGGGGAGGAATTGGCAACATTAAGCAGGTGGCTAGGGTGGAATTGGAGACTTTATAATGTGTAAAGGGTAGGATCAAAAAGAATATAGGAATGTGGTGGCACAGGGCATAGAAATTAGGGAATTGCCAAATTTAATCATCTTTCTACACTTACTGTGTTTCCGCATGACTTATCATAAGTTGATGAAATCTACTGGGTGATAATACTGCAGAGATCTGTCTTTTCTTTTTTCTTTCTTTCTTCATTTTTTTGTTCTTCTTGCTTTAGAATCCAATTGGTTTTGGTCACATTAGAGGCTGGAAGCCAATTTACCTATCTTAAGGAATGTCAGAGTCCAGATAACTTTCTACGTTCTTATTCAGACCTAGGTGCTGAAGAACTTTGTTCTTTTTTTTTCTTTTCTTTTTTTTTTTTCAGATATTGAAAAATATCACTTGGTATGCTGAGCGTGTCTTAACAGAGATCTCACTTGGGAGTCTCCTGATACTAGTTGTGATAAGAACCATCCAGTACAACATGACACGGACAAGGGTAAGAGTTGCCTGTAGCATTTGTGCATGTATTGTCGATTTCTAACTGCAACAGCATTAATTCAATTTCAAACAGGGTGTGGGATTTTTTCTTCATTCTGTTGCAACCAGTTGGCATCTGAATTTACAGGAGGGAAGGAATGGGAAGATCAGCCGTATTAACTAAGCACAGTATCAAGTGGTTCTTAACTCATAACATTGTCTATGTATTATTGTTCAATTTATTGAGTAGGTTTCTCTGCAGTCTGTGATCCAGGCACCGAACTGCTCATCTTCAGATGAGAAGGAAAAGTTCCTTAGGCTGATGAGAAAAAATGATTTCTTATAGGTTGTTTGTCTCTAATCGGTTACTCAGAAGTGAGAATTTCAGCTCTGTTTATTGTTAGTGTTTTTATAAATTAAGGCAGTGACTGAGCTATAAAACCTTTCTGAGCTCTAGCAAAACAAAACAGCTTCAACTTTATATCATTGTATCATATTTTGTGCATTTGTCAAGCATTTGATTCCATACCTTATCTCAAACATATAAGCATGGTATCATGCGCTTTTGAATACTTTCCACAATTAAAGGCACAGAAGTTTTTACATGAAAAAGTTGCAAAAATATTTAAATATATTTTAAATTGGAAAACTTAAGGATTTCACTTCTATGATCAAAAGAATTGGAAGAAATGAGGACATTCTTGGCATATGTTTGTAGGATTTGGACTCTGTTATGTAAATGCATATTTTAGGCTTGCATGGGGAAATAAATCCCTATTGGGTTGGATAAGTGAACACGTTTGTTTCTGTGAAAATCTTTGACTTCGATAGGGCCATCATTTAAATGCTTATGTGGTCAAATGGTTTCAGGGATGCTAGCAAGGGGACCAGACCTCTGAAGTATTGTATGGTTATAGTTGTGGGATATATAGAATGCTTTGAAAGAATTAATAGGGACATGAGTTATGGAACAGAAAATTTCAGGATTAAGACTACAAAACAGAGAGAGAGGAGAATATCTTTCGGTATTTGTTACATCTATGATGTCATTGTAAATCAGCATTGCTAAAGATATGAAGACATACACATATACATATGTCTGTATATATATACACTCTGAAATCTGTATGAAACAATCACTCTTTTATAAGCCTTATATTTTAAGAAAACCTATTTAAAACATGACCAGCTAAATACGCTTTGCATTTCTGCTATATGCTTTTGACCGTGTCCTTTAAAGCAACATGTATTACTCAGTCTTTTGAATGATTCTTGCGATAGGTGTCAGTGTATACCAAAAGGACAGTTTGATGTGGGTTTTTTTCTTTCCTCTCCTTTCTGACAGGACAAATACCTTCATACAAATTGTCTGGCAGCCTTAGCAAATATGTCAGCACAGTTCCGCTCACTTCATCAGTATGCTGCTCAGAGGATCATCAGGTAAATATAAAGCTTCTCTTGAAACTCGTCTTTGCTGAAACTCAGGAGTAGAGAAACTTGAATTGTATATGCTGTAATAGATACTGATGAAGTAAATAGCTGGAATGGTAACTGAATAACTAAATAATCCCAGAATAAACCTTATTTGCTTTATACTTGAATCTGTTCTGAATGCACAAATAGTCTTAGTTTCTTTGAGAAAACTCTGACTTCTGATTCTCTGAACAGAACAGTACCTGCCTTCAAAGTGGAAGGTTTTCATGGATTTGGGTGTATTAGGTTTTTTTTTAGTCATGTATCACGTGATTATAAAAATACACTGAGTGGTGGTGCTCAAGTACTATGCAGACTGGATTTTCAACTTGCTTTACTTCTTCCTGCGTATTTGGCAAAGGTTCTATTTATTAAATCAGACAAAATGCAGTGATCATTTTGTGACAGGGCCCTGCAAATACGGGCAATAAAACCCACACCTGTGTTTTTAAACTGATAAAGTTTATTAGTCTGTATACTAATAGTCACTATCTGCTCTGGTTCTAAAATAGGGCCATAACTGTAAGGAAGTAGATACTGAAGCTGGTCCTTACTAGTTTGTATCTGTGCTGCAGACCACTTTGTAAAGGCAGGTAATCATGCATCAGGCGTCCTTCTCATCTTGGCAGCGAGCCCTGCTCCATGTCCAAGAGAAACTGGGAAGGTCCTTGTTAATGCGATCTGGAATAAACTGTTAAAGTGCTTGTCAAGTACGGACAGTGTGCCAAAAATAAGTAAATTATAATTGTGTGCCTGTGTACTTTGTAAAGGACTGGGTTAACAAGAGGCACATCTTGTTCTTAAATCACTGCTCTTTAGGATTTAATTCTCTCTAAGACCCTTCTCTTTTGGAAATGGTTGGTTGTAAAAGTATGGACAGTAAAAGTATGTAAAACCAGGATGAATGCATTCTGCCACTACCTTTTCCCTTCTTGATACTTGCCTTCTTTTCAAACCCTTGGCAGTGATAATGAGTGTTCAGAGTTTGAATTGGAGTTATTTTCCCATTATGTATCTCAGCCATTGTCTTACATCCCTGCTCTCCATTTCTCAAATCATAGGCATGGAGTCTTGAGTTTTCCAAGCATTTGCAAATGTTGACTTCTGAAATCATAGATCTTGGTGTGGTGTGAGATACACTACCTTGATGCTCAAAAAGTTGGTCTGGTTTTTAGTGTGATGCTTTCTTTACAACTTCAGAGATTTCTTTTCTGTTCCCAGTTTCTGATTTTATTCCATTTTATTCTACCGCTGTTTCTGCAGACCAAAGCAAGATGTGTTCCTCTGGTGATATTTGGGCCAGGAAGAGGTTATCTTGCTAGTCCCATTACAGCTGGCTGTTACCACCATTCAGTAATCTCATAGTCATCTAGCATCGCTGCATGCGTATTTCTGGGTGTCTTGGCTTTTGTCAAAATGCTCTGAGTTTATGGACATCTACTGTTCAAAATTCAAACTCATGGTTCAAAGTAAGCTCAGCTGGATTATTTTGATTTAATTGGGTTACAAAATGGCTAAGCATGTGGTCTGCTGTCTTATCAGAAGAGGTGGCAGCCATCAGTAGAGAAGCAGCAACCTCAATACCTTTGCACATACGTCTCGCCTCAACCTTACAACTCAGTAACATAAAAGGAGCTTTTAAATGCTGCGAGGCTCCTCCCCACGCCAGCCTTCTCCAGCCTTCTCGCATGCGGCTTTCACTACGTGTAATGGCATCTTTGAGGCAGATTGACTCCCTGATGTATACGACCCATCTCAAGACCCAAGGAAGGATGTACAACAACCAGGAATTCTCTTGTGCTCCTTGTATGCAGCTTTTCCCAATCTGCTGTGACGTTTGGGTGCCTTACTCGTCATCTCTCTGGACATGCGTAGTTACAATGAGACTTTAACAATGCTGCTTGATTTTAGTTGTGAAATAATTGCGCTGATCTTATTGAAGGCAGACAGACTTCCGTTGTTGCTTAACACTGATGTGCGCAGAAAGGAGGCAATAGGGGTGAATGCAGAAAACAGGACAAAAAGATTCTGTCACATTGAAATTGTCTGTCAAATTATCTTATCTTTTATTGTGTAAAGGACTAACAAAACCACACTTGAAATGTGTCAAAGAGAAAGAAAGACCTTAGAGCAAACATGTAGTAGTGGCTTATTCGAAACTCTTTGTTCTTCCGAAGTTGTAAGATCTTAGTAGCTGCTGTTGAGTGGTTTCTGTATGGCTTTTAGCGGAGACTTCACATGGGATCTGAGCTGGGCAGTATTACAAATAATAACCAAACAGTATCCAACCAACTGTAGTGTGGTAGGAGAGCAGTGTGAGGAAGTTGCTGGTTATACCAAACATTGGGTGCCAGCAGGATTGGACCTGTGTTTTTATAGTTGGATGTAATGTAAGGATAGGTACAGAAAGTGGGCATAATCATCAAGTGAAAAAGCAAAACAAAAAGACAATATGATATATATCATATATAATATGATCTTCTTGTATAGTCCAAAGATACTCCACACTTCTATTTTTAAGCTTCTGCCTTGTTGTAGCCAGATGTTCCATATTGGTATAGTGTAGAAATTGTAAGGAAGGAGGTGAATTTAAATTTAAAACAGAACCAGAAAAACAAGAGGAGGGTTAGGGAGTATGTTTGATTATTCCCCCCCCCTTTTTAATGTGTAATGTTGACCGAAGATCTTATTTTGGAGGTAGAAATCAGGACAATAGGCAAAAATGGCCACCAGCGTTGGGATTTAATTTGTCACTATGATCATGATTGCTTATAAGTCAAAAGACTCGACGATAAAAATATATTAAAATCTGTTGTAAAATGTCCTGTGGGGTTAGGACATGGGCAGGCTGGAAGGAATAGTCTTCTTACTTCCAGTAGGTCTTTATTGCTAGTATGGTAACATTTTCTTCTCAGGAGCTTTGCAACCTTGAGTTCCCTGGCAGGCTTAAGCACCATAAAGGAAGTATTTTAACTTGATTTCATTTCAGTATACATAGAATTTTTATAAAGTTTCAGTTATCAGGAAACACAATAGGAATAAATACTTACGAACACATACATTTCATAAGAGATTGCTGTTTTGAGGCATACATTCTCCTTCTTTTTCCTACCTTATGAAGGCTGTTAGCCACTATTATTAAATTTAGAGAAGAAACCACAGTATCCATAATGAAAAAGTGTTTGCTGTGAAGGAATATCCTAAAAAGAAGATGGTACTTTATGTTACATAAAGTATTTTAAGGTATAGGTTTTTAAATAAAGTAGCTGTGAAACACTTAACTTAAAATCTGCTTAGCAATACAACTGAATAGACGGTCATAATTTAAGCCTCACCAGATGCTCTAATGATTCCTTTCTTAATGTGAGAAGTAATTCCGTTTCCATGCAGGCTTTTTCCTAATCCTATTCTCAGCAGAGACTGCCAATTGTTTTAAATTCTGAAGACTATGTTCTACGAAAGAATTAGCTGGGAGTATTCAATGTAGTGTACTTAAGAGCTCAGTAAAATACAACTTCATCATGTTGGGTAATTTGTATCACATTCCAGCAAGTGTGAAAATTGACAGATTCGTATCAATCTATTGCAAGCAGCTGCTGGAAGTAAAAAGAGATGTAATAGATGTTTTATAGTAAGATCCAGGGCAGTATTTGTTTCATGTTGGATGTCCTCTATTGTAGACAGCCCTGACTTTGAGATCCTTCCCTTCTCTATCCGCTGTTACCACTGCTTTGGTTTTAATTGCACAGAGCTATTTTATCACCATAGTGCCAAGGGTGATATTGCACTGCACTGTCTCTCAATTGTATTTGTGGAGTGCTGACATTCGTATTATCTTTAAATTATATGGGTAGATTATTAGAAAAAAACAAAATAAAATATGTGTTGATGTCCTCATTGTCACAAACGACTACCAGAGGTGGCTGTATAGTCTCTAAGCAAAAAGCAGAACCAGGTGGAGTGTTACATACCTGCAATAAGGGTAGGTTTTTCCTTTGCTTGGTTTCTATTCTACAAGTACAATTACCAAAAAGCAAAGCCATGACCTAACTGGCATATTAGTGCAGGTATTTGATTTGTCACTTAAAACTGCAAGTCAGTTGGCATTAATTCCTTTAACCTATTTGGAAACGCCTTTCATGATATTTGGCTTTTCTGCAGCTAGCCTGGCTGCTCTAGTATGTGTGACACTTGGAAATTAAGAGGAGAGCCTTTCCCTGAACAGCTGTATTCTGACATCTCATCACCATGTCATTGTAATAAAATTAGTGACAAGAAGAAGTCTTGAGTACTTAAGGCAAACGCTTTTCCTATAGCTTCATATATTGAAATGTTAGCTGTTTTCTAAGCAGGCATATACCACTAGAGGTTGCCATGCACCTCGCTAATTAGACATGCACATTTAGCATTAAATGACTTTATGAGGCTAGAAACACTGTGCAGTTTTCCTTTTTTTCTACACTGTCACCACAGCTGTTCATATGCAGGGCTGTGTGAGCCGCTAAGAACACTTTATCGGTTGCACCTCTCCCCTTTGGATGACTTAAGGAACTTAAGTATCAAAAGATAGCACGTAATTATATCAACATTTTATTTTATTGATTTCTTTGGCTATCATAGAGAATTCAGTGGGATTCAGGGAACGATAGGAAGAAAGGTTTCTGTCCTCTTCCTGATGCTCATAGGAGTCAGGTGGAATTAGGAAAAAGGGTGTGCTTAAAAGGGATACAGAACAGTCTTTAACGTGCGCATGCAGTCGGATGCAGTATGTTGTACTTGAGTGTCATCGTAGCCCTCCTATACCTGTTAGGAGAGCAAAGCGTGAGACGTAGAGCCGACCGTACTGATTCTGGTGCTGTCTGGAAGAAGCAGAGATAGTAATCCTGCTTCCCACTGGTCAGCCAGCCTTGGAGGTGATGGTGAGGAGTCCTGTAGGATATCTTGGAGCATGATGCTGGGCACTGGAGTGGCTCAATGTTGGGTTTTTCTTTTTTTATTTATTTTTTTTTTTAATACAGTTGTAACTAGTGTGCTTAAATCTCCATGCTTGTAGAGGATAGCTGCATCTCATCTGAGAGAAGGCTGAAGCCTTTCTTTCCCTTTGCACTCTTCAGCGGTCTTCGTTTCATAGAGTCAATTGTGTTTCGTAAGCTACCAAGAAAAATTCCCATCCATTCTGATATGTGCTGCTGTATTTCAGAACTTTCATCTCCCCAGCCAAACCATTTGTTTTATGGTTTCCTATGTTAGTAATTCAATTTTTCCTGCTATAGTTTCCTCTTCTAGGAGTCTCACGAGATTTCTGGAGTGCAAACGTTTATCACAGCTCTTTAAGCATAAGAGTACACGATATTGCTTTAAATTGCGCTCTTTCAGCTCAGTTTAAGATTATGCTGGATTAAAAATTGTCTTTAAGGTGGAATGTGTGAGCTTCTGTACAGACACTATATTGCTACTGCGATATATTTGTTTATTACTAGCTGCAAGTAGCTTTGATCAGCAAATTTCTTGCTGGGTGAGGAAAAAAGCTTACTGTGGTTAATGCTACAGAAAGTAAAAAATACATACGGTGTGAAGGAAAAAATGCATTTCTCATAACTGGTCTTTTAACCTGACTTTTTCCTGGGGAATTCTCTGAATTTTGATAATAGATGCATGTAGCATGTATTTTCTGTTCCTGCATGTGAAACCATGTAGCTAATTTTTAAAAATACAGAGTGATGTGTATTCAGAGTCTAATGTTTTCAAGTTTATCAGCCATTTTTTCAACAGTAGCCCTAATTACTCTGAGTAAGATTGTTGGAGTACTGTAAAACTTTTGTGATTAGAACAGTAACTCCGAGTTAAAGAGTGAATTATAAAAACATTTGCTATGAATTTTTTTTTCTATTTTAGCACACAGTTTTAAATCATTTAAATGTGTGCCTTGTTCTTAGGTACTGGTGTAATTCTTGAGTGCTTGGGTTTGCAGAAATGAAAACTAGTTTGTGTGCAGAACAGTTCACTGCTTATCCAAGAATGGCTTTTGATTCTGATATAAATATTTGTTAGGTGTGTGAATTTGAATTTTGATTAGTTCAGTGTCCCTAAATAAAATGGTTAAATTTTTCTTGCAGTGTTTTCCTTTTTCAGTCATCTTTATAGAATTGCACATCTTTGTAATATCCCCCATGTTATTTGATGGAGTGCATGACATACTATTTTTCCTGCCTACCTTTTTATAGGCTGTAAGTAATCAGATTAATTGCTATTATTGTCAATTTTCATATTATATTGTCCTTAAGAGAAGAAAACAAATTACTTCCCTCAGCTTCCCCCTAGGTTATGTCAGCTGTTGCTTTTATAAATTAGGGATAAGGAGGAAACTAATCAAATTTTTTCACATGTTGCTGTGTTTGGCAGAACAATGACGACTCTAATACATGTATTAATTATGTCTGCCACCATGGCCTTTTTTTCTGGGCCTATGAGTATTTCTTGAAAATATTTTTTATTTATTTTATGTGTACATTGGTGAAGTGTTTTTAAACCTAAACTTTCTTCAGTGAGGATCTCTGTGTATAGAGCAGAAGACATTTTGAGTTTGCTAGGCATTTGTTTATTCAAATAGTCCAGTATATGTATGTGTTCAGCAAAGAAGAAGAACGTTTATGCAGCAGTGAAACATGTGATCTGACCTGCTTATTAGGGGCCACATTCAGCTGAAAAATATGAAATTGTTAGTGTGTGCATGGTGAAATGAGAATTTACCAATTGCTTAATAAAAGTTTTTAACAGTGCCAATAATGAGATGCAATTGTTGGCTCGAAACTCATTAGGGTGCTCACATAGGAAGATAAACAAATTTCTCTCCCACATGGCTTTACACTCTGTGAGCATGCTGGTTTTCCTGGCTTTTTTTCTTTGATGTCCATGGTGCTTTCAGGAAGCTCTTTCATATACAGCTTTCTCTTTCATTGGAGAATAGCAATGGGACAGTTGGTGCAGAAAACTAGTGAAATCCAGTTACCCAAATCAAAGGCACTTTTTAAGGAGAAAAACTTGAAGCAAACCAAGATTGCTGCATGGATGTTTCAAAGCTGTTGGGTTCCTAATTTTCATTTGTTTTTAATGCTTATTTGAAAACTTAAGTGTAGGAACAGAGGAGTTGCTTCTCATACATGAATCATGATTTTTAAATGGTAGAATTTTAGCATAGCAAGCATTTTAAACTTTAAATCAAATGTGTGAATTGAGCAAAAGAAATTAGGTGAATAGCTTATGAAATACTAATGTTAAACTCATCTTTGTGGCTTCTTTCTTACAGCAGGGGAATGAATGGTGTTCTATTAGAGCCATTTTTCAGATAGGAAATTTCCTTAAATTGTTCTGAATTTAGAGGTGGAACCCTTTGACCCTATGAAACCTTATTTTGGAAAAGTCTTATTTCAGAACCATCAGCTTTCAGTAATCAAAAAGCAACATAATACTAAAGATGTCAGTGATAGATTCATAGCATAATAGCCAACCTATACCTTTGTTAACACACAATATGAAAACTAGTTCCTGCTCTCTCTATTACTTCTCTGTTGGTATTGTTGTAACAAGGGATTTCTGTTGCTTTACATCATAACCATGCACACTGGGAGCCTGGGCTTCAGGTAGGCTTTAATGCCACCATGAGAATGATCAATAGACAAGTCTTTTATATTCTGGGTTCAGACCTTAATTGGACCATTAAATTAAATCTCAGTTTACTGATCTCTTAATCATAATAGAAGACTGTTCATAATAGCAAACCCCAGAGAAAAGAGGCTACTTCTGCTCTCACACCAGTGTACATCAAGAGATTTCACAAGTCAAATTATATAATAATAAAAGATTAAGCTCTGAAAGGGGTTCTTGGAATTAATGTCCTGTGGCCAGAGCTGTTAAATACTGAACCCTCTGAGCATCAGCTTGCCTCTTCCTTTTTTATAGCTAAAAGAAAAGAAAAAAGAAAAGAATTGAAGGTAATGAACAGTTTCACTAAACCAGTGATATCTGCCTCTGCAGGTATTGGGAGGGGCACAGTCACAAATCCCTGGTTTCTGATAGTGAAGCATAAATATCTCTGGTCTGAGCTGCTCAAGGATAATAGGTAATTTTTTTCTCCTCTTCTGCATCACACATGGACTGTAGTTGTGCTAGAAGGAAATTACGTTAAGAAAAGTTACTGCAAGAGTATGACTGTTTTCTAAGTTTTCTAAACACGAGGGGTTTTTTAACATCAGGGTTATGTTGGATTTCATTGGCAGTGCTCACGTGCACGCCAGGAACTTGAAGGATGCCCTGCAGCCCGGGACTCGGATTCGGTACTTTGGGGGGACCTGTTGATACAAACAGTGGCTTTCAGTAATTCCTGTTCCTGAGTATTTTCATGCAGACATCATGTCATTGAAATAAACAGGGGAGAAGCATCTTTCTGTGGATACAACTTCAGGTGATTTATCTGCAACTCAAACAGCTTCTTTGATTTTTCTGTGTTTGTTTGAAAGCAATAGGAAATGGCCTGTTCATCCCAACAAACTTTCATTGCCATGTAGTACCCTGGCTGGTGAATGTGTCACTTTGAGGTACTTGAGGTGTTGATTGTGTTGATTTCCCCCCCCTCCATGTCCTTTGATTTGGTGGCATTTACCATGTGCTGTATGCCTTAGATTTTAGCAATAAATTGTCTTCAGCATGGAAGGCCACAGAGTTGACTGTTGGCATTGCCTCAAAAATAAGAATGAAAACCTCAAAGATATTTTGCTTTTAATGCATTTTAACTTTGAAATAGTTTTGTAGCATTTTAGTTTAGAGGAGAAAATATGTATTATCTAACCTGGATATAAAATGATACTCTATTTATGAGAAGCTGCTTTATAATGAGATTTTTTTTACCCCCCATACAGTGCAGTATGTTACAAAAGCGATAAACCCATTTTTATTAGGTTTTCCAAGTAGAGTGAAAACTAATGGCTTCTCAGAGAAGGGCCTTCATGATACTCTCAAGTTCAGGCCATGCTGGAAAGAGGACATTGTGGGAATGGAAGATCAAGCAGCTCCAAGCCACTGAATCTGAACTTTGGTTTTAATCTGCGGACTCTCAGGAGTAGATGTTGTTGCACAGCAGGATACCTGGAGAGATTTTGGTGTCAACTGGTCAACCTTGGGTAGCTTTGGCTTGCTCTTTCATGAGCTCTTTGCAGGCACAGACAGACTGGTCTATTTGCAGATGCTTTTTACGCTCTTCATCCTCCGCTGTGTCACTGTTACTTCTTATACAGAGGTTCCTGAATCTGTGGAGTGGCTTTTGTTGGGAGACAGAAGCAATTTATAAAGATCTCAATAGCGTTAAATAAAGGAAGCATATGCTGGCCTTATTAGTAGCTTGTTGACCTAGATTAGCTGTGGGGAAGCTTATAAGCTGATCAGCCATTCCAAAATTGGGAGGTGTCATTGCAATTAGTAGGAAAGGCTGTGACAAAAGGGGAAAAGAGAATATTAGTAGCAAATGTCTTCTTGCTGGTATGACTTAGCAACATAAATCTAATTAATTTATTTTTTTAAAAGGAGTGAAGCATCCTTTGTTACTATGCATTGAGCGTAGTTGTGGTCAAACGTATTAAAATGCTGCTTTAGCTGTTATTAGCAGAAAGAGGAGTACTCCATGTGGGCTCGCCTGTTTTTGCCTGTGTGTAACATATGGAGGTGAGGTTTTAGGCTGATATCAGCTGTTTCCAACATGGAAATATCATTGAACTTGGTTTAAGCCTGGTTGAACCTGCTGGGGATTCTGAGTGGGCACCTGATGGGTCAGTAATACCCTTGTCCCCCATCTGGTATGAGCAGTTGAATGCCCTGCATGCCATTAGAAGTGCTCGGAGCCCGGGACCCCCACGCTTACAGGTTATGGAGGCTTCCCAGATGGACAGACTCACAGCTTTATTTTGACATAGATTGGATCAGTGTGAACCACGCAGGGGGCTTGGGCAAACTCTTGTTTCTCTCTGTCTCGGGGTCTTCTCACAACAAGCAGAGTGGTTGGACTATGTTACTGTCTGCCTTGCATATCATAGTGCAGGACTCCTTAAAAATACCATTGCTGATCTGGCTTACAAAGGTTTTTAATATCTAAATATGTACTGCTCTAAAAGCTCAACTTTGGACAAGGTAGTTGGCTCTTCTCTTGACCGCTTTTTGTGTCTCTGCTGACTTGTAAGAC
>JANZLQ010000079.1:79932698-79965270 GCA_026212715.1 Elanus axillaris | reverse complement strand
GGGGGAGTCATTACGACATCTCATTAGTCTTCAGCCATCCAGAAAATTGTGCAGTACTTCAGTGCCTTATAAGCTACCAGCCATTGCTTGGCACAACGTGTGATTAAATAAACATGATGCAAATTAACACAGAATCTTGGGCGTAGACTGAAGTTTATTGAAGTCTTGATAACCTGTTTTGGGGAATCTAGAGCATGACACGGATACTTGTGTGCAACAGAGAGCTGCAGCTGGAGGTGGAAGATCCCATTGTCCTATCTTTCATGATCATGAATGGCCTATTCATAGTTACTGTGCCACATAAGCTCTTTGGAAACAGTACGGTTTGATAATAGTCTTCAGATTGGAGAATTAAACTTTTCTGTTTTGGTGGAACCTCGCAGCTTTTAAAACTGTTGATCTTGGGAATCTGTTATAATGGAGAGGAAGAAGTATATGAAGAAACCTTTAGAGAAATAACTGGTTTTGTGATAAATTTCCAGTATTGCTTTACAGATGAATTTGCAGAGTTGACTCAGGTTCTGATTTGTGTCACTTAAGCTTTCTGCATGTTTAATGGTGAAAGGAAGCAAAAGTGAGAACGACAGTAGCATTTTTCAGTCCTGCTAGTGCAATTTTGGTTTCTTTTTAGCTGGCTTGGAAAAAAAGGTTATGGACACTGAAATGTTTACTGGGTTCTGTCCCACTGTATTATATGGGATTTGGGTGTCTAATGCGCAGTACACTGAAGATGTGAATCTTACAGTTTTTGCATTTTAAGAAGTCTGTTTTATAGCAATAAATAAATAACATAAGATTTTTCTAAGATTTAAAATAACCAAGGGAATTCTAATAGTCTACTATTATTTGCTATTCTAGTAGAATCCTAGAAACTGCAGTCTTGTCCTCTCAGTTTGTTTTGAATGGAATGTATTTATAGGACAGTGTTCCTTAACAGAAATAGGGGTGACTCAAGATAATGACTTGCTTGAACCTGTCTTTTATCTTCAGTTGCAGGGTATTTGGCTCATTAACCACTTTATTCAGATACAACATGTACTCTTTCCTTTTTAGAAAATGTCTTTTTGGAAAAAACTGTGGAGTATGATCTAAAGAAATGAATGAGTAATGAACTTACAAGGATTTATCTGACAAACTAGAATAGTATTATGGCTGTAAGTAAGCATTAGTACAAAAAAATAGAGCATTGATTATAAATCTTTTTTTTTTTTCTTGTCAGGGTGCTGCTTATTTCACACTTCAACTGATGTCATTGTATATGTCTAACATTTTTCCAGCTTTGCAGTTCAGTGAACTAATTTCTGTCTCCAGCACATGAAGCCAGGATAGGTGTGCATGGCTGCAGGGAGGGAAGTAGGGCAGTTAGTGATAACGCCCAACTGAACTGTGTCAGTGCCCTCCAAATTGCTCCTGAAAACCTTCCTTTCTACCAGACATGGAAATTTTGAGTTCATTCAGTCCCCACACTTAAGTGAGGATTTTCAAGCAGGCTTTCTAACTGAATTTAAGAATATGAGATAAGTTTATGAAATTTCTGAGTCTCTTGAGTACTCAAGCCAAGGTATTTCCCACTGCCATATACTTTGACCATAGTTTGCATGGCTCACGTTGCACTTTGAAACATCTGATACCTTTAAATGGAGGGTGAAACTATAGGTACAGAAGAAAGAATCAGGATTTAACAACTTTAATGTGCATCAGGTCTTTATAACTGTTGAATGACTCAACCTTTTTAATGGTAATGGCCTTCAGCAAGTTTAGGAAAGAACAGGCTTTTAGGTAAAGTAAATACACTTAGTTCTGCAATGAATAAATAAATTTGCTGTGAAGTTGTGTAGAGACATGTTTCTGTAACTCATTAGTTGTGCTCTTGGGTCCACAAGCAGGTCTTTCTCCAAGTACCACAATTTACATGGGCTCAGATGAGGTGATGAATCCTGCTGCTGAACGGCGAGGGCTCAGACGAGTGCTGCTGACTCGTCGCGGTGCCCTCTCTTGCCATGCTGTAGCTGTTGTTTCCCGATGGAGGATTTTTCAGGTTCACGCAGACTGAGGTGCAAATGTCCACGTTTAATGCGGGTGTCGTACGCATCTCCTGTAATCCCATGCAGAGCCTGTGAATTATCACAAGTGTCTAGCCAAGGGATAAGTGCGCAGGAGGTTTCGCAAGCAACATTCCCATAGTAGCATCTCTTAAGCTGCCAGGGCTACGTGTCTTCCCAGTAACTGGTGCCTCTGGGTGATTAAAGCCTTTGCTCTTTGTCTGAAACATCAGTGCTGAATAGACACTTCCTCGGAGCTCTTTCATATCTTTTTTTCTTATGGGTCATTGGTTGCTTGTGTCTGCTTCTAATATACAAATCCTTTTGTTCTTTTTGGTAGAACTTCATCTGTATGGAGGTAATTTGGCCTTTCTATAGAAGAATCTCGTATTATTTATCGTTTGATTTTTCAGTCTATCAAACAGCTCCAGAACTTGTTTGGTTTTCATTTCCTTGCCCTCCTTCACTATAAATACTTTCATGCATAAAGATAATATTCCTCTTATAAGGCTGTTGTGTACATTTGGCCAGTACTGTGACAGAGCGCTGCTTCGGGGCATGGGAACTTACGTCTGTGACACATTATCACAAATAATCGTTTCTTAAGTATTTAAATAATTCTCATGCTTCTCTGTTCTGTGTTGTTATGGCACCTTTAACCCTATAATGACCCCTCGCCCCCAAACTGCTGCTTTGCAATAATGTAGTTTAAAATCCTGTCATCACTAAGATGCAAATTTAGTGATACTTGTATCTGAAGAGTAGGTCTGCAGGAATAAAGTTTTTTTTACAGAGCTAAGAGAAGTCACCCTTAGTCACCCATTACTTAGATTAGGAGGTTAGGTGGGGATCAAGGAGGAAGGTACCAGTATTGAAAAAGGATCAAGTCAGGGATTACTTGGGAACTGACATGCACATGCCCATGGGACATGGTGAAATGCATCCGAGCGCCCTGTGAGAATTGACTCATGCCATGGCAAGACCACTGTCTGTTGGATCACATCTGGAGAACTGCATCCAGGTTTTGGGCCCCCGGACATAGGAAAGGTGTTGCTAAACTGGAGCAAGTTCAGTGGAGGTCTGCCACGGCGGTTGGGGGCTGGAGGACTTGGTGTGGGAAGATGGGCTGAGGGAAACTGGGCTTGTTTAGCCTGGAGAAAAGGCGGCTTCAGGGCAAGGCTACGGCAGGAGTTTCAGCGAAAGGGTTAGCAGCATTCCCACACGTAGGAGGAGGTTACTGAGAAGATGGAGCCAGGCTCTTTAAAGAAGTGTGTGGCAGGAAGATATGAGAGAGAATGGTCATGAGCTGAAGTCAGGAGGTTCCAGCCTGATGAAAGAAGACAATTTTTCATAGTCAAGGAAGCACTGGCGCAGCAGCCCAGAGAAGTTGTAGAGTCCCTTCCTGGGGGCTTTCAAGACCCAACTGGACAAAACCCTGGTCTGGTTTGGAATCAGTGTTAACCCTGCTTTGAGCAGGAGGTTGGGCTGGAGTCCTTCTAAGGTCCCTTTCAACCTTAATTATGACTCTAAGATAAAAGAAAAATACTGAAACTGGCTTAAAAAGGAGATAATGTTTTTAGTGTTCTGAGTGGCACGATGGGAAGTGCCGATGCAATCTCCTGCATCCCCACTAATGACTTTTATTGTACCTACAGCAGCTTAGCTGTGCTAACACCACAGTGGCAGAAACCTACCCCAAAGAACCCCAAACCACATTCCATGGACATAGGCACATAAATCTTTCATAACAGTCTTGGTACTGAAAAACAAATACATAGTATTCTATCTACTGCCAGTCTTCAGTACCACAGTTCTCATGTCATCAACAGCAGAGTACTAATCAGAAATGAAAACTTTCATCCAAAATCCTCATTTCAGATAACGTATGTGATGTATTTTACTGTTGGCAAGAAGGTAGAAAGGCTCTTGATGGTTTGCCTTTCTGCTGTTTATACTGTATGAAATAACATTAATAGGTGATACTTCAGGCAGAGAATAAATTAACTGTTCTTGCGGAGTGGATGATCTAATAAGTTGTCATCATCTATGTAGTATTTGAGTACAGAATGTATTTTGGTTGGGTTTGTCTTTGGGAACATACGAGTACTGACTAATAGAACTTCCTAGAACACAAGTTATCTAACACAAACAGTAGTAAAATGTTCACAGCACGTCACGACATTCTCCCCGCATGTATACAGATAGTTTGGGGTTCTGACTAACATGTGCTAGTTTAATTAGCTTATACTTCCATTGTTTTTCTCTTAAAAAGGCTTTCGTATTGGCTTTCTCATAGAGTCATGTTGTAGCATAACTCCCTGTTGAAAGTATAGTGATTAAGTCTTCAAACTCAGCGAAAGATGTTATTTGCTGTGCATTTTTTGCTGCAAATTCTGCCGCAGAAACAATATGACCTAAATATTTAATCAGGCTTAGCAGAATTGGCTTTTTTTTATTGCTGCAGATTAATCTAGTTTCTCTGAGCTAATATATGTGGCATGTACGTCTTCAAGACCTTACTTTTTCTCAATAACGTTAAAGATTTATAGCCTTCATAAAACCTGGCATGCACCAAGAGGAAGATTATGAATTACAATTACTTAAACATTAGCACTGGGAATTTTTCTTTTGAATTCGATACATGCTGTTTCGGACTAGGTTGCATTTATAAAGGGGTTAGTGAATACTGTTTTTACACTGGTTTTTTTTATACCCTGCCCAATTTTCTTGATTTCTGTGTTGTTAAAGAGATGGTGGCCTGGTGCTGTTCATGTTTTTGTCTTTGATATGTTTATTCTAAAATCGCAGTTGACTTCACTAGAGAAAATATCAGCTTTCTGCTTTAAATAAATAAGGATGTAAGTGGCTTTGCGTGTTTTGCTTAGTGCTGTTGTCTTGTTCAAGTCTGTCCTTAAAATTAATGTGAGCGTATCATGAATTTCATCACTTCCTATTTTTTAACTCTTATTTTTGCTAAGTGTTTAGTCTGTGGTTGTAGTCTTGTGTACACCTCTTGAATTACATGGAGTTGGAGTTAAAAACTGGCGTAATATGGTCACCTAAACCAAAACAATTGCAGTGACCATTTAGGACGTGGCATTTTCTTCAGAAAAACATGAGAAACAACAGGTCTGGAAGAATCCTCAGCGAAGTCTCATTTGTTTGTTGGCTTTGATTTCACACAAGGTTCTCGGAGGGCTTCCAGATGACCAGGGAGTGTCAGTAAAGCTGCAGGAACCCATGGCATCCATTCATGCCCTGGCAGCCAAGAGGGCAAACCGCGTCCTGGGGTGCATCAAACACAGCATAACCAGATGGACAAAGGAGGGGATGATCCCGCTGTATTCAGTGTTGGTGTGGCCTCACCTTCGGTACTATGTGTGGTTCTGGGCCCCGCAATTTGAGAAGGATGTGAAGGTCCTTGAATGTGTGCAGAGGAGAGCAGCCAAGCTGGTGAAAGGGCTGGAAGGAATGTCCCGTGAGGAGCAGCTCAAGACTTTGGACTTGTCTAGTTTGGAGAAGAGGAGGCTGAGGGGTGACCACATCGCTCTCTACACCTTCCTGAGGAGGGGACATGGAGGGGGAGGTGCTGAGCATTTCTCCCTGGGATCCAGTGATAGGATGTGTGGGAATGGTTCAAAGCAGTGCTGGGGGAGGTTTGGACTGGACGTTAGGGAGCATTTCTTTACTGAGAGAGCGGTCAAACCCTGGAACAGGCTTCCTCAAGGGGTGGCCGATAACCCTGAGCCAGCCAGTGTTTACGAGGCATTTGGACAATGCCTTTAACAACATGCTTTAACTTTTGGTCAGCCCTGAAAGGGTCAAGCAGTTGGACTAGATGATTGTTGTAGGTCCCTTCCAACTGGGAATATTCTGTTCTATTCACGTGAGATATAACTCTGCCGTCATGCGAGTGGCAGTTCAGCTGAGGGCTGACCACCGCCTCCCCAGCAGCTCTAGCCATCAAACTCCCATTGGTTTTTAGTGTTTCTTTGATGCCCTTGTTTAACTGCTGTCATCAGAGTACCTTTACTGATTTGGATTGTCCAGACTCTATGGAAAGGAAATTTTTCTTTGCCTTCATCAAATCTGCACTTACTTACAAATAAATACAGATATATTGCATTAATTTTTATACATATATAAAAATTTTCTGTTTCCCTTACACATGCCTGTGTTGCAGGCAGGGAAGAATGTGTATAGGAAGGGTCTCTGCCCTCTCTGATGTCGGAGTGATGATGAGAGAGCATTCCTTTTAGCTACTGCTGGTTCAGACAAATCTAAAAAGCTCTTGGGAAGAGAGGACCAGAGCTCCAGGATTACAGGGGATCGGTATAAGCAGGTGAGAGTATACTCACAGCAGTCGAATGTAGGCGTTTGCCTCTGAAGATTTATGAGAACAGGCTGTCCTTGCAGGGTGGCAGCAGGAAGGACGATTTGAGAAGTTGGGGAGAATTACAAGGAACAGCAATTTCCTTCTTGAGCAAATTTACTTTTTGTTTTGTTTTTGTAAAAGAGTTTGTTGTTTTTTTTCTTTTCCTTTTTTTTTTTTTTCCTCATTTGCCCAGCCAATACTGAAGCTTTCTCCCTGCCTTCTCATTTTATACCAGCTGCTGAGCAGGATTAGACAGTGCCGGGATCAGGGAAGTAAACACCGTCGAAGGTGCCAGAAACTTAAGTAGAAGATATTCTCAGGTAGTATGAAATTTACAAGTCTCTTCACAGATGTCAGGTTCTCTATGCTGTCTTTTCTAGTGTCAGATTATTTTAGGTATATTTTTATTCAAAGATGCGCATTATTCATGGTTAGTAAATTAGCCTTTTCTGCATTGGTTTTGGTGTGTTGTTCAATTTTGGTCTCTTTCTTTCAATTCCCCACCCACTATGTGTAGTAGAGAAAGTGAAAAACAAACAAGAAACCCACAAAAAAACACCCATGGGAGTAAACCCTTGGAGACTTCTAAATGCTGTGTTCTGACTTGGAAAGGGTTGACTTTGGTGCTTCGACTTGATCCCTGTCCGTTTTGAGCATCCTCACTTACCTTAAAGATGTTGTTGGGTTTCCATGTGTATGGTCATTTCCATCCAGTTTGTATTGTGGAATCACAGCTGATCAGATGCGAGAGATGGGTGACTACCAGACAGAGGTTCCTGTCGCTTTAGTTTCCAAAATCTTGATGCTAACCTCTGCTGGTTTGGATCTGAAAACTTTGGGGTTCTATGGCTTTAATAGCCTTGGCTATTAAAGACAAAGAATGCTGATAACAAAGTTTAATGGAGCATATAGAATTTTTTTTTCTTTAATAGAGTTAGATTTGTAGAGAATCTAGCTGTGGTAATATTTGTGTAGTGAAAATGCATTAGAGGAGCTTTTTTTGAGGTAATGAAAATAATAAAAAAATGAATGTTTATTGTTATGTAAGAATGTATATATTTTTTTAGCTGGGATAACTCAAGTCCACCCTGATTTCCCAAACTTATGTAACCAGACACTCCACTTTTTAGCTATTAGATGTTGACACTGTAATGTTTTCTTATCAGAATTCAAGATGTTCATCAGATGGCTTTTACTTTTTATAAGAGGGAATTATAATCTTCTTCTGGAGTGGGATTTTGGTACAGTATGAGCTGAAGTTTTGTCCTCAGGGTAAATAGAATACATGAATAATAAGCGCACACACACCATCAATCAAATACAGTGTTCCTTATTTTCTGCCATATTGCTTTTTCAAAATTTTCAGTACTATATTGTAGTTGAGGATTGTCTTTTGCTGTAAAGCAAAAGTAATATGCTGCATAAAACATACAGAAGACAAAAATTCCAGTAACATGTATCTGTAGATGTAGCAGCTGCTAGAAAACTGATTTCTGGTGAATCAAGTAAGTCTGATTTCAAACTCAATTTCCATGATTAGTCAGTGAAAGTTGGATGTAAATTTTTCTTAATGTACGTATCTGTTGAAGGATCTAAGCCTTGATTTTATTCAGGTTTAGCTTAGAGATTTTAATAATGGAGATGCTTAGTCTTTAATATGATGTAAGCTATGCTGGTCATAGTGGCTGTAATGTAAGTTAGAAGAAGCAGGTTTATGGGACTGCGTTGCTCTTGGTGTGGGTTTGAAATCACACCTTTCAGTAAACAAGTTCAACTTTGAAAATAGGAATTGCCTTGCCTTTGTTACCTGAAATGGTGAAAGGGAGGATTGCAGAATTGCATTGGCCGTATTGTGTAAACACCCAAGATTGTTTTTCCAAAGTATGACACTTGAAGAAGTGGCACCTTCAGCCAGCAGCTCCACCAACAGCTGGAGCTGGTTCTGAAAGCTCTCTGCCCAAAGAACCAGACCCTCTGGTGCTTGGTCCCATTGGGCTGCAGCAGGACGAGGAGATGGCACCGAGGCTGGCAGTGGTGGGAGGGCAGTGCTGCTGGCACCGTCTCACTTGGCATCTGTCTCAACGGCAGAAAACATCTGGGTGAAGCGTTGGGGAAATTTCTTCTCCCATCACATGCTGCGTTCTCATCCAGTTTGTCAGTTAAGCTGAAATGTGGTCATCGTGCTTTGGAAGTCAAGTCTTGGTTCTTCCTATCTACAGAGAACGTTTGCAGGGGTCAAAGATAAGTGATAATAGAAGGTGCTCTCAGATTCTTGACAAAAGCCAAACAAGGTCAAGTGGCTGGAATGAGACCTATAGAGGCTTGAAATAAGGTACAGTTTTCTAGTAGCAAGGCTGGTGCAATATACTAAATGAGAGCAGTGGACTCATGACCATTTAAATCTTCTAAGCAACATCATTCTGAAAGATGCTCTTTAATCTGGTTTTGGAAAAAATTCTGTGGCCTGTGTGGGTAGCTGGAAGGGAAGGCTCTCATGTGTTGAGGGTTCCCCTTGGTATGGGGTCCTGTAAATAGCATACTTCATCTTCTCCATCCCCGGCCCATGGAGTGGAGAGAATGGGCTGTGTTGCTCAAAACATGCTGTAGTCAAAAAAAAAAAAAAAAAAAGAAAAAAGAAAAAAAGCATGATGGCTTAAGAAATTGCCTCCTTGCAGCTGCTTCCTCTCCTGAAAACTAATACATCTGCAAATCAAGTGCCAAAAGGAATCGCGTGTTCCTCAACCTCCAGAGCAGAGGTAGGTGGCTGACTTGAACCCGTTAGTAAATGCTATTTAAACTAAAGCGATGGGAGACAGTGGTTTTGATAAAAATCCTGGGCTTAGAGCCTCACTGATTGCACCCATGGATCAGCTCCTGGTGGCACTCTTCTCTGTCCTGTTCTTTGCCCAAGGCGCATGAATAACTTGGTCTCCTGAAAGAATGTTTTAGCCACACATGACTATGTCCAATAGAGGGATTAAAAAGAGATACTAGCCTGTGAAATGCAGACAGTTGGGTAGATAACCCATTGGCCAAGTTTCAACCTATGAAGCTATGAAAGGATGTTGTTTTGATTTGCGAAGGATATTGTAGCCTACAGTTCAGGTGTTTGTTGATCCCCGACAAAGTCAGCAAAGGAGGCTCAATTTCACAAATCACTTAGTCTTCACTCTGCACTGGAAACTTTCCCACTTCAGCACTCCAAGGGTGTATGTCTGTACTGGCGAGATACCCAGGCTGCAGTGGGGACAGCAAACAGTCTGGTAGGAGCATCTCGATGCTTATGAAGAGCTGTCTGAATTATCTCACAATGTATTAGGCTGCTTAAGGCACTTTCTGGAGGACTTGCCACACACGATACCGTGGGCTGTACACCATTGTGCAGTCACGTATTTTCTATGTAAAACCTATACTAATAGATGTTTGAGGTCTATGCCATATGTGCTTCATAGTTTACCAGGGATGCAGTTTGTTGCAGGTGAGCTACTCTAATTAGTTTATTCGCCTTCCCATTATGAGTGGGAGGATATCCTGTGAATAGGCATAGGCAATATCTCTTACTCAAGAGCATTCACAATTGGCTAATATGCATACTAAATGTTTTATTGATTGCTCTGTAGATATTTCATGGAAGTGATTGTAGTTTTTCATGAAAAAGCTGACCAGGTCTTAAGTGTGTAACTCAGTTATGATAAAGCACCATGTTTGAGGAACTAGAATTAACTACAGGAATACTCTACCACTGGAATCCCAGGCTGTGAGAGCAGTTTACACTGATCAGTAATTCTGTAAAGTGAGATGTCAGTTTGCACGAAAATCAGTTAAATTTTGTGAATACTCAAAGGTTTTTTTAATGGTAAACTTTGTGAACAAGGTTCAGACTCGTGCATTTATATTTTCAGGGTGAATTGGGAGAGGCAAAACCTTTACATAATACAATAAATTAAAAAAAAAGCCCAATTTCTCGCATCTCTAACATGTGAGACTTGGCGAGTTCCTTGGCGGTAGTGACAGAACCAGCGTATGGGCACAGGCTAACAGATCTTTCTGTCTTTTGAAACTGTTGCTTTATGTCAAACTGCTCCATTGCTTACTTGGCATCTTCCATTGACTCTTGGCACAAAAACCAAGGACATTAAACCATAACTTAGCTTTCTTAAAGGAAAATACCTCTCTTTTCTGTTTTTTCTCCCTTTACCCTTGTCTTTCAGTTATACCTGCCGCCACTTGCGGAGATATGTATATGTCTTGGACAAACTGTATTTCCCCCACTCTCACTGCTCTACGCTGCAGCATTGCTTCTCGACCCTCAGTGACAATGGAGAGGAACTCTTGTCTTTAACTTGTTCTCACATTCTCAGATCCTATGCTTCCAGGTTATTAACCTCTGCTCTCCGTTTACTGCATGCTGCATGCTTTGTGACTGATCTGTGCATGTTTTCAGTAAACAGATGAATAATGTTAATTTCTAAGGGGATGGTTTGTGTCTTTATGGCATTCTTGATGTATGTCCTAAAAAGTGTGGTAGAAATGGGACTCCAATAATGGCTTGGTTTTGTTTTTTGTTTTTGTTTTTGTTTTTTTTTTTTTTTTGGGTTGTTTTTTTTATTTAGAAGACAACTTCTGGAATTAATGTGTGGCCTTTGGAAGTTTTAAATGCTTTTTATGTTAAAAGTATTTTAATCCTTTTCCAAAGCTATGACCTAAGAACGTAAGCTGTGATTCACAAAGCTTCCACAGAGTTATGTTGTTTGTTTGGAATTAGTGCAGAGATGCAAGTTGTCTTACATGGAAGTGTCTAATACTTTCTTGACACCCGTTTTTTTCTTAACATTGCCTACATAAATTGCTTTTTGAGAATGCGAACGATAGAAATTTTTTCCTCAAATTCAGTAAATTGTCATGGCACTTAATGATAAATTAAGAAAGATCTGCCTTTTTTCATACTCTTGATCAGTTCTGATTATACAGAATATGAATGGTGAGAATCCATCAGCCCAAAATGACAACATAAAATCCGTCTTCATGATGCACAAATAAAGCTACTCCACAGAAACAGTAAAATAGTGGGAATTTAAAAATAAATTCTACTTGCAGTACCCAAATATTGTGTTGTTTTGTTTTGTTTTCTTTAAATTTAAAAAGATTTAAAAGCTCTAAGATGTTTGCTCCAAGTAAAAAATTTAAGTTTTACTATTTCACTGTTGACGCTGCGGATGATAAAATACATTGACCAAGATGCTAGAAGTTTTAGGAAAACAAGGAAAAAATTGCATGACAAAATTGATCAGAACATGGAAAGCATCCAGGGTGGAAATGCAGCTTCCCAGCTAAGCCAGCATACAATAGCAATAGACCACACAGTAAACATAAGTAAAACCAGCTTGATTGTCAAGGGAAGAAAATATGGCATGCAAGCTGAAATAGCTCTTTTTGTACAAAAGAAATTTTGTAGTAGTACATAATGATGGAGAGTTACACTGAAGGATCTCAACAGGAGATGAAAATCTAGCTGTCCCAGGGGCATTCTCCAGATTAATGTGGAACAGGGTTATGGTATTAAAGTAGGTAGGCAAAACCCTAAGATTTCAAAGGCATTAGTTAAAAATTAATAATAATAATGAGGGCAGTCCACACCAAAATCTTGTTTAAGATCAAATGTTTTACATGTAGGAATGATATCCTAAAAACATAGAAGAAATGGCATTAATTATTCCAGCTTGTTTCAATGAAATTTTGGTAATTCTGTACAATGGCAACACTACAACCAACATTAAGTTGGTAAAATCATCCTTGGGAGACTAAGTACTGCTCCATGGATATTGCATCTTTCAGGTGGCTTTATGGATGAAAATAAGCACTGATAACACTACACGCATTTTCATATAACAAGCCTGTAAAGTTTTCGAGCAAGAAGTTCATCTAGTTAGTCCCCATGCTGACACTGATGGAGAAATAGTTTACTGGTATTACTTTCTGAAACAGAGTTATGCATCAGTTGAGATATATTAGAATTTATCAGCCTGGTAGACTGTAAAATCTCCGGCTTTCATTAGAGGCTATCCTTTTATGAGATAGAAGGAGGACAGAGTATTTGAAATGGAAATTGCTGCTTGGAAAATATATAGGTAGCAGGTTTTAGTGGCTAATTCTCTGTTGTTATTACAAGTGTGTGCCCAGGAAACTTGTCTGCGTAAGTCTATAATAGCGTCAAATACAGTGGCATATATGGAGGTGCCCCAAAAAGTGGGTTTTGTGTGAATCTGTGCAAGTGTCCTGTATTAAGTCCTGCAGTATTTCATCCTGTGAACCACCTGCTTAGGGAAGAGATGGAATGCATGAATTACTAAAGGCAGAGGATAATTAGTCACGGCGATTTATAAATCACAACCCTCCCATCCAGCCCTCTTTTGCAGTGCTCCTGGTAAAGAATATAGAACTTAGCCCTGAGTAGTGGCTGGTCTCCAACACTGTCCTGATACTCCTGGATGACATTGCCTGACTTCAAACATCCCGTAGAATTAAAGTTTTTATTCCCATTTTGGCACATTTTGTGTGCAAACACAAATATGTATATGAACAGTTTTACCTTTAATTTGGAGGTTGGGGAGAGGAAATTAATAAAAGTAAAACAAAGGAGAAAAGGTGAAGACGGCTTTGGAATAATGGCACTGACTAATAATAGTAGTTAACAACCACTGTTTTCCCTTAAAGCACTTATAAAAGTGTGTTTGTGCTGCTGGGTGATCAATGTTCTCATTTTCAAGCTCCCACAGATTTGTGTAAAATACTGGTGGTGACCTGTCACATCTCTAGGCACACCGCATCCCACACTTACTGAAGAGCTAACACTGGTTAAAGTGGGGGAGAAGGGAAGGAAAATAGTATGTATTCTGCTATCCTGCCCGGAGTAAGCCCGCAGCACCAGGTCTCCAGGCAGCTTTAATTGGGATTTAGTGCCAGCGTTGCTTTCGATGGCTTTTCTAAATTATAAAAAACAGGGGAGACACATCACCTATTTTACTAGGCAGTGCATTAGCTTAGCATAAATATTGAGCCTGGGATTGTAACCTGTCATTGCTACTGTCTAATAATTCTGTTGTGGCTGTGCCATTTATTGATTATTGCAGTAAGTGTGCTTCGTGATGTGAAGTATGTTCTCCCACCCTTACCGTAATGGTTTCCTTTTGAATTGCATGTTCATCATGTGATGTTTTAATGCTCGTGTGTGTTCCCTTTTTCTTTTAAACCTCTTTGGGTTGCAGTCAATCTCAGGAAGATTGTTTTTGAAAATGAAATTGGCTTAGTGCATGTACTAGCAAAAGGCAGCTAACAAGCAATGATTTGTTTTGGGATGCTGAACAAATTAAGGACAGTTTTATTTTCATAGCTAGCTTGACATTGTTTGTGTGAAAGCAGGAAATATGGTCTTGCTGAGCCTTGTAAATTGAGTAAACATGTTCATGAAGCAGAAGAGCAAAAGGAAAAATTATATGGATTCACTTGAATTAAGTTTTTCTGCCCAGAGAAAAAAAAAGACAAGGAAAGATGATGTCAAATTTACACAGTTTACCTCTTTTGCCTATCTTTTATTACTTAATGTTAGGTTTGTTTAAACAGCAAAATGTATCTAATAAGATTTTAATGCTCCCTTTCAGAAGTGTTCTGGCACATTGTCTGAAGCCTGTACAGGATAAGATTTGCAGTCGTACCCCTCCCATGCCATCAGAGTCGATGGAATTCTGCAATTACATTAATTTAAGAATGTGCAGTCTTTGCAGGATCAGGGCCTTGGAGGTTAGCTTTAAAAAATACTGCTAATTACCAGAAATGTTTCTGTCGCTGCAATGTGATGGTGAAGTACTGCATAAAGTCAATTCGTATTCATTACCCAGTCGCCAGCTCCTTTTTTCCTTGGAGCGTGAGCTGTGCTGGGGCATTGGAGCCTGATCCCAGGGATGTATGGACAGCCCTTTGTCATGGGACCAATTACTGGCCTTCAGTACATACAGGAGAGGTGTCAGAGTATCATCCTCAAAAACAGCTAAAACATTTGCAAGTCTGACATACTTGCTTTGGCTTTAGTCTGTGAAGGGAAGGTGGGGAGAAAGATGAGGCAGATACGTTTATTAATGACCCTTAAATGGGTTTTGCGTGGATTAATGCAATACAGGGAAGTACATCAGTTAGTATTTTTTCACATGGGTTTTGACGAGTGTGGATTCCTTTTCTCTGATTATATAGATCACCTTGAGCATTTGTTTACATTCAATTTTTTAGCAGTTAATATAATACTCTCACCCTAAGTCAGTGCAAGTAAAATGTCAGTGTGTCAGCCTTGCGTGAGTACTAGCTGGGTAACAGCAGGTCCAGGTGCTCTCTTCAAGAGTCCCTTCAGCCTTCTGAAGACTGGTCCTTTTCTGTTTTCCTGCTATTTCCAATTAAAGCACTCAGTTCTTTGTAACTTTTGAAAATACTTTATATTACTTCTGATACTTGCTCTGTGTGATATTTGAAATATGAAGCACCAAAGATTGATCCTTACTTCACTGGGAGCTTCACCTGTGAGAGGTGATACTGAAAATGTGCACCACGTAAATAGAATCAAAGCATTATTGAGAAATACAAACAGTTATATTATAAACATCTAGTAGGTGGGACAACATATAACCACAGCAGTCAACAAGATGAGCAATATTATTTTGACTTTAATGATCATTTAAATGGGAAGGTCTCTATTTGGTATCACTCTGCTGACAGGTTGCCCAGAGAGAAGTCAGTGCAGGTAGGCTTCCATCCAAATGGTGCGTGGAAAGCAAAAATGTTGTAAATTGGTGTAGGCAGATGAAGTTGGTTGAGAATGAGACAATTTCCAAAGGTGACAAAGAAATCTTACTTCTGCAGGGAAGTCATGCTTGAGTCTTACCTCATAAGAGGTCCCAGTCACAGGACTTTGATCTTTATTGATATCTTTATTGACTAATACCTCAATAAAAATCTGAGAAAGGAGCATAATTTGTGATGTAGTAATTGGACCTTATCGAAAAGGCTTTTTAAGTCTTTAGAAGTTTTGAACAACAGCTTGCTTTTTTCATGTTTTATGAATAAAACCACTTATGTCATAGGATTGGAAGTAGAATAATGAAAATGGCAGAGTCTGGACCCGTCACAGGCGAGAAATACCTTCACTTCATTTATCACTAAAGCAAACTATTTTTGGAATAGTAGATAACTTAGCTTAAAAATTGTTGTGTTTTTTTTTAATTGTATTTCTCCAATGAAAAAGTCTAAAAGTCTTGGTGGATTTAAGGGCTTTTTAAGAATAAAGTGGCTCGATACTCTCTTGACAACACTGATTAAAACCTTTTGTTCTGAGGGATATGTTAGTAAGATTCTGTGCCTCGCCTCCAAAACTGGCATCCGACCGATGGTCTGTGGGTCCTTTTCCTTTTCCTTTCCTTTTTCCTTTCTGCTCCCACAAGTGTTATTTCGTGTGCTCCGCTCAGCATCCTGCCAAGCCAGAAGGCGGATGAGAACAGAATTGGTAGCCATTCAGGGATTACAGTATCATTGCATTATCATAGAGTATAATTATGGGTTGGTTGGGAAATTTTTCTTGTTATTGAGGCATATGTCATTATTCTTCCAGCTTCTAACATCAGAGTTGGAAATTGTGCATTTTTGTGACAATTAAAATTTTTTTCTCTTAACGTGATCAACTCTACACTGACAAGTTCCAACTGCTGCAGTTACCGGTGTTGAACGTAAAGACTCAGAGATGTTCTTTTTCCTGATGGGTTTCATATTCATTGTTTAATTATTTTTTTCTGGAATGCAAACCCAGTGCTGTGGGTTGCTGTAATAATCATTGATTTCAGTGATTATGGTATGTGCATTTTAAACTTCAGTCCTAGGTAGACCATGGAACAGCTGACAATTTAATTAACTTGCTGAAAGAAAAGTAAAAATAAGCAAAAATGGATAAAGGAAAAACAGACAATCAAGCTACATTAATATTTCTTTGAGGATGCAGGCTGGTTTTTTAATACCAATATGCTGAGATTTCTATAGAGCAGCCTGCAAGTTTTTATGGAAACTCTGTTCTCTGAGCTTCCATGCAGGATGTTTTGTGTGGACTCAGTTCCCAATCTGGGATCACAGGTCAGGAGATGAGGCTTTTTTCTTTGGCCACTGCGATGCTGTGGAACAACATTTCCCTGAAATCCAGTTCATTTAATCATTTTCCTTTGGGAAAAAAATAGAAATTTGAAAAAAAAAGTCAAAGGTGTGTTGAATTAATTTAATTTAATGTTTTATTGCTTTTTGATGGTGATTTTTAGTCAGCTGCTGATAATTTTACTGAAGGGTCGGAGTTTTTTTGTTATGGAAGGATCACTTTACACTCAGTGTTGAATGACTTGGCAGAGGGGAATTGTTTATAAATAATTCTATTACAAATTATTTGTCTTTGTGCTGCACAGCATATCGATCATGAAACCAGTGAGAGATAAAATCCATGCTGTGGGTATTCGGTGGGTGAAAAAAGACCTAGCTTGTAGGCCTCAAAATGCAGTTTAACTGGATGTTCATCAAATGGGTGCACCTCTAGTTAGAAACCCTTGTGCGTTGGTTCATTAACTCCTACCCTTTTTAAAATAATGTACCGAGAACAGTTTTTAGGGAAGCAGCGATCACTGAAGGGGAAAGATTGCCGATACCAAGAAGTAACCATCTAAGCCGGGTGCAAGCAAGGTGTGTGTTTACAGAGCCGGTAGAATTTCATGCACGTAGGCCACGCTCTTGGGATAAGAGCTCCAGGTAGCATTGACTTTGAAAGGACTTGTAAGTACTCTGAGGCAGTTTTATGAGTTTGCTCTGCAATGATTTGGGAGATTAAGGGTAAATAAATTCTTTAATAAGGAGCCTTTTCGTATGCAAAAGCGTAATGCACTCCAGTAGCTGGAAATGGAAGCAAAACCAATTGAGACTGGCTTGTGTTTTTTTTACACGGTGGTTGAGTCACTGGAATAGTTTAACAAGGGCTCTGGATTTCCCAAGATTGGAATTTTTAAATGAGATTGGATGTTTTCCTAAAAGATATGTCCAAGTCCAGCCACAGCTATTGGACTTGAAGGAGGAAGTAGCTGCGGGAATTCCTATGGCTTGTGTCAGACAAGCTGATCAAAGTGGCTTCTTTTGGCATTAAAAATCGGAGTTAAGGCCAATTGCCATGCAGGATTTTGTTGTTTTATTTGTCTCTCAGATTTCTTTAAAAGACTACGTTTTGATTCAGAATTCTCCCTTTACAAATGTTATCTCTTCAGGTTCTATCCCCCAGGTGATCTGACCCAAATAGCACAAAACAGCACAGCATGCCAAAACCCTGCGTTCTCATGCACCAAAACCAAAAATAAATGGAAAGGGAAAAATTGCAAGAGCTCTGTTCTTTCTATATAACAAACTTTATCCCTCCCACCCTGGTAAAAACGTATCACATGATAATAGCCATGATCTAGATGCATTCTACCACATTAGCATGTGAAACTAAAACACATCTCGATCAGACGGAATTATTTTTAATTGAATGCTTATGATCCCATGTTCCCATGAGATGAATTTGGAACAAAATTACTTTCACACATTTCCATTGTAGCAGTATGTTTGGAGTCCGGGGGTTTTGTGTTCATACGTAATGTCTGGCAATTAATCAGGATTGGGGAGGGTGTCTTATTCTTTTATAAGTATGTAAATAAGCTATTGTTTGGAGACTAAAAAGAGAAATATTCTATAGCTTGCATGAAGAGTTCAGGAGGATGCTAATAAAATGAATGTCAGACTTAATATAGTTTCATAGTTTATAGCTGAGAGCAGAAAGGACGTATGCTCATGTTAGCCAGTCTTCTGCTTAGACCAAAAAGGCTCACTGAGGTTCAGTTCCTCTGTGGTATCTGCTGACTTTGCTGGGGTGCAGAACAGCACCTCTCCAGCCGCCTCAGTAAGTCATGGTCACTGGCAGCATGGACTGCAGTGTGGGAATTCTTTGGTTTGTCCATCTAGGTGATGCCCTGTTTTCTGGTTTGGTTTCCCAGACAGCATTGCGTGAACTTTGGCTAGTGAAGGCAACTTAGTAAAATGTGTAATTATTGCCTAAATATAGAGAATTATTCACTTAGAAAATAACAAACATATGTTACTGATTCAAAACATCTTCCAATTTGTCAAATTAAAGCACATATTCTCACCAAAGCTACATTTTGGCTTATGCAGAAGTCCTCTTCATCATGAGCTCTTGTTGCAAATCAACAAACTGTAGCTGTGATTCCAGCACTCCTTATGTTCGGATGAAACTAGTCAAAAGTACTGACTGCAGCTAGAATTATCACAATTGATAATTGTGATTAAGATGCTCCAACCAGAATGCCTGAAGTTAAGCATCAAAATGAATACTTCCCCCTCCACCCCACCCGCCCCCTTTTTCGGTAGTGAGGCTATCTACGTCTTGCAATGAATTGAGAACGAAATGTTTAATCCCTAACAGTGGATGTCTAGAGATCTGGGTTTCCATCTGGAACTGGATAGCGTCTTAAGTACTACAATATTTCAAAAAACTTTGCAAACCTGAGTGACAAGTGAGTCCCAGGTACCCTGGAAGAATGGTGGAGCAAGTAACTTTGTAGGTGTCTCTTGGAGACAAAGATGCAGGTGATTAAGTGATTCAAATCACGCAGATGAACTGGGGTGATGAATGAAGTTTTAGGAAAGGACTTTGAAGAACAGAAGCAACAAGAGATTTCTGTTGTTAATGTGAGAGACAAGACACTGGGTGCAAAGTATCCTGCTCCATAAAACATGTAAAATTTTAGTTCAGCAGTAACTTTTAATCAATAAACCCAACAATCAATAGTGCAGTTAAAAAAAAGAAAAAAAACTCACAACATACTCTTAACATCATATGTGGCTTTCAGTTGGAATGTCATTTGGTTAATGGAATTTTGGGAAAAAGATGTACTGCTGAGTAGTCTGCTGAGTTTAGGCTGATAGTGCAAGCACACCTAGTTGTTTTACGCATACTGGCTGACTTCAGGATACTGAATGGTATGTTAGTTTAAAAGCGATGATTCCAAGAGATAAACCTTATATAGTAACATCCAGATTTTTTTCAGTAAGCCCAGACTGTCTCAAAGCAGATGTTGTGATAAGTGCCGCAGAGATGTTCTGCACAGGAGCCACAGGGTAGAACTGCTTACTGCAAATACCTGACAGTTTTCATTTTCCTAATTAATTGCAGCTCCAAGTAGCTTGAGTGTGGAAACTTTTTTTTAAAAAAAAAACCACAATAACAATGTAAGTGATTAGAAGCATCATCCTCATGGTTCTCCGTCTGGAGTAGTTCTGGGTGGGTGGTCTCCCGGTTGTCCAGCCGTTCAATTTAAAGGAGCGATTCTCCAGCCAAGAGGCAAGTGCCACCAGCAAGGTGTGGTGAGGACACGGCAGCCGTGGCAGAGCCCCCGGCCACACAGTCCCACAGACCTGCCCGTGCTCCTGGGGGACACGGAGGCTGCACGGCCCCCGCCTGTCCGGGGCAGGATGGGGAGGAAAGGAGCTGGATGGAGGGAACAGGGAACGTTGCCGATGTGCTTAGCAGAGGTGTAGCGGCTGAAGATTTGGAAACTGGCATGCGGATCCAGTCATAGTGATCTAAATGACCCGGGACGTTCCAGATTTGCAGAGTTGGTAACACTGTAGGAACTATTTCTTTTGTTCATATCATTGCCACCTTCTCATGAGAACATCTGACTACAAGAACTGTCCTTTCTTCTCCCATTTTGGTATCGCCATTTCTCACCACAGCCTACTTGACCAAGAAATGCAGAGGTGGAAAAAAAAGGCAGGGGGGAGGGGGGAATCAGTCAGCTTTTTATTCTAATCCTCCAAAGGATTGATTTCAGTTGTGTAAGGAGGTTTTGGATCCCCACACTACAGCAGGATGTAGGGGTTGAGAGCTGTGAGCTATTCTTAAGTGTTTTTGTTCTTTCGTGTTTGTAAGCTGAATTTGTGAGAAAACATTGATGAGAATGCTCCCACTGCACCAGCCGCAGATCACAAAAAGCAGTGGGAGAGGAAAATAAGAACAACCACAACTGGTTTCCAAAGATGACTAATCCTGCAGCCCCAGTGTAACCTCCAGGACAATGATTAGCATTTGGCTTTTCTTCTAAATGCTGGAAAAGTTTTCTGGGGCGTCAGCCTAGCTGAAAACTAGTTCAATACGTGTACACTAATGAAAGAAGATTTTAAAGTTTCCATTTAATGTTCCTGCCTCATGTACTTGGTTACTTTAAATACTTCTAGGTGCATAACATGCAGTATCACATCTCATCTATGTTCCATATTAGTTATCAGAACATTATATGAAAGAGGAAAATCCAGTTTTGTAGGTAGGATAAAATAAGATACGTCCAAGGGAAGTGACCTGTCAGGAATCGTGGGATAGGTTTTTTGACTTCTACCTGGTGAAAATTCTACCCTTACGTTTTGTAAGCTGGCATAGATTGAAGTGCAGTCCAGCTTACTGGTCTTCCACCGAGAAGTGAGCCTCAGAGGAACCTCTACACTGCTGGAGGTGAACCTCAACCCTACTGACCCTTAAACACCACTAAAGTTCTTGTTATGTGTTTGGTAGTGCATGGTCCTACAAAGAGCTGTGCTTTCTTAAATTAGAGTTTTACTGTGAGCTCTGCTGTGATTGCTCATCAGTTTTGCAGAAGTTTTAAGAGAATTCCATGTAGGTATTGTACTTTTCTCAGGAGTGCAAAAAAGTGCAAGTGCTTGCTTTCAATGTGGTGTTTGCCCAGCAGAAAATAAAAATTGGTGATTGTAAAAAAAACTTCAATAAATAAAATCAGATCTTTCTGATGCTGCATTTTTCTAATTAATCACCAAGACATCTTCTTGCTACTGCAGGATTTTACCCTAAAATGTATTTCCTGTGTTTCCCAAAGTGTACAATAGTACAATTGTGGCTTTGCTGGTTTCTACATTGACTTGGTGCTCATTTCCAGTAGGCTCTGTTCGTTGCATTTTGTTGTTTGTTGCAACTGTGCTACTTGTTTAGCCATGCTCATGGTGATTCCAGGGAGTCACCGAGTGGCTGAGGTTGGGAGGCACCTCTGGAGATCATCACATCCAAGGCAGGACCACCTAGAGCCAGTTGCCCAAGGCCGTGTTCAGTTGATTTTTTTTTTATGTCCAGGGATGGTGACTCCACAAACCCTCTGGTTAACTTGGTTGATTTCTTACATTTAAATGCAATTTCCTGTATTTCAGTTTGTGCCCATTTCCTCTTGTCCTCTCTCTGGGCACTGCTGAGTCTGGCATCATCCTCTTTCCACCTTCCCATCTGATATTTGTATGTGCTGAGATCCCCTCGAGCCTCTTCTTCCCCAGGCTAATCAGTCCTAGGTGTCTCAGCCTTTCTTTGTGTGTCAGACGCTCCACTCTCTTCATCATCGTTGTGGCTCTTCGCTGGACTCACTCCAGTATCTGCACGTCTCTACTACTCGGGAGCCCAGTGCTCCAGGTGAGGCTTCCCCAGCGCTGAGCAGAGAAGCAGGCTCGCCTCCCTTGATGGCCAACGCTCCGCATAACGCAGCCCACAGTGCCATTGGCTTTCTTCGCCATGAGGGTGCATTGCTGCTGTACATTCAACCTGGCGTCCACCAGGACCCTTAGGTCCTCTTGTGCAAAGCTGCTTTGTAGCTGGTCGGCCCTCAACGTGCAGGATCTAATATTTCCCTTGGTTGGGTTTCACGAGGTTTCTGTTGGGCTGTTTCTCCAGCCTGTCCAGATCCCCCTCGACAGCAGAACAACCGTCTGGTGCATCTGCCTCTCCTCCCCATTCTGTGTCACCTGCAAACGTGCCGATGGCACACTCTGTCCCACCGGCCGGGTCACTAATGAAGATGTTAAAGGGCATTGGGCCCAAAGTTAACGCTGTTCTCTGAGCCCATCTGTTCAGCCAGTTTTCTGTCCACCTGCCCAGCCTCAGCTTCATTGGTTTGTCACAACTTGGCTTAATTGGAAAATACTGTGATTATCTTGATTGTACTTTCAAGCCTTTATAATGACTGTATAGCTGATTACATTTACAAATTGCTTTAGCATTGAGAATAGTTTGGGCCTCAGATTAATCCAGATTATACCAGCAGGGTTGTGAAAACTCACCTTTGCACGCCTTCGGTTGGCACGTAGATAAAAGTAAATTCAGAAAGATATTTTTAAGTGCCTAGAAAGCCATGTTGTATCTCTTCTGAGTATCCCACTGAAATACATTTTGTCTTTGGTCCCATGCTGTGGCTTTGCCATTTGTTTCCCAAGGTGGAGAGGAATTAAGATCCCAACCCATGGGGATTATACTTGCTTTTTGTACAGTATAGGATAGAAGACTGTTGGTGTTTGCTTTATCGTCATGCTAATTCAGTTCTTGGAACTGTTATCCTTGTTTTGGGAAAAACAGAGAGTGACCTGGAACATCACAGAAATTTGTCTTTTTTAAAAGTGCATTTTGGGCAAGGTATTTTTTAGGAATTGGGAGGACTTTTGAATTGATAGAGGCAGAAAGAATTACACAGGGGAATAAGATGTATAAAACTGTGTGGGAGGTAAAGCGCAAAAGCACAACCTCTTTTCTCTGTGGGAATGAGGTTAATTTCCAAATAAATTGAAGACAATGTAAATTTAATTACTGTGCAACTTGAGGGAGTGGGACTTAAAAAAAATATATCATGTTGGTTTTTAAGATGGAAAAATATTGCACAACTGCAAGTATGCTGAAATGAATCATTAAATCAAATCGGTATCAGTTTTCCCACCAATCTCGAGACTTGAATGTGTTTGTCTGAAGGCAATAGAATAACCTCTCTTTTGAATGACAAGTTCAATAGTGAGTAAGGTAATTTAGGATGACAGAGTATGTGGGAAATAATGACCATTTTCCTACTGAAAATGTAACGAACAATAACTTTGAAGTGCTGCCTGAAATAAAATCTGCTTTCTCTTACATAAGGGCTCTTGCCCATGTTTCTAAATCTTACCGGTAATGTCTGTAACACCTTTTTAAGTGAAGAACAAAATTAAAAACCCTGTCAGGCAGACTACAGTGAAGAAGCATGATTACATTTTAGCTCTGTCAAGGTCGGATTATGAAACACGGGCAAGACGTGCTTTTTGCTAAATATGGGAAGTATTTTTATGAAAGATGAAGGGACGGTCAAAGACAGAGCTCCTTCAGGATGCTGACAAGCCTTTTCCTGCTGCAAGCCACGGTGATTTTGATCGCACGCATTTGTTGTTTGGGAGAGCAGTACTGGTGATGCAGACAAAAGCTGGGCGAATTCAGTACTCCAAACATTTTTCCTTCCTTAAAGGCTTCCAGATGATCTGTTCTGAAAGTGTCATCTTCCTGCAATGATGAGTAGTTTAGAGCATTTCAAACTGTCTGTAAGATATTTCTAAAAATGTTCGGTAGATGCTGAAGACGGTGCTATGTTCTTGATACGTATGTGCCGTACTGGGGAGTTGTGTTCGTAACGGTTACAGGTCCTTGCTCTATATTTGCACAGGTTGTTTCTCCCTTTTACGTTTGGGGGCTTTGTTAAGAGCTGTAGAACAAGGGTGAGAAAACCACTGAACTCTCCAAATGTAGGATGCGATGCGATGTTAGGAAGGGCAGCTTCATTGTTCATAGCGAAGATGCACAGAAAATGAAGCAGATGAAAAGCCCTGTCGTTATCTCTAACACATGCGTAGGAATAGGCATGGCATGGGTGCTGTTGAGAGACTCTAGCTACTAAGAAGAAAGAAATAGAGAAATTAAGAAAATAAAGAAAAAAGTTAAGTAACAAGAATTAAGAAAACGCCGTGGGCTGGCTTCCCAGGATGTTGGCGCAGCACTTGCACTGAAATGGGCAAGGGCAGGCTGGGGCTTCCTAAAGCCAAATTAAGCTCCATGTGGATCGTTAACTGTAGCTTTTTCCATAGTGAATTGAACTCTTACGAAATGCTTCATTATCCCTTGTTTTGTTCAGCATCTGCTGCTGTTGGATTCTGACTGGGTATTAACATCCCCTAACAAAAAAAAAAAATAGTGTTCTTGATAAATGTTTTCTTTCAATGACACAGATATTTTTCAGGATGAGAAGACCTATTTTTTATTTCCTATCTATTTTGACATGAATTTTCCTTTGGAAAGAGGTTTATTTATGACTGGCTACATTTTGCAGGTTTATATCTAGGTACATAAATCCACAGAAATTCAACAAAGGGGATTGATGTTGACATTACAATGAAGGATGTAGACAATTTTTACTTGTGATATTTATTTTTAAACTACAGTGTTGTTATGCTTTTACAGGAAAGGTTTAGTAATAGAGATTAAACTTAATCTTGGTCTTGGTGTTGAAAGGTATTTAGTATCTTACATTATTTGACACTATCCTGCATTTTTCTTGCATTTTTTTCCTTTTTTCAAGTAGTAGTACCATCATGTACATCTGAAAATTTTTAAGCATTTCAGTCTTTTTCAAAGCATGTATACCTGCATGTCAGTGCTGTTTGCAGACAGAAGTAATATTTCCAACCAATATCTCTTTTGAAGGAAGGTGTGTATCTGTATGTATGTGCATACATTTGTGTTCCATCGAATACTGTAGTTCGTGATAAGGAACCGTACACTTTCAACAGAAAGCTCTCTTCTTGATTCCTTTCAATGTATTTCATGTCCAACATGATTTATTCAGAAAGGAATGCTAAGTAAAATCTTAAATTTGCTTGGAAATTCTTTATTTGCTGGTTTGAATACACGTGCCTTGGGAATTGCATTTTCAGTACCAAGAAGGCACGTCCTTCTGAATAACTGCCCGGTGAAAGTGTAGGGGAATGAACAAACTGCTGCTCTGACATTAGCTTTTTAGTACTGCAGCTCAAACTATACATATTTTTCATGCCTGGAAATACAGCTAAAGCTAGATTTTTTGAGCAAAAAATCACTAGCACAGCATGGGTGGAGATACTCTGCCGAAGGAGTTTGTAATAAACTCAAGTCCACATTTTGTTTTACACACTACGTAAAAAAATAAAATTGCCTTGATCAATGTTGAATTTCACTCAAAGTTTAGGAAATAATAGATTAAGGTTGTCTGTGAAGTTTTAATTCAGCATCTTTGTTTCAAAAGCAAAAACACAGTCTTTAATTAAGTGACTGCGCATTGTTTTTTGTTCTGAAGCAGAGCGTCATTCAGTGAATGTAGTATTATTCATGCTGCTTTTTTTTTTAATAGTCTTTATTCCCTGTGTGGCCTCGGGGCACACTGAACACATGCCATCTAAACTCTGTCTGGAAGACAAGAAATATTCATTTCCTTAATTAGCAACTTTTAAATTTTTTTTTAGATCCCGTGGTACTCATAACAGTTTCTCAGTGGTTCACAAATACTCACAAAGAAAATACAAAGTGTTTATGATCTGGATTTGAAAAAAATTACTACCCATTAGGAACAGTTATGGAAGTTATCTACAGATGCAAATGCATAATCTTTCAAATTTTCTTTCCTTGTGGGGTTTTAGAAGTCTAGAAATGACCTCATTGTTACGCAAGAGTCAGTCCTTGCATCCAAGATTATGTTTGGGAGCACATCTTAGCGGTGAGACCTATGTGTGGTTTGAGTTTTTGGTCATTTCTGTAAGGTCCTTAGCAAGAGCTTTACTATAGAGTCCCGATAGGTCCAACTGATTGTCTTTATTTCCTCCAAAAAGATGTTTCCCATTTAAAATTTGGGAGGTTTTATATCAATAAGGTAATTGAACTAACTGTAGTGCTTAGGGAGAGGCACATGGCGGCTTTCCATGACTGTTAGCAGAACGTCGCTAAGATCGATGCAGAGGGAGGAGGATGTGATCAGGAGGGACACCTGACCAAAGAGAAGGTCAGTCCATGAGGAAAACAATAAAACTCATTCCTGTGGAGCAAGAATGGCAGAGCCACCTTTAGGACAAGGCTTTGAAAAAGAAGAAAGGAGGGGAAAAGGAAACGAAGGTGTAAATAAAACTAATGTTATCCATCTACAGCACAAGAATGTCCTCCTAGCAGCTTGTTTCTTGTTCGGCTGCTTCAATAGTGAAACTCAGTTTTACGAAATTAGGTCCGAGGTTCAAAGGGCAACGCAGTGAACGATTCATTTTAACCACGTTGGAGCCCTGAAGAGCCAAACCCGCACCAAGCAGGGTTGCTGTAAGGATGGGGTGCGGGTGACGTGCAATGCCAGCGGTGAGGACTCATGGTGATGGAAGCACGGTCCAAGACTCATGTTTTGTTCAAGTCTTAGCCTAAAGAGGGCTGTTAGCAACGCGCATACCCTATGATCTTCTGCGTATGGAATGTGTCTGTTAACTCCTCATGTGGATCCAGATTCTTTCCTGTCAGAGTGAGTGCAGAGAGGCACAGCAGTTTTCTTTATAAGAGTAGCAATGACCCAAATATGTATAAATACATATACGTGTACGTACACACACCCTCTGTGTGTTTGAGCAAAGGCATGCCAAATAAAAGCTGCTCAGAGGATAAGGATTTGGACCTTAGATTGCATGTCAGTGATGGCTTTTTAATTTTCTTGTTGTTTCATTGTTCAGAGTCTGTCTTTGGGTTTTTGGGTGGGAGTTTTGCTCAGGGTGCTTTTTCCAGCAATTTCCTCTGATTCTCACCCACAGAGTTTTGTCCTAATTCAAGACAAATGTCTTCTCTCAGCAGCTATGAAACACTTACCCTATTGAATTAAGAGCAAGTGGATGAAATGGAAATGTTGCGGACTCTGCCCATTCGATATCCTTATGAAATATTAACAGTACAAACACAGGAAACATTGGAAGGAATTACGTTCATGCCTTGAGACACCTAACGCAGATTCAGGGATATTTAGCTCGGAATAAACCTTAAAGGAGTCCAAGCCTTACAAACATGTATTCTGTTTATCCTGGGTTGCATGCATTTTCCCCCATAGCTTTAAGCCTTCCTGAATTTAGTTTGCCACTTGCCACTCTCGGTTAGAGAAAAATACAGCAGATTTGCATGGCAGGTTATATCTGTAGTAGATCACAGTCTGGTTATTTATTGAGTTTATACTTTAATATGCCATGGAGTTAGGAGGGTGTTGTTTCTAGGTAGTGCTCCCCATTCTTGCCTGACTCTGTCCTTTAAGTGGAATTACAAGGAATTACAAGTCATTTGGCATGGCCATACAAAAGGGGAATGAAATTATCTGTGGCAAGATAGAGTGGAAGGATTTGATGGCTTTCTGGGCCTTTTACTTCTCTAGCAATAGCTGCACCCATTTCTCAACATTCATTGGAAAGTGGCCATGAGCTGCCTAACAATGTATGCCTTCGGTTGAAAAATACATTTCCCGCTCTCTGCAAATTAAACTCTCGGCTCACTTTTGTCAATATTTACTTTTGTCTCACCACATCAAATTCCTTGCTTCCATGTTTTTTCTAGTCTCTTTGTCTTTTCAATTCCATTTTAACAGGAAATCCTGTTTGTTAATGCAAAGCCTCCATTAATTGTTCTAAGTTGCTTCTGAATTTGCTTATATTCTTTTGTCACAAGTGTATGGTGGCTGCTTGTTTTTCGAGTTATTAATAAGAAAATTTCTTTAGGAGACATAATTTGGAATGTCTTTATAGCACATGAATTATAAATCTCTGTTCATATGTGAGCAGTGGCAGGTAAAAGGATACTCTTTAAAACTGAGAAGCTTTTGTCCTGAACTGAAGATACCTTGAAGTACTTCATTTATTATGATCAAGTTTAGGACTGTAGAACTAAAAGAAGGGTCTTTAATGTTTGCTGTTTAACAGGAAGATGCAATAGAAAGCATTTGTTTACCCAGCATGCATTAAAATCATTTGTGATGCTTTGGGATTTGCCCTGAAATAGCAGGCAGCTGAGGTGCACAGTCTGTTTCCAAGGGGACACAAACTTATATTTTTGAGAAGGTACTAGACAAGAAAAGTAAAAAAAAAAAAAAAGTCTGATCACCAACGAGCAAAGTCAGAACGTGGCAATACCAGTCTCACATGGACCTTTTGTTACATGGGAGAAGCCTTTTTCGTTCCCCAATCCTTTAAACACTCTTTGGTGAGTAAGTTCATCAGTGATGCCCATACAAACCATTTTATTTGTATGTATGACCTTTGTGGGGACTGCCCACTGTAAATCTCTTGGTTTCACATCATCTCTGCAAGCCAGATGGACCTAATAGTAAATACAGCAAAGCTTTACTCAGCAGAAGTTAGTCACGCTTTGGTTTACAAGATTAGAAAGTAAGATAGAAAGTACGTTCTTATTTGCCGTTTAGTAATTTGATATTTTAATTGGTTAGTTTCTCTTTCCTGAGATCCCAAATGTCTCCCAGACATTAGAGTTGGGCTCAAGTAAGAAAGAACAGTGTCCCTCCATGGAGTAAACTGCCCTGCATAGCCCTTGGAGTTCTCCGTGGCTATTCTCTCTCGTTATTTCTATTTGTGTGCCGTTACAGCTTGGGTAATTCAAATGCGGAATGCCTCAAGGGCTCTTTAGTAGACATGGGCATTTGGGGACTTAGTGATGTTTTTCTGCACTTATTCATGCTAAATGCATTTCTCCCAGGGCCTGGTTCCTTAAGTGCTTACAGAGCACTTCTCCGTCACCCACGGAAAGGCTGCACAACTGTCCCTGCTGCACTTGCTTGCAACCAGTCTTCCTATATAGGACTACAGGAGAATGCATTTATTGTATTTCGTATGAGACAGCACAGTGCATTGGTTTTGATAGGACCTCTTATGTTGACCATATGTGACCCGTTATTCAAGCAGATGAGCAATTCAGCTCCTCTGCTTGGAAATATCTGCACAGGCATCCTACCCAGCACGTGTGTAGAGTTCTCGTGCCATAGCACTCTTTTTTTGCGGTAATTCATTAAAAAATAGGGCAAAACCACAAAGTATTCCTTACATATACAGGAATTAAGGTGTGGTTTTAACTTTTAGATGTCAGGTTTCAAAACTAAGATATTTTTAGAGCTTGCTATATAAAGGGTTTTTTTCCTAATATGATTGTGGTGTTCATGCAAGCATTGTAAAATCCCATTGTTTAAGGAGTATTTGCATAACATGGTTTCGGTGTTTAGGGCTTATATTTAATTTTTTAAAATTGAGAACAATAGTGCTTTTGGCATGTATATGACAGCACAGAGAAGGAACAGCACAGAGTATTACTGAATTGTTTGAGAACATTAATCACCAAATTTTTTGATCCATGGAACTGGTTTTTTTCCATCACCAGATAGTGTTTTGTGTTTGTGTGCTGTTCTGTTTGTTTACAGCATACATCTGAACTAGGAGAGTGAGGAGAAAAGATTCAGAACATCTGAATTTCCAATCTTCAAATAAATTATGTCGACCAGCGCTTTGGTCCTCAAGTGATTCACTGCTCAGCGCATATAGAATATTTTAAAGTATTCAGGTAACTGAAAATTTTTCTCCTTGAGAAGCTCACTAGTGATTTGGATTGGTAGAAGTCCAATCTTCATTCCTTTTTTCTGTCATATAACTCGATCTGACCTTCCTCTGCTAATGGGCGGGGTTGGTCTTCCGCTCTCTGACACTGCCCCTTTCTTGCAGACTTCCATCTCTTTCATTTTGTCATAGCATCAGTCTAAGCTCTTGGTATTGAGATCCTCTTCTTTCCTGCCAGATTTTTCTCTCCTCTCTGCTGTTGCTCTGACAGTGTAAATAGGAATTTATTGTGCCTCAACCCTGGTTTCAACCACCTTTGTAAGAGGGAGCTGTGCCCATGCAATCGGTACTTTATTTTCTGTTTCAATAACTGTTTTTCTTCTTCTGGTAGTTTCAGGGATCCTCTGTAAACAAACTTCTTTTCTCCATGTGCATATTTCTGTATTTTGCTCAAATCGCCCTTTCATCTTTTCTCAAATCCATTGGGGTTGGGGATGTTCAGCCTGGAGAAGAGAAGGCCCGGTGAGACCTTACAGCAGCCTTCCAGTACCTAAAGGGGGGGCTCCAGGAAAGCTGGAGAGGGACTTTCTACAAGGGCATGTAGTGACAGGACAAGTGGTAAGGGCTTTAAACTGAAAGAGGGTGGATTTAGATTAGATATAAAGAAGAAATTGTTCACCATGCAGGTGGTGAGGCGCTGGAACAGGTTGCCCAGAGAGACTGTGGCTGCCCCATCCCTGGCAGTGCCCAAGGGTGAGGTCCCTGCCAACCCAAACCATTCTGTGATGATTCTATGAAATAATTGAGTTTTTTGAACATTTAATGGGGTGGTGTGTTTTCTGGTTTAATAATTAATATCCTGATTCTTCTCTGAACCTTTGCATTTCCAAACCATTGTGGTGAAATCTGCACACTGGATGCCAGTGGCAGGTGCTGTAGAGCAAAACTTTGCTCAATATAGAACCATAGAATCTTTCAGGTTGGAAAAGACCTTTAAGATCATTGAGTCCAACTGTTAACCCAGCGCTGCCAAGTCCACCACTAAACCATGTCCCTAAGCGCCACGTCTACGCATCCTTTAAATACCTCCAGGGACGGTGACTCCACCACTTCCCTGGGCAGCCTGGCCCAACGCCTGACAACCCTCTCAGTGAAGACATTTTTCCCAATATCCAATGTAAACCTCCCCTGGCACAGTTTGAGGCCGTTTCCTCTCGTCCTGTCGCTTGTTACCTGGGAGCAGAGACCGACCCCCCCCCGGCTCCAACCCCCTTCCAGGCGGTTGCAGAGAGGGATCAGGTCTCCCCTCGGCCTCCTCTTCTCCAGGCTGAACAACCCCCGGTCCCTCAGCCGCTCCTCACAGGACTTGTGCTCCAGACCCTTCCCCAGCTTCCTTGCCCTTCCCTGGACACGCTCCAGCTCCTCAGGGTCTGTCTTGTCGTGAGAGGCCCAAAACTGAAGACAGGATTTGAGGTGCGGCCTCACCAGTGCCCAGTACGGGGGACGATCACTGCCCTGCTCCTGCTGGCCACACCATTTCTGACACAGGCCAGGATGCCGTTGGCCTTCTTGGCCACCTGGGCACCCTGCTGCCTCTCGTTCAGCCGGCTGTCGACCAACACCCCCGGGTCCTTTTCCACCGGGCAGTTTTCCAGCTGCTCTTCCCCAAGCCTGTAGCACCGCATGGGGTTGTTGTGACCCAAGTGCAGGACCCAGCACTTGGCCCGGCACATTCATCTGGATGAAGGGGAGATGTGACTGTGGTTGTTTGAATAACTTCTCTTGATACAAGCTTTCTTAAACTGAAGGGCAAGCCCCAGCAGGACCGATCCTTACATAGGCAAGTGCTGCTTGGAGGCTGCTTGAAAAGCGCCTCTGCTTTTATATGTGTCTGCAAGGGGATGTATGGTCTGGACTCTGTTTGATGTCAGCTACAACAGTCGACTTGAGCAACAGAGTCTTTTTAGGAATATATATATTTTTAGGTTTTTTTCTTTGCAGAAGTAGACAATGTGGGACAAGGTCACATCCAGCTGGCGCAAACCCTTCGGGAGGAAGCAAAGAAAATGGAGGAATTCAGGGAAAAGCAAAAACTGCATCGGAAAAAGGTCAGGTGCTGCAGGAGCACGTGCCTTCACCGCGGAGTGTCGATCCTGCCCCGGCAATGAGCTGCTCCGGGCAGTGTGTCCCACTGTGCCCCAGCCCCCTCTATGCCCGTGGTGCCTGCTGTTGCTGGGAAGTCCTGAACTCCTTCCTACGTGTTGCAACTGTGTTGGTGAACTGTGTGGCAACCTCAGACTTCCTTCTTCTCACTGCTGCGTCTTCTCCTCTGGGTGCCTTTTGGGGTCAGCGATAGCATGGGCTCAGCTCCAGGGATCCCAGCCTCAGCCAGGAATGTTTTTAAAGCATATATATATATCTATAATCATAGAATCATAGATTTGTTTAGTGTGAGCGGTGGAGGAACAAGCAAGATGACTCAATGTGCGTGATACAGCATTGCTCACTTTATTCAGTGTCAGGGGTACATCTATACCTGAGGGATAGGGTTCACGCGATGATGCTAACAATTCTATTGGTTAGATACTACTGTCCACGCGCTCTTAGA
>JANZLQ010000079.1:79913318-79932598 GCA_026212715.1 Elanus axillaris | reverse complement strand
GACTTGTGCTCCAGACCCTTCCCCAGCTTCCTTGCCCTTCCCTGGACACGCTCCAGCTCCTCAGGGTCTGTCTTGTCATGAGGGGCCATATTTTGTTAATGCCAAAGATCATTACTCTTTCGGCAGCTTTATTGCATTCAGGGCAGCTGTTTGTTGGTCTGGTGGTCTTTAGTTGCTGCTCCCAGGGTGAGATCCTGCACTCTTAGGGAGCAGATTGGATTCTTTGATGCTATATTTATACCTTCAAGTTTGTCTGTGTTAAGACACAGCAAGTTTATTTTGTATCCAACTTCTTGAAAGATAAGGAAAAATTAAATAGAAATCTCCTTTTCTCTACATTTGACACTCCTGTAATGCCTGTGCCACTTGCAAAGTTCAACCATAATATTTTTTTTATCGTTGATGTATATTGGTGTTATGCGTCATATATCATCTCTGTGTCATTGAAGTATTTTGGTAGCTTTAGTAAATGTTAAATAGCTATTGATATTTGGAAGGGACAAGAATCTATTCCTATTTGGCCCTAGTAAGAAAACTTGTTTCCAGGTTCAAATTTGAAGATTTTTCAGACTGTTGAGATGTCTCATTTTCAGTTCATATAATGCATGCCATGTTGCTTTTTATTATTCAAGTTTTTTAATTACAAAAAATCCCATGTGGAACCAAGTCATATAAATGACAAGTAGAAGCCTGTTACAACAGGGGTAGTACCGTACTTTATTTTATTTCTAATCTCACCGAAAAAAAATCGAGTGTGCTTGACAAGGTCTATTTTTCTATGCCGGTGATATCCTCCTTTGAATGAGTCTCGTGATTGCCGTTCCATTATTATGCTCGGGATTAACTAGTAGGTCATTAATCTTGGGTCATCCTATTTACTTTCTTAAAATAAAGTGCACTGATACCTTTCCTTCTTGTTGTCCAAAGCTTTCAGAAAGCTCCAGGTTTTGGCAAATTCTAAGTTTAGAATTACTTCGAACTTCTATATCTTTTTTTCCAATTTTTGAGTTCTAAAAGTGCCATTTTATACATTAATTTTTTGTATGTGAGAAGTACACTTTATGAGCTGTTTCAATCTGCTGTAAATCAGACTTTGTGCAGAACTTGCAGAAGCTTTTTTTTTTTCTCATGATTGTTGGCTTGTGATTTTTGGTGGACTAAGAAGAAAGTTATTAAATAAGTTCCCATTATTGGCTTTTTTTTTTCTTTGGATCCACAGGCTTTGCGGAATTGGCTTTATGAAAGCGTCAAGTTCATACATTACTGGTTTGAATTTTATTGTGTGTGCAAATAACACATAATCAAATCAGTTGCATTTAGGCAGCCATTACTGTTTAGTCTGTAATCATTTCTTTATTGATCGAAGTTCAGCCTTGTGTTAAATTAAAAACTTCATCTGTGTAGAGGGAGTTAAGAAACAAATGCTTTCTTAATTCCTAAAAATCAGAAACACAAGACCTTGAGATTTGTTATTCAGCCTTGAGTCTTCCTTGTTGGCTGAGCTCATCCTTGGTGTGATTTGATGATCTGTAATAGATGCCAGCTGTTATTTCATCTTGCTATTATTCCAACCTATTATTTTGCTTGGTAAACATTGGTCCATAAGTACTTCTGTGAGAAATGGGTTGAGGTACGAAGACATTTTCATTGTTCTGAACATAATGTGTTGTTGTTATGAAATGTCCATAGTGGGTGAGATCAAAGGGCTATCTATCTCCATAGCCTGTCTGACAGTCAGTGGAGAATGGAAGAAAGAGGAGAAGCATTCTAGTAGAAAAATCTGTATTCTTGTCAACCTGTGCAGGCTGCCCTCTGGGACCACATAGTATATATATTTTTCAATTTGAGTTCAGCTTGATTTTTAGTGGGGTAAAACCAGAACTGTGACTCATAAGGGAAATTTGGGAGAAGGTCTTAATTTCCACCTCTGCAGGGATTGGCATTTGTCTCTGGTATGTTGCTGTGGGGAGGCGAACAACCTTCTTGTAAAACATTGTTGCCTTGTTTTAATTGCCTTACTGAAGCCTTAACTGTCAAAATAAAACCCAAAACCTTACAGACACTGAAGATGTGACTACCGCAAAATCACACACTCTCCTTTAGAAGGCAATGTTTGTCAATGATAAAAGATTTTTATGAGTTAAATTTCATGCAAATGCCTTTTGAGGACTGTAATTAAATCTGTTCCAATACTTTAAAATGAACGTGATATTTATCAAGGTGTTTTTCAGAGACGTAGCAAGTGAATTACTGGCTGGTGAAGCTTTACACCATTTTGGGAGGCAATGCCACTTCCTTTGGACGTCCAAATTCAGTAGTTAATCACAGTATTTTGCCTTAATTTCTTCTGTTTCATCGTAGTGATTCTGTGGCGCTCTTTGAGGAACTGTAGTTCGCTCTGTGTGCGGTTCTGTGATACGTTTTTATTCTCGGTACAAAATGTTCCTGCCTACGTGTCCCTGTGCTCATGCTCCTCTAAGGGATGCTTCTCTGAGAAGGATAACCAGTTTATGAAGAAGAGAATTGTGTTGGGGTTTTTTGACCTCAATATTGGTGTTCTGGGCAGCAGTCCCACAAAGAAGCGTCTCAGATAGGTGCAAAGGTGATGAGCTGTGGCAGGAAAGCAAAACTCTGCAGGGGGAAGCCCTGGTGCCAAAGATGACGTATAATGGAGCATACCCCCTTGCTGCTGCTTTGGAAATAGAAATCGGCCACCAAGGGCTTGCTTATGCCATAAACAAGTACTCCAGTTTAGTTATGTTATGCTTAATTAAAAAAAAAATTAAAAAAAAGGAAAACATTTAAGGAAGCAAAAATAGGATATAAAGAAATAGTCTTCTGTCCTTTTCCTTCCCCCTTCCTTTTCCCAGTTTTCTACATTTCGGTCAGAGAAAATAAATCTGCTCTTTGCTATTCCAATTCCATGTGGAATACCACTGTACGTGCATTTTCCTCTTTACATGTATTGAATAAATGCACTTTTCAAAATCCTGATCCCACTTCTTTGCTTATATTTAAATTCCTTTATAGCCAAAAATGCTTTGCGTATTTTGGAGAAGAATCTACTAGTTGGAAGTCCTTTTTATTCCAAATTTTTCCTCTTTGTGAAATTACCTGTATCTTCTGAAGCAGAGAGACACCAGATTTAACCCGTTCTTGCTGCACCCCCACCCCATAAGCACAACCAGGTTGGTTTTAAGAGATTATTCTGTCTCTGCAGCACTAGATGGTGCTGATGACAGTATCTCTGAAATCTGAGCCTTCAAAAATACTAGTGATTGGAAAAGTAGTGCTGCTGTTTCATGCCAAGGACCAGTTTGCAAATCCAATTTTTGATTTGAACAAAAAATTCAATCTGTGAATACAGGCTGATTATGGAGGGAAAAAGATGGAAACGCTACTAGTATATCTTATTTCTGTGTTGCTTCTTTTTATCAGGGAACGTTCTAGTGGTTTTGACTAATAGCTGTGAATTAGTGGGACGTTGCCTTTGGTCCCAGGAGTGACACGGCTTGTAGAGGCTCTGTTAGATGACAGAAAGGAAAAGAGTAAGATTCCTGCTTTCATGACATCAAATATATTGTGTTATCCTGAAAAAAGCCAAATGTTCTCAACCCTTGTAACCACCACAGAGGTCTCGTAATCTCATCTGACTTTCTTGCTGTATCGGGCCAGTTGCGATTATCACCGCCCCAGCGGCAGTGTCCTGGTGGGAGCGACCCTGGGTTTGGCCGTGCTGGCTTTAGCCCACTCCTCATGCTGGCAGACGCTGGCTGGACCTTGAGGATCGTACAACCTACACAAGGGCTTTCATGCGGGTTAATTAGATGCCTTAAGTGCGGCAAAGACTGTCCATAAAAGGAAGCTGTTACTCTGTTCTAAGAAATATCTGACAGAAGAGGTGTTGGGAAATGGTGGAATTTACCGAGCTGGCTCTTGAGAAGTGAGATTTAGGCTTGAGAAGCGTAACGAATTCCTTGTGGCAGTGAGAAGTGTTGGAAAAGCCTTTTCCTGAGGCTTTTGGCTAGGAGCGAGAGGACGAGGACTGATACTCGGAGCAATCTACTTTACTGTCTGTGAAGGGTACAATATCAAGGATATATCTTGAGTAAAAATACAAAAAGAGGGCCTCTTCAAACACTGAGTGCCATTTCTTGAGGCAGAAAAGCTTCCCAAGCACGTGCTTCTGAGCACTGAAGCTGTCCTCCATCTCCAAGACATGGCAGCTATCTAGATTGTAACACTGAGGTAGTGTTTTTGCCACTTAGTTTTTTAATTGCTAAACTGGCTTTAGTATTTTGTATTTTGTAACTCAAATGGTTGGTGAACGAGAAGTCTGCCGCTTCTCCTTGTCCCACCAACAAGCATAAGCAACTCCAAGAGCAGCATGCTCAGGCGTTAGTGCGGTTTTTTGGTGCTTATTTGTCAAGGCAGCCTTTTTACCCTCCAAGGACCAACATGGTCATCCTAGGAAAGCCTGATAGGAGTCCTGTAATGCCCAAAAAGAAGCCAGAAGAATGCTTTTGGACATCCTTAAACCATATGACTTATGGCAATATGGGGAGGAGGGAAAGTGGGTTAGCTGTGAATTGAAAACCATGTTTGAGGTATCCATAGGCTTTATGGAAGTGCCTGACTCCTTGAAGCTGCTGAGCAGTAGCTGGTGGCCTTGTCCACAGCTTCTGCTTCTTTCTCATCTCTCCTTCCACCATCGCAGTCAAGTTACATATCGAATTATACCAGCCTCTATGAGTGTCATTGCCATGCTTGCTTTCAAAATGCACAAAAAAATGTTTATTTCTCTGTATGTATATGGTCCTCAGATTATTTATAAAGCTAAGGTAATGCTTCATCCCTTGACTTAAGCTAAAATAAATTTGAAAAGAATAGATACTAGTAAAATGCAAAAACTCAGCCTCCAAATACCCAAAGCTTCTGTCATATACTTGGATTCTTCCTGTACTAAGCAATTAGGTTATTGAAATGAATAATACACAAGATGCTTAAGGATATATTGCAATATACTGCATGAGGTGCTGCACTTAAAAATTGCATTTTAGCGAATGCATACTAGTTATGAACTCAAATTGCATGTATACCATTTGTTCTGCTACATTTTTTTAAGAATTTAGCCATGAACATCTGATGTTCTTCACACCGTTTATTGTACAGAACATTTCTAATTCAAATTCTGCTATTGCGTAGCCCAGGTGTTAAATAAATTCTATAACTCCTGTGCATTGCATTCTAAAAATCTCTTTATTCAGGTTTGTGTATATAATAAAGCAACTCTCTGGATAATAAAGCAACTCTAGACTGGATAGTCTAACTATTTCAGAACATTATTGAGAATTTATTTAAATACTTTTTCTCCTTTTTTCCCCCCTCCAGTTTATTTTCTTTGTTGTCTAAAAAACACAACAAAGTGCTGGAGCAAGCCACGCAGTCCTTAAGAGGTTCCCTCGGTTCAAATGACTCTCCGCTTCCTGATTATGTGAGTATTGAACTTAATGGTTTAGTAGGTGCTTCAAAATAGAAGTGGTACATCCCTAAATCTGCAAAGATTTATCAAAATGTGTGACAGCTAAGCAACCACCAACACCAAAATACAGGAACCTGTATGAATGATGTCATGTCTGAAACGTCTTTAAAAAAAAAAAATTACACTTACAAATGGCAAAACAAAACCGCAACTATTCATAGCTAAGAGACTTACAGTACCCTCTCAACTTGCAATTTGCAAGCCGTTTGTATTTTAGGATATTTAAATCATACAGTTAAAAACATTAATTTTAAGAACGGGGCTTTGGCATCCACAGTATGTTAAAATGCCTAAAAATGATTAAAAACAATTCCCAGTGAGCCTTTAGGGGGGAGTGCTGCAGTCATGGGGCAAATTAGTATGTTCTGAACACATGGATACATACAGTCCTCTTCAGTTTACCGAGCCAATACCCACAAACAGGCAACAATTTTGTAATTTAATTGCACGGCTTGTTGGAAAATCTCTAGTTTCGGTACAAGAAGGAGACGTCTTCCAAGGACTTGAATAATATCTTTGTACTACTGAAGTATCTTTGGTTTGTACTCATTTGAACTCTCACTGCAATACTGTGTAAAAAAAAAAATAAATTGATTTATCTTGCTCTGGATTTTTGAGGATGAGAACGTAACAACCGTTTTATTTTCAGTGTTAACACATGTTCTAGGACATGGCTGCCTGAGACTTTACATATCCTATTACTCTAGCATTAGATATAAAAATACCTAAAAAGATAATTTGATATAATAGTTTAATGACTTAAATCTGATTCAACTAACGAAGTTTCTTACCCTACATCTTGTAGTTATTATTGCTGACACGTACTATACAAACTAGAGGCACTCAGTTATTGAGAGACATGTGGGTTTATACAAGAAAATGAAGCACTTGCAGATTTCTCCTGTGTATTCCTGCTGTCTTACCATGCCCTAATTCACGTGAAGCTCCTTAGAACACTTGTGGTTGTAGGGCTTCTGGTTTTTCTCCCAGAAATTGCTACCTGACCTTTTATTTTTGGAACTTGCAAAATGTGTCGGCAGGAACCCCCTCGAGTTAGGCTGTGGTTAAAGAGCAGGAGATCCCACTTCTCTTTGCCTGGGAAGGTGATACATGAGCTGGATAAAGCTCTTTCGTCTGCATGGGCATGAACAACTGAAAGCTCCCCAAGACTTCAGACCCCTTGGAGAGGAGCGGATGACCCTTTCCCGTGGGTTCGCTTCTCAAGGAATGGGGGACTCTTAGTATACGGGCTTTTCCACGGTGGCGAGGACTTGCAGTATTTTGGATGCGCTGAGCATTTCTGAGTGTTGTGATTGATAAGGCTCTTGGGGCTGTATTTCTCGGAGGTGATTAACACGGGTGTCATGCCAGGGTCCAGCTTAAGCAATTCCACAGCTACGTGTTCAAATTCCTCCTGTGGTCTCATGGCTCTTTGTTGAGCTGTCTGGTCCTTCAGCTGGCTTCCAGGGCAAAGGGAGGCTGCTTTGGTGGAGATGATGGTTTTTCATACCCGAGATCTATCACGTCATATATCATATCGTGAGATAGTTCTGCGTAACACACGGCATCACAGCCCAGAGGGGTTGGAGACCGGCTTTATGGGTAGAGGCTCCATAAGCTGGAACTGTTGTTAAAGGTTGTGTATTTTGAAACTAAGGTCTGAGACATTGTGGGATCTTGGTTAAATAACTGTCAGGCATCTTCAGGTGCCTAGAGAATAGGGCTGGAATTTTTAACACTAACTTATATCCCTAATGCAGGGAGTACAGTTGTATGTGGCCTGTTGTCAGCAGGAGGATATTGATATTTAGGTGAAGGTGTTCCCTGCTCATTGTGGGGTAGGTGGACTGGATGATCTTTCAAGGTCCCTCCAAGCCAAACCATTCTATCATTTACGAAAAGACACCCTTGTATTTTCTTCCCTAGAAGAAAACAAACAAATGAACAAATGATCATCCCCACTGTTCAGAGGGAAGAAAACAGCATGATGCACACATATGTTTGTAAAAGGGCACATGTAAATAAATATGTATATATGCGCACGCACACACAGGCATATATTTACATATATGTGGGTGTATTTATATGTATATGTTTCAGTGTGTGTTTGAATTTGGTGCTCAAAAACTATTTTGTAGAATTTGGACTTCTTTTTAACTTACTGGATGTGAACAATGTACTGCAGCTAAGGAAAGACCCAAGGTGCTCTCTGATCAAATTTATCCCCTTACAGATGGAGAGAGCTGAGAAATGCAGTGTATGGAGCGGTGCTGGGGAAGCACTCTGGAGTGCAGCCCAGAGACTTAGATACTTCACTGAATTTCTTCCCTTTTATTGTTGGTATGACATAGGGAGGAAGGGGAGAAGGAGAGCAGTTGGAAGAAGATTGCTGTAGGGTAGAGTAAAATCACCAAAGTTCATGCCCTGTATTTTGAAAGAAGAATGTATACTTTTATGCATGGCTTTTTTAATTTTTTCTCTGAACTGCTCATATTCCAGCTCAATCTGAGGCATAGGCAGTTGACTAAAGTAAAAGTTGAGGCCAGATTTCATTTACTTCGGCATGCTCTGCTTCTGAAAGCCCATGTTTGTGTTGTCTGTAAGAAGAGCGAAGAATCTAGGAACTGAGATGACTTAAGTGTCTGAAGTCCTGAAGCCTGTTCTACCACTGTATCTCAGTGTGGAGCCAAAGAAAGGAGTAGCACCGAGATTGCCTCGAGTTTGTCTAGAGAAGAGGAGATTTGCTTAGCAGCCTATTCTCTTCATAGGTTTCATTCAGATCAGTCAGGTCCGTGTTTTTAAGATGTATTTCTCTATTTTAATTCTTTAGTTAGTTAGTTCACTTAATTTATAAATTATTTTTTTCTTATGGTGTTGTGTAAGCCAAAAGTGAATTTTGATGGTACCTGGGTCACAAGAGTTAAATCATACCTAAAATTATTCTGTTTGTTGCTTATGGTCTTGTCTTCCTTTCCATGGCTTTCTGCTCATTTGTGAGTACTAGAATTTGAAAAACGAATTACGGTAAGTACTGTGTGTTCCTTCTTAGGGCCAGGAAGGCGAGAGGCAGCATCAGTCTTGAACTCTTGCGTTGAGCCCTGCCCATTGTGAACATCGTATGATGGAGAGGTGCCACGGCACAGCATGCCTGTGCCGTAACGTGTACACACAAAGGGAGCAAAGGGAGGTTAGGTGTTCTATTGTTCTTATTGAGGTTTTCTGGGCTTTAAACAAGAAAAGAGCAAATTTTTTTCATTTATTAAGGCTGGACAAGTTCCCTTGTCCTTTCCTGATAAACTGTCGTCAATACGATGGGATTCAGGAGCAGGATGGAGGAGCCAGCAGGGAAGAGAGAAGAACCTCTGTCATCAAACCATTGGCTTGGAGACAGGATCCTTGGTTAGACCAATTCTCGTGCTACTTTGTTTACTAGTTGTTTAATAAGCTTTATTATTAAGCATTATTTTTGTAGCAGCAATGACCTGTTTTGAAATATCACACTTCGGTCAAGTTGTCTTTGTCTGTGAGTATCTCCAGACTTGAAGAAATGGGAAAAAATCCAGTTAAGTTTTTTTAATTGCTTTCTTGCGTTCCTGAAAGCACATTTTTCAAAATTTTTAACAAGCAAGAACACTGGTAATAAAATAATAGAGAATTTTGCTTCTTTCAGTTCAAATCAAGACAAATTACTTAAGTAAGCATATTGATTATTTTCTTTGTAATTTTATTACAGCCTAATGTAATTTGTTAAGTCATAGATACCTAACAGCATAACTGGAGGCATGCTAACTCCCCTTGGAAAGTAGCACATCAGACCTGTTTTTGGTGCTACTATCTATCCAAACAGTTGCTTTTTAAGCTTTTCAGAGCATTGTCTGCAATTTTTGAGTACTTCAACACTTGTTATACTTCAGCTGGTAATGAGGATTCTCCTTAACTATTTCTAGGGAGGGAGGGGAAAGAGACAATTTTGAATTTTGGCAAGCTTATGTCAGAAGTTCAGAATTCTCTTGCTGATGGAAGGAAAAAAAAACCTGCTTAATGCAAAAATTGACGCAAATAAAAGTCAAATGTAGGAATAGGTTTAGATTCGAGTAGTTTGACCCCCATCATCACTTGTCTGTATGTGGCTACATAGCTTTTGGTTCGGTTTCTAAATGTATTTCAACATCATCTAATGCAACACAGGGACAGGGGATTTCATGTCAGCGGGAGCCCAGACTCTTGTTTATTGGTGGTGGGCGTGAAGGCTTAGTAGTTCAATGAAAACTCCTTGGAGCACATTTTGAGAATCACTCAACACCCAGGGTAGGGGTCATGGTTCTGAGCACCCCACGCTACTGTCTGCTGGGAGTTCTCTCTCCCATCCAGGGGGATTTTACCACCAGCCTTCAGTTGCTTTAATGGAATAATATTAACAGAAAATAGCATAGGTGGGATGATCACTAGCCACACAGGAAAAATTCAGAAATTCACTTCAGTTTAACTTTTTTTTTACCTTCTAAATTTTGGCTATAAAAAATGCATTGTTCTGTGCAGATGAAGCTTAAACGTGTTAGGAAAAATTCTAAAAATAATCCCGCTTAGTGCCAGTATCTTCAATTATTTCATATATAGGACTGTCACTTAACCAGCACTTCAGTGGTGGAGGGGTTTTGTCAGTGATAGAAACAATGTAGTGTAGTGGTAGACTTTGCATATTTACACATGTTCTCCTGGGAATATATGAAGAGCCATCCTTTAACCCCCTGTCCAAAATCTGCTGCTTTGTTAAGATAAAGAAAAAAATGCCTGTTGGCAATCTGATGGGAAAAATGTAAAGAATATGAATGCAGTGAGCTTTCTGGGTGTGTGTATATACACACATGTGAGTGTGTATATATATATATGAAAAATAAAAAAAAAATCTAAAAATACAAATATATATATATATATATATATAATAAAGTCTGCAGTAGCAAAGCCTGGTGGTACTGGGAGAGTTCCTGATCAGAACTGACTCTTTCCCTGGCTCCTTACCAATCCAGTTAAATCTACCTGCTGTGCAGAGCTGGTGTTACATGGAGGCTTGGAATTCTGTGAATGTCAGTGAGTTTTTTTCTCATCTTAATAACAAGAATTAAACTTTGCATTTGGGTGATGAGATTTCTATATTTCTTTTTTCTTTTTCTCCTCAGTTTGTGCTTCACAATGGGCTAAATGAAGTCCAATATTTAGATTCTTCTTTGATTTATCCTTGATTTATATGGTAAATAGAAAGCAGCTGTCTATTTAAGCATCTAATTCTTGAAGCTCCTAGGCCCCTCAAGCGTCATCTGGAAATAATGTAGCTTGTAAAACAAAGCTAAGAAGAAAAAGCAATGTTTGTTTTATGTGGGATGAATGACTTCAGTTGGGGTCCTTCTAATTCGGCCATTATGAGGGTTATTAAAAAGCAGTATTACAAAAGTGGTTTCAACAAAAAGAATTTTTTTTGTAACTTGTATCTTGTTATTACAGTTGATTATATTCAAAGCTGCAAGTACTTCATAAATAGTCCTTCATTTTAGTTTCTCCAACAGAGAAAGAACCTAATCTCCCTCCTGTACATAGGTAGATGTTAAAAGGTTTCCCTGGTTCATTTACTCCTAGGAAGAAATTGTCTTTTATAAGTAGGGGTTCATTATTTATCTTAGAAATTTGGAATTGCTAATGAATAGGTAAAATAAGGTCTGTGAACTGTAGTATTAGCTGTCTTTTCTGAAATCTATAAATTTTCTGGATTCAGTTGCATTACAGTGGATGAAAGATGATAGTACTGTAGATTCAAAAGACTCAAGCCAGCCTTATTTTAAGTATATGCAGTTTAGTCGTGGCCTTGCTAAACAACTAAAGGAAAATTAGTAGAAATACGTAATATTAACAGCTGTAGGCGAAGATCTTTTATCCATGATATTTGCCTACCATTTCATTGTCATATAAATTCTTTTCTGTCCCTTCCATGGCACTACCCAGAGGGTTTTTATGAAGGATGCCATGCAAAAATGTTAATGATTTTGGCCTATCCAGCACGTAGAAAACAAGTATTTGGTTTACTATCAATGTGCACGATATTTGAACTGTAAATAACTGCGATGTTTGGGGGTCCTATGAGATACTCTGTGCTTATGTATCTAAGATATGCTGCAGCTCTGTATGATTTTTTAAGAATTATCTAAAGAACTGGTTTAATGCTGAACTCTGCCACCAGACATAAGTGTTTTCCTATAAATGCGTGCTATCATGGAGAAGAAGGAAGTCTTCCCTGCAATCGTCTGATGACTTTAGTAATGATGCAGAAATGAAATTAAATCCACTTCCAAATAAACTGGTCAGCCATAATAGAGTTAGTGTGATGCAATTAACGTTGTTAGCTGGTAGTCTGTAAAAATACTGCTTAGTGGTAACTGCTGTGAACGTACAAAATGTCTATTTACTTGTTTAGCTATAGAATTGAATACACTGTTGGCCGAATGGGAAATTTTTACCAAATTAAATCAGGACTCCTAAGTGAGATATGTTCATATTTCTCAAATACAGGATGGGGGCAGGAAAGGAAGCTAAGGTGGTTTATTTTGCCATAAAGTTTCTTCAAAACTCAGAAGCCACCTGCTTTTCACCAGAGCACTGCCTAAGTCTCTTCAGTACTTTTTTGTCTGTATTTTGTTGCATTTTTATATGGCACTAAGTAGCTTGATAAGATTTTTTTATTGTATTAGCCATGCATTGTTAATAGTCTACAAAAATTCATTTGTGTATGTGAATTTTTAGATCCTTTTGTTGTCTATTGTAATAAACTTAAAATGAAATTATATAAGAAAAAAAATTTTAGGATGTTGTTTACTGAAGTTAGTATATGGTAAAACAAAGTAATATTTTAATACCTTTGTACAGTGTGTGGATTCTAGTAATTTCAGTTGCATTTAGTAGGAGAATCGCCTTGTTTTGCAGTAAGTTACCTTCTTTTTGATTACTCTGAATTGATGGCTTATGAGTATAAGTAACATTTTCAATATCAGGTTATTCTTGAATATGCCTGTCTCCACTCCAGTATTGAGCCAAAAGCCTATAAATACATTTCCTAATTATTAGTCATGCCCTCCTTCAGATGAGTTATATTTTAGTTTGAAGAATATTACTCCTACCTAACCCCCCTATTTTTATATCACCAAAAAATAGCAATTTCAGAATAGAGTGAAATAACCAACCTAACCCAAATCTAAAGCAAGCTTTTGTATTGAGTAATAGTCAAATTCTGCAGTTCTGTCTGAATTTTTAATCAGTTCCTTCCTTGAAATGAATTGGAAACTTTCCTGAGAAAATGCTGCATAAATTATCCTTTCGTAACAGAAGGAACTATCCTAAAATCCTGTGGTAAAGGTGTTGGTGAAGTTCAGTCTGCTTAAATTTCTGTATGTAAGTATGAAGGACTAAGGGATATTTGCAGTTCATCTTTGCATTGTTGCATCTTTAACAGTATGCTTGTGGTTGAAGGATTTTTGGACAAATATACTGAAGAGCATCAAGAAGATGTTCCTCAAAGAGGTGTTGTTCTTTCATTGTTCAGAAGTTCCACAGAAGTCTCATTGGTGTTTGGTATTTGTGTTACATAGATTTTATTAAGCCTTATTTCACCTAGAAATTCTCAGTATTTGGGAAAATAAGGATGAAAACCGCTATTTTTTTTAAAAAAAAAAAAAAATTTAGTGTTGCAGCAGCATCTTATGATCATCTAATTGAAAATCTTCCATTCTTCAGGTTTCTGAGACATGAGAACAGATTTGAAGAAGTGGGAATAACTTCTGACATTAGCAAAACAAACACGTACTAAAGTCTTTTAAAAAGCCAGTTAATTTGGTTATTACACACATTTGAAGAAAGCCAAACATGAACATCGTAATTTTGTACTTACTTTCCTCCTTCAGTAGTTACATAGGTTTAGAGCATTATGGTTATTTTGCAGTAAAGGGTAGAAATGATGGCATTTGTTTGCATTTTTGTACTCAAAACACATGTTTTTTTGTAAGACCACTTAAACGAGCATCCTTAAAAGAGAAGACGATTAAGCTAGAGAAGATGCGAGAGCTTGTTTTGGAAATGGATGAGCACTGTCTTGGGGTCCCTTTGCGTCTCCCCAAATTAGCAGTAGAATTTTGTACGCTGTTTATTCTACTTCGAGTCTGCTTGGGTTGCATTTGAGAGAGCTGGCAGCCTGCTGCAATACCGGCGTTTTAGAAGAGCCTGAGGTGTGATACACCATAAGCTATAGATAGAATATGTGATGTATTAAGAGGAAGACTTCACAAGCCTCTCTGTAAATAGTGTTTATTATGGCCTCGTAAGCCAACATTTCAGACTAACGACAAATTTTGAAGTGCTTGGATGAAAAAAAGTAACATTACTGATCTTATTTGGTCTTTAGACACTTTTCCCGCTGCCTCCTTCACCCGAGTGGATTGTTCAGGGCTTTTCAGAAGTTGACGGCCCTGGATGGTTTGTCTTTGTCAAACCTCCATAGGCAAACAAAACCCCAGTGCAGTAGCTCTCCAAAGAGTAGGATTTATTTTTGTAACTGCTATGTATTTCAACAATGTAGTAAAACAAACTTTTCATGTTCCTAGAGCAAGGTTTTGATTGAAAAATGTAGTGCTTAAAAACTAGAAGTATGTTACCATATGTTATAAACATCTCAGTAATTCTTTTTTTAAACATGCAGCCATATAAAATAAAGGAAATGGATGCAGAAGGAAGTCTGTTCAGACCCTTTTAGGCTGTTCGGTACTAAATACTTAATTGCAATTGGAATCTTTTTACGCTACTTTTTCTATATGACATATTGGTGAAACATGAGAACTTTTTGATGTTTCGCCTTCTATTTCCAACTTCTCTTCATATTTTACAGGGATGCTTAAGGACCAACTGGTGAGGTTTTAGAACTCTTTTAGTTGTTATTTAACAAAATTCAATCCATTTATGTCGAAGGGCAGTAAAGAGTTACAAAAAAATTCGCATAACAGAGATCTTCACTGCAAGTATCTGTGATTTGGAGTTGGAAAGACAGCCAGAGAAAATGAGAGAAATGAAGGTAAATTAAGGCTTGGTGATTTTGCAGAAGATGGTAAGAGGAAGACAGTGTGCTATAAAATCATGCATGAAATTGTTCACCTGGCAAATTGCTGCTCAAATCTGTCTGAACTGAAAATCAAGTTAAAACAGGACCATCTTTGATCTCCGCAGAGCCACGCTTGTTCCCGCTGTGTCCAAGTTACAGAAGCCTGGTCCCATCAACTTAAATTTTATCTTCTTGGAGAGGTATTATCCCCCTGAACAACATTCTCGCAATGCCTCACTGAGGGCAATTCTCCCACTAATGGCTGTTGTTAATATTACTTACAATGTCATGCGACTGCTGTTAATTGGCAGTGTGGGTGGCCAAGGGACCGAATGATGGGATGAAGGAAAGGAGAATAGTTTAAAGGGAATGAGTCGAATAAGATGGAAAGACAGTCTTGGTGGTGAAGTGAAAAAGAAAAAGGGTTAGAGAAGGAAAATAATTAATACAGGCAGAAAATCAAACCTAAAAATACCCTGGCAGGGCTGGTTCCTCTCCTGGTGCGCATAAGAAGCATCACATGGCGCAAACTAAGCCACTTACTGAAAACTGATTTCCTCATCACCTGGCCTGAAAAGCAGCATTAAAGAAATGTAGACTAGAGAATTGTAATTTTCTTTATCCCCCTTGACGGTGGTGGATTCTTGTTCTCTGTGAAATAACTTTGTGCAAAACCTGTCAAAACACATGAAGAGTGTATTTAGAAGAAACAGAAATGGAGAAGAATCTCTGGGGTTTGTGTTGATTGAATTCTATAAAGTCACCCTAATATTTTTCACAGGCGTGACTGGAAAGATAAACTTTTATCTCCCTTTCATGTAACCAGTGATTTCTCTTTAAGTTTCTAATTTCTTTGTCATTTAGGAACTAAGCGAGATAGGGGAATACATTGCACATTTCATAGGCTTAAATCAGTTTTTGTAAATAGGAATTCTTCCACAGAATTGGTTAATTGCAGGAAAAATAACCCAGAAATTGGACAAGAAGTATCAATTCTTAACATGCTACAAGTTAGATACAAACATGATGGTTGGAGGACTATGTGCGATGATAGTTATGTGAACTTGTAGTTAATTGTATCTTAACACATACACATTAGGATAAGGGGAAGCCTATGCTTTCAGTCTGATGTCTGGCTTTCGAGGGTTTAACCCTGCAGCTTTCATTTTAAAGCAGCACAGGAGAGGTTTGGGATTAACACAGAATAAATATTTTTTTTTCCCGTGATTTATACCAACATAAAATTTTCTAAGGTTTTTCAATGGGAAAGAAATTTTTATTAAAAAAAAAAAAGCTCATAGTCACATTCTACATCTGTTTTCTGCCAGTGAAATGCCAAACATAAAGCTGTTTCAAGGAAGGATCTTTTAAAACATTCACAACAAGAAAAGACTCTAATACATTACTGTTACTTAATCCTGCTATATTCTTGTCCCCAATGCTGTTGGGAGATATCTGTGATTGCCTACGCTGCTCTGAAACAAAGTTGAGACCAGTAAGAATTTTTTTTTGATTGCCCTTCAGATATGTTACTGGAATGTGGTGGAGGTTTTCCAGAGCTGCTCGTGCACATATTTAGGCTTGAGCCCAAGCTGAGTGAGCTGTGGCCTGCTACTGCAGTATATGACATTTTCTTCAAAGACACTGTGTTCTGCTGCGTTTTTCTTGGTATCAAGCTCATACAGTGTGTACAGAGCCTCTTCCACGCCAGCGTTTGGGCTTCTGCTAACCCAAACTCTTGACCTTAAAGAATCTGTTTACTACCAACAAAAAACAACCATCTTATTTGAGAGAAGATGGATTGTAACGTTAGAGGTTAGATTTAATTTTTTCATTGCAATAGGAATAAGAATCATAAGTATATGTCTTCCCTCTGGATAAACTGTAAAGAGAATGGATACCGCAGTTCCTAAAGGCAGGTCTTTAAGCTACTCACCAGCAACTTCTCCGCAGCACTTGCAAAGAAATCAGATGCTTACTCAATGCAAAGAAAAAATAATTGTTGTCTGAACAAATAATGATAAGTTCTCCCATTCCCCCACTAATCTTTTTAGATTTTGATAAGTCGGATGATAGGAAGAGTCACGTCACATTCCCATGGGAAAAGGTTCATTGAATTTTTCTGAAATAGAACATTATTTTTCCACAGTAGATTTGCCACCTTACCTTGTGGTGGACTCTGCTAATTAGAATTCCTTAGAAAACTAAGCTTAATTTATAGGTAAACAATCATAATTGCTTACAGGATTTTGGCGAGGAACAGTTGGCTGACTCCAGGATGGATGTACAAAATACCCAAGTGCTTCTCTTTCAAACACAGGCATCTCTTACCTTGCCAATGTCTGGCACTGCTGTGCTGAATGAACCAGGCTACACAAAATTTAAGTTTTGTCCCCAAATAGATGAGACTTCATAAATATTTCAGCCAACTTTACTTGCTTTTTTCCGTATTTCTATCCAGAGTGCTTTTCTTCGGCATTTGAAGAAATGTCATCTGTTGCTTACACTTCATTTTGGAATGGGTACCTGCATACACAGGCCTCCAGAATTATTTTCTCTGAGTTTGGGGGTTTCTGCATCTCAGTTAAAGGTTCGTTTTTCGGCATTCGGGCTACAGCTGCTGTGTGCTTCCAGACCGTTCGGCAGGAAGCGGAGCAGTGGTCATCAGCTTCTGTGTTTATCAGAATTGATGCAGCATCCAGGGGAATGCACTTGAAAAATAAGATGGAATGTAGTAAAACCAACATTTAATCTAAAGGTTACTCCATTTATTTGGTTTGCGTGCTATCAGCTCTCAGAAGGCTGGTTCTCATCTCCTTCCTATTTGCATTTTGTTCAGCTGGAGAACTGTTCCTGAAATTTGGTTATGGAGGTTTTTCAGGCCCATCTTGATAAAATAAATGTTACTACTACTGGCAGTGACTAGTTCTGAAGAGGTGGTAAGGTAAGAGGAAGACAAATAAACCCACTTTATTATATTTTAAAGGGCTTACGTATAGATCCTTTAGACTGCAAACCACTTCAAAGATCAATAATGCAGTTTTTTCTTTTAATATGATAGGTTTGTCACATCTTTGTTTATCTATCCCTTTTAATTTTTGAAATTTTTAACACCACTGAAAGAATTAGTATAGTATGTATGCCAAGTGGTATCATAAAGAGTTGTATTTCTGAATTACTTTTCTAACTGTGCTGCTATAGCTTAATATATCAGAAGAAATGAAAGCACTCTCCATGATTCATCTTCAGCTCTGGGGTAAAATGATGGCTGTAAAGCAGCATATTCCTGCTCAGAACAGTTTGAGAATCTTTTACTGTAATCCCTTATCAAGCGTCTATTATCTGGGACCTGATGGTTTTTATCATGTGCTGCTAGTATTTAAGGAGCTACAACATACAAAGAATACTGCACCATCATCAAATTTTTCTCTGTGCACACTGTCACCTTCTGGACGAACAGCAATGGGTTAAATCAACTTCTTTTATTAGTATTACTATTATTTTTAAACATGGCTAATATTGTCAGGAGGCAGTCTACAGGTTGGTGGTTTGTTGGGGTTTTTTTTTCTTATTTTGTGGTGAGTTTTCTATTAATGTCTTTTCTCAACTCAGTTTACCTTTGCAGTGATTTTTCTTGTTTGAGCAAAGCAGGAGTCTTGTGCTGTGGAAGCACAGGAGGAATGCCGGGTGGTCTCAGCAGTAACACCGCTTCGCTTGCTTCCTTGACATTCCCCAAACTGTAAATGATGGAAATGCCTGCTCTGCAAACTCCTTCTTTCTTATGCCTCCCACGATAATTTCAATAGCAGTTTCCACCCTAAGGGCAAGAATACAGAGTCTTTTGGCTGCTGAGTGTGTGGACAGTAAGCAGCACTGACTTTTTCCGCTGACATTCTGTGCGTCATCAGGACCAGAAGATCTTGTGCTTGGATGGTCTGGAAATTACAGAAACTTGATGCAGTCCGTGTTTATTATTGAGGACTTGGATTCTACAGTCTCGCTTGTGATGTTTCTTCTCTTAAGTGGGGTCAAAATTTTTCAGAGTGGTGCTTTCAGTGGAAGACGGTTGTCATAGTTCCAAGGCAATGATGGTTTTGAAATGTCATGGCAAAGATGCTGAACCACTGGATCTAATCAGTGGGGAACCAATGGAGAACTTCTGACTTCAGCTTCTGTGCGGTTGACGGCTTTAGTGAGGAACTGGTATTTATTCAGTTAGTTTTGATACTTTCTCAATTAAAATGGCTTAGACACTGAAGATAGCTCTGCGAAATCCGTAGCACTGAGTGATTTTCTTGAATGACAGCAGCTGGTTTAGTGGAGAATCGCTCTTGGATGTATATGTATTTTGCAATGTGTGTGTCGTGGTTTAACGCCACCAAGCAACTAACACGATGCAGCTGCTCACCCCTTTCCCCCCCCCAGGTGGGATGGGGGAGAAAATCGGGGGGAAAAAAAATTAAAACTCGTGGGTTGAGATAAGAACGGTTTAATAGTACAGAAAAGAAGAAAGTAACTATAATGATAACAGTAATAAAATGACAACAGTAATAGTAAAAGGATTGGAATGTACAAATGGTGCACAGAGTAATTGCTCACCACCTGCCG
>JANZLQ010000079.1:79899860-79913218 GCA_026212715.1 Elanus axillaris | reverse complement strand
ACTGAACTCAAAACACAGCACTGTACCAGCTACTAGGAAGACACTTAACTCTATCCCAGCTGAAACCAGGACAGTGTGTCATAGCTGTTACTGCCAAACGTAATACCAAGGTTGAAGAAAATAGTTGATAATATAGTCAGAGATGATGCCGGGGCTAGAAGGAACTGGTGGATAAATTACGTTCCTATAACTGCGAGGTACTGTATGGAGGAAAGTTTGGGAGGTGTGAAGGGAAAATGTGAAGAAAACTGTTTGGTTTAAATTGCTGTTTGATCTTCTGTCTGTTTGCAACAGGCAATGTTTTTTCATCTTCATGATAGAAATAAGAGCCTCTATACTCCAGTTAAATGTCACATAGGATAAAAAGGGATAAGAACCCTTTCAAACAAGCATTAAAGATAGGATAAGAATTCTTAAATCTGGACTTAAGTACATACTAAAACACAAACATTAACATGTATGTTAGCAACTGTACCCTCCTGGAAAAAGTATTAAGATGTTCATCAGAAGTTATCTTTAATGAATATACTTTTAAGTCTAGAGGTTTTATTAAGCAGCACTTACATATTAAATGCAAAAATGTGAAACTTTATGTGTGTGTTATATAAGACCTGCCATGAAATTTAAAAAAAAAAAAAAATCAGGAAGTGTTGAAGTTTCAATTCATGTAGCAGTAATTACTGCATAACTCCTCCGAACAGTTTTGGTGGTGACATTTTACAGCTGAACTGCATGTGTAGTGCTGGAATCAGAAGCTTTTTCACTTGAGTAACATCTTTAAAGTCCTTGAACTGTACTCAAGGTAGACAGGTTCTGTTAATTAAAGCCTGTATCATGATGATCTATTTACCTTTGTATGGTGGAGTTGGGGTTGTGTATGGAACTTGTCCTTTCCTGTTCTACCAGTCAAACCAAACAAAATCTTCCCATACCTCTAGGGAATACTGCTTAGTTTCAAGCAGAAATGGAGAATTCTTCATTTCCTTTTAACAGCAGGAAGACTTCATTATTATTTCAGGCATGATTTGAGAAAAATAAGGATTCACAGTTTTAATTTTAATTTTCTTAGTATGAACATTGTCATTTTCCTAGCAGCAGTTGCTTCCCAGGTTTTGTGGGACCTTAGAAAATGACTGAGTTTAGTTCTACTAAATACTGTTTGCATTTTGTTGTCATGGTCGCATGTGGTTTGGAAATACTGTGTTCTTGCATGGACTGTGTTGGAGCCCCTAGCTGGTGAATATCGGGTATTTTGGAAACTGTGGTGGATCCCCTTATGCTGGAGCTTCTCGGTCAGCTTAGACCAGCCTCTGAAGCTTGACCTTGAGTAAACGCCTTCCACAGTCATTTACTTTTTCTAAGCCAGGTGGGGTGAAAAGCATTTTACTTGATTTGATTTGTCATTTTGTCATCTTTGAAATTACTGGAGAAGGAAACTTGTCAGCCCTTTGCTTTCCAGGGTGGAATTCAGCACTTGAATTAGATGGGAGGTTCCCAAGAATGGAGTTTGGAAAAGCCAGGATGCTGGGATGAAATGCCAGAGAGGAGGATGATCTAAAGTCCTGTCCTTTGGAACTGAACACCTTCTGCAGGTGTGCTACTGAATCCCAGTCTCAGAAAAATGCCAAAGTCTGCATTTCTCCTGCACTTAGGTGTCTCTCCATCCTTTTGCGTCCAGATGGCTGGTCGTTCTTTCCTTTTAAAGCATAGGAGCTCTACCTGCAGAGTACCTTACTAGTCGTAGCACCCCCCCGGGAAGCGAAACACCTTTAGGTCGTATCTCCGTAATAACCAGACTGTAGGTTCAGCAAGCGGAGTCAACATCTGTCCTTCCTACTGAAGTTTTGCCATGCTGCCAGCAGGGATCCTCTCTGAAAAGAGAGAATGTACTTCACTGTTCATTCAGTGAAGGAGTTACTCTGCTAGAACTGTTTGCCAGGTAATGCCTCATGCCACTATTAATATCACACAGGGATAGGCAGTACAAGAATTAAATAAACCAAAAGGTTTCCCAGTCCTCAGTAAACAGGTAAAGTGGGCACAGGGCTATGAGAGTGAAGCATCACCAAGAATCAGTAAAAGCACTGAGGGAATTTAGGCCAATGTGTAGAAATTTTTGATTGATTTGGGAGCCTGCCTTTGTAGGGATATAGAGGATAAGTTAAAGTGTTTCAATGTGAAGTGTTTTAGGATTGAAATTTGAAAGGTAGCAAGTGCATGGATGGAAGAAGAGATGAAGGTGGAGATGTGGCCAAGTGATGAGTTGTGGATTAGCTGTAGGTTGGCCAAATAATAAACACGGTACGGTGAAGTCGCATGAGAAGTACCAATAAAAGAATTGTACCTTCACTCTGATATATCCATGTCCTCAGAAACAGCTTTGTCTTTTCTTAATCAGTGGCTACTGAAGGCAAACCATGGGGCAAACAGGTCCTTGAAGGATCGAAGCAGTTGGGCTTGGTACTTTGGCAAGTGTTGTTGGGCTTGTTTTCCCTTGGAGCGGAGTGCTCCCAGGCTGGTTTCTCGGGGACAGGATATCACCATGGGATTTCCTCTAGTGTAGCCTTGTCGCAGGCTGTCCTGGAGGTTTGCGTCATGATACGGGCTGAAAGCGTTGTGTTTCTCTTGGGGAATGTTGCATTACCCCGTGGGCTGGCTTGACAAAATGGTGGGACATTGCTGAAACTCTGCTCTTTCAGCTTACTTGGTTATTTGGGAAGGCAGCAATAGTGAGTGTCAGGATGGTATTTTTATTTAGTACAGTGTCTGGCAACAAACTTTGCTCCCGGTGTGACAGCTCTACTTTCATTTCTAAGCAGTGCTTAGATGCTGGGTTAGTTTCTGAGGTTATATTCACCATAAGCCCTGCAATTTTTCACTTAATACTTACTTTCCCACAATTCAACATTACGGCCAAAAGTTATCTGGGTTTGACATAGAACAGCCAAAGAGTATATGCCAGTAAAATAGATGAAGATAAGATTTCTGTCACCAAAAGCTTGGCTTGGAAGTTCATTTGCACGTTAAATGTAAGAGCAGGTTTCTTGTGCGCTTCCTTCTTTCCCCTCTCCTCTTCCAGTCCTTTGGCAGAGCGAGTTTATTTTGTTGAAGGTTTTATTTTCTGCTGAAAATGCAGGAAATTCAGACAGCTTTCTTGGAAGCTCCCCAAAGCTAATACAAACAAGATACATATGCTTCTCTTAAAGTAACTAAAAATAAAGTAAATTATTTGAAACTATTTAACCGTAGAAATTCCCCTGTAAAGAGGAAAGGGAAGTTTACATCATTATAATTGTAGATGCTGTTAAATTGTGTTATCAAGGTGAAATTCCCTGGAGTGCCAATTTGTCTATTCCATACAAAAGAGTACATCACCCTGGAGTTTATAATAGCTGCTTTAGAGGCAGGCGAGGAAGAGCTAACTACTGAATGTCCAAAAACTTAATCATTTGAAGTATTCCTGGGCATGTATAAAGCTAGCTGAAAAAAAACGTAACAGAAAATGAACTGAGGCTGTCCCTTCATCTAGATTTTCTGTGGATGTGGCTGATGGATCTGGAACAGTTTACTGAATTTTTCCTCCTTGTTTCTCCCTGGTAAAAAGAAGAATGGCAGGAGCTGTCTGTTTGGGGTTAATTTGGCATTCTTAGTCTTTTTGATAAGTGTTACGTATATGGTACGTGCATCCTTTTGTTTTCCATTGTTGACAAAATGCCTTTAAAGTCATATCTGCGTCATGAAGGAAGTAGTTGTTTAGGATTACAAGTTTTTGTGTTTTAAGTTTGCAAATTATATTTTGGGGAGAATCTCACTGAAAATATTACACGTGAAGAATTGTAGTGAGGCATTGTGGGTAAGGGGTCGGAATGAAAAAAAAAGCCATAATTAAAGTTGCCTGTGCAACCTTCACCCTCGCCTTTCCTCTCTCTATTCCCTCATCCATATGGTAGCCTTCAGCCTCAGATGTGAGGATGAGTGGTCCCCACCGCACGGATGCAGCAACACAAACGTGACGCGGTGGTACGCAGAGCCCGTGCCTTCCTCTGACTCTTCCTCCACGCTACCTGGCTGGGAGAGGAGGATTGAACTTGCAAGGAGAGGCAAAGGGAGCAAATGACCTTGAGGGGGCAGTCAGAGCTAGCTGGGAAAGTGGGAAGTCAGAGGTGGGTTTGCTGCTTTGAGTTCTGGAGTTTTTAGGATGGAAACTATTAAAGCATCTTGAGCTAAAGCTCCTTTAAGTAGCTTCTTTACAGCTTTTGCATGGTGTATGCGCTCCTCGCTCCGCTGGAGAGAGGCCTGCAGTGCCGGTAATTGTGAACTAAAGCCACTGAGCTTCCACATAAAGAAACTTGCACTTTTGAAAATTCAGATGTCAAGGCATCCTATTACCTGCAGCAAGATACCACTCGCTAAAAGCCATTCATTGTCATAAGCAGTAAGTTCAGAATTGTGTTTGGACATGTTTCTTTGTCAGCCTGCATTTCCATCACGTATTTCTTTTGCTATTACAGGTGACATTTCCACTTTATTTCATCAACTTTCTTTGGATTAAGACTTTACTGCAGTGTGCCTTTCCTGGTTTGTTTTTTTTGCCCTATTTATATTGTACAGTTGTAGCATATTGCATTACCCATCCCTGCTCCGGTTTTGGTTTTTTTAGGCAGATAAGCTTCTTCCTGCTCAGATTGTGCTAACTGTATAACTGCCTTTTTGATAGCAGTCGTTGTCATGCCATTTCAACAGGCAGGAACCCCTAGCAGTTATTTAGCTGAAAGTATCAGTTGGCTGGAAAACTGAAGCGATGTGAATGCACGGTGAGAAGTGGGGAATTTTTTTAGTAGACAGCAGCGTCCTGGATGTATACGCATATTGTCATATGCTGCATAGCGTCATTCATGTGGATCTTGCCATGAAGGAAAAGTTGCTGTGTTAGATATCTCATTTTTAACAAAGTTGCAAAGTAGACCTGGTTAGGCTTACAATTGTTTGTTGCTTTGGATTGCAGATTACTATACATCCAGGTAAAAATGGGAGGAAAAAAAAAATTTTGCATTTGAGTGAATTTGAACTCTCAATGAATAAATATATAATCATATCATAATACATTGCGTGGATATGATATGGGATTTAAGTTTATGCAGTTGTGTCTTTAAAATCATAGAGTAGAATCACCGAAGGGTTTGGGTGGGAAGGGACCTCTAAAGGTCACCTCGTCCAACCCCCCTGCCACGAGCCGGGACATCTCCCACTCGATCAGGTTGCTCAGAGCCCCGTCCAACCTGACCTGGAACGTTCCCAGGGACGGGGCATCGACCACCTCTCTGGGCAACCTCCTCCAGTGTCTCGCCACCCTCATCCTAAAACATTTCTTCCTTCCATCTAGTCTGAATCTCTCCTCTTTTAGTTTAAAACCGTTCCCCCACATTCTATCACAACAGGCCCTACTAAAAAGCCTGTCCCCATCTTTCTTCTGAGCCCCCTTTAAGTATTGAAAGGCTAAATTTTTAGCCTAAAGAAAACTGTAATTATTTCATTCCTCACCCTGCAATCAAGACTTCAGTATTTCCTCGATTTCAGCTGTAATGTCACTGCAGGTAACTGGTGGCTGGCAACTGAACAGTTCATCCAGCTCAGGTTGCATGGCCCTGACGGGATGCTGTAGCTGAGTGTCCAGCAGATCTTTGCCATCTTTCTGGGTAAATGGTCAAAAATGCACAATGTCATTAAGACACCCATCACCATCCAGCTGGCATCCACGCTATGAAATACCGCAGTACCATGCCAAAATGGGGCAGCACTCAGCTCGCAGCCTGTCCCCAGGACCGAGGGTCAAATATGAGCCAGGCCCAAGCAAGGGGCTTCTCTGCAGCTCAGAGCCGAAGCAGGGACAGGAGTGCTCATACCAGGTGGTGACACGTCTCACGCGGCAGCCGAAGGATGGCTGGAGTGGGCTGCTGAGATTGCAGGCTGCAGTCACAGAGAAAATGGCTTCAGCGAGACTACCAGAAGTCTTAAAAAAAGTGTTCCTTTAAAATCAGTTCTCTGTTATTAGAAAAATTAAAATCAATTTAACATCAGATTAAATGGAAAGGATGAGCACTCAGAATGTTCTAATGTAGGAAACAGAAGATGGGTACCATAAATTAAGCAGGTTTTTGGTGGTGCTGAGATCTTGCATCCTCCACTAACAGTGATTCAACTGCTTTATTTTTTGGTGGGTAACCATGCCTGTAAGGAACCAAACTGTGAGCATCTGCCCAGGGTTTGGTTTTTAGGCTGCTTCACTTCTCTGATATTTTATAAGCCATACACCTTCAACTGATTTTACACATCAGTGTCCTTCCAGCAGTAAGTATTGAATTCTCTGGAAGCCTTTGCCCTGGAGGATGTCATGCTAATTATTAATTATATTGCAGTAAGGAAAGCAACAGTATTCCAGGATGGTCAGAGATGAGAACATCCAGCTCTGCCCGTAGTTTCATTAGGCTTTGCACATTTGTGTGTTCCTTGTTAGTGTTTATCAAACTCCAATTATTTTTTTCCAGATAATGTTCTCATTCTTGTGCTCGTCCTGTTTTCCTCTGCATCCTCTCAGCTTGTTTCCATTCTCTTTTCTCTGGCATTATCACTTGTTTGTTCCTTTTTCTTTTAACAAAGGAGACCCAGCCTACCCAGTACTGTACTTGGATCTCCTGTAGCTGTCGCTGCCTCGTTTGTTCCTTGTGCAACTAGAACACGACCGAGCATCTGGCTTTTTTGCGTTAAAAAAAAATCTTTGCAAAAAAACCTACCGCATGTAATTCCTATCCTGAGAAGGAACCGTGGGGTGTTTACCTAGGATTACCCGCAGTAATGTTAGTGTTGTGCCTGCATTCCCATCCCTTTTGCAGGCACAATTTCAGTCTCGGGAAGTTGGTACCAAGCTTTAGCTTCTGCATTTCTTTTAATGATGGGTGTAATTATTTCTATGGGCATAAACAAAAAAAAAAAAGGCAGGGGAGGACTGGTAGTCATCCATATCAACAGAGGGAGCTGAGCCCTGTTTTGTAAAGGAATACTGCAATAATTCTGAATGTGAATGCCACATTGAATTTGTCAATTGTAAGCAACGGGAAAATGCCATTACTTCTAACTTCTCTCTCGTTTAAATGTACTGTTCGATAGACTGACACTTGTCTACCTGTCCCCCCAAAATCCGTATCTGTCTTGTCTTTTCATATACCAGCTAATTCAGTTAAAAAAATAGTCTTACAGGGTTGCAGTGGATGATGTGGTAGTCCTTGTCTTGGCCATACACGTTCAGCGTTTCAGCTGTGTTCAGCTGGTCTGAAAGTTAATATGCAGGGTGACAGACTTCTCTTCAACTGCAAAATGTTTTTGTAACCTTATTTGTATCTGTTGTGACGCCATGTCTAGATGCAGAGGGGCCGTAGCTTGATACTGGTGATACAGAGCAACAAAAGCACACAGCGTTTTATCAGCTCTTACAGCATTTCTCCATTGTCTCATCCAAATGCTGTCCTTGGCTTTCTGCTTGTTTTTTCCTGTTTTGAAAACTTTTAAGCCTTTACAAATGCTTTAATTGCTAATTATAGGAGTGTACAGCTCTCCAGATAACATATATGCAATACTAGGATTCAGTCCCACTTCTGTGTCTTTTATGGAGCTTGTTCCTCTTATAAATGATTTTTTTTTGGTATTGTCAGTTATGGGTAAAAATCTTCACCGCAGCTCCTGGTTTTCTTCATTTGGGTCCCAGATTCTTCACCTGGAACAAAGTAGCTGAAAAACAGATGGCTGGTTCTATCCATCAGCCTCTAAAAACTTTAAATATGATTTCTGAGCAATAACCTCTGGAAACTTGTAATTGTTTGAAGCTGACCAATAGCAGAGTCTGCCTTTTCTTGAAATAACATGTCCGCAGATGGTTAGCAATGCTTTCTGTTTAAACTAGCTGTATGCCCAGGTTTTCAGGTGAACATATTTCATTAAAAAGCATTTAGTTTTTTAAAAGCAATTGTGTGACTTGTTACCTTTCTGGTAACTGGATAGATCTCGCTTGATCCTGAATCATAATGTTTCTGCAAAAGTAATGCAGTCTGTATTTTAGGATGGTGTCTCAGTCACCAGGTCATCCCGCTGCACTGGGGACAGAATTATGCCGATGCTCAGAGCTTTTTAAAAGCCACCATAATATACCATATTCTGAATTAAATCCAAGTTGATAGGCACATACCGCTCCACGGAGGAGTTAGCCAGGTCTGGATTTTTCTTCAGATTCTAGCTGAAGCAATTATTTCAGGTTTTGTCTAGTATTTTGCATTATACACATTTCATAGCATCTAACTGGGAGGCTATTTTATAGGAAATACAGACGGAGGAACCACCTGTGTTTTGAATGCAAGGATTGTTTCTGTCACAGAAGAATGCGATCCCATTGACAGACTTAGTAGCTGCGGTGATCAGCTTTGTAAGGGTTTCTGCCAACATTGTGAGCTACACTACAACGGTTATTCAGGTGTCTGAGACAAAGCTATTAAAAAAAAAAAAAGAGGAGGAGAGCCTCGCATTCGGAAAAAAAGATCTGTAGCTTCTACAGTCAGTCAGGCTTCATTGCTGAAGAAGAAAATTTCATTGTAGTGTGTGCACCAAATATTGTTCTTCAAACAAGAATTTCAAAAGGCTTTCATCCCTTAAATGTCCTTTGTACATGCAGAAGACAAGCGGTTGGGGTAAGCGAATTAGAGGGGTGCTCTGTGTTTCAGCAGCAGCGTGAGGATGGGCAGTCCCTTCTCCGCGGTCCTCAGCACTGTGGAAGAGATGAAGGAGCAGGTTAGAGGAATGATGCTGCCTTCTGCAGGGCCATATCGATGCTTGCAGGAAGAAACATGTCTTTGCTTCCCACTGAGAGTAGCCAGAACAAAGCGGTAGCGAAGAATTTTCCTCTTTATATGGGTCTAAGCAGGGTAATGACAAGTTCCCATATTCTCCTCTGCTTTAGTAAGAGCATATATCTGACAAGCGATGACTCCTACAACACTACCTTATAGTAGAAAATAACTCTGCTATGTACGGATTGACTGAGAGTCCAACAAAATGCTGTTGCAAATACAGCCTCATTGCAAAATATTTAAGTGCCTTATGATAACTCAGAAAATGACTGCTTTGTAGGCAGTTGGCAAAAGGAAATGCCAGTGGTTTCAGTGTTCATACTAAGCTGAAAAACTCAAGCTGGTTTGGTATGATTCACGTTCTTGCCAGACCTGTAAAGTCCCACAGTCCAACATTTGATGTGGTGGAGAGACCTAATGGTACAAACAAAGCAGATTTGCCTTTTTTACCCTATCCCAAGGGAGGACAGACAGCTCTCCGGTTTCAACAACCGTATCGAGCATATCCTGATGTGCAGCCCAAGGAGAGAAATCCAGAAGGCTAGCAGGGGGTTCACATGCCAGCTTGTTCAGCTTGGAATGTTTGAGTTTCCAAATCATCAGGAATGGTTTGTCAAAGGCAAGGTGAAAAGCTCTACAGGTTTATCTTGAGCATTAAGGCTTAGTGCACTACAAAAGGAGAGTTCTTTTTTCATTTATTACAAGTATTCTTCATTGCCAAAAAAATAAAAAAAAAGGCAAGGGGCAAAGTCTGGAGAATGGTGGCAAATGTTCAAGGTGGAATGTATTTTAGTCCCAGTCAGTCAGTTTTCCTTCTCCTGTCTTTGCTTTTCTCTTTCACCAGCCACTTTTTGTCTGATCTTTTTTTCTTTCTTCTTCTCCCTATCCCTTCTCCCCAAGCAGGGGCTCAACAGAAAATATAGTAAATTAAATGTATGCTGGAGTGCTTTTACTTAGCATAGGAAGGGTTGAGAAGACTTTAAGTTCACTTAACCCTTAGTGAAATTGGCTGATTACAATATATTAATGCTTTTTGGCATGAGAAGATGGCTTCTGTTGAGAGAATTGAGCTATGAGGCTGAATGCTAGAGTGCAATGCATTTCGGTTAAAATTTTGGTTATTACAGGAGAAAACAGATCTCTTTCCAGATACAGGCATGCCAGATTTGCTCACCATTGAGACGTTAACCACCTAATAGCTCCATTAGTAATAATTACCTGCGCGCTGTCTTTATTACCTAATATATTTTACAACGGAAAAGGGCACACTAACCTTTTATTCCTTTCTTAAAGGCGCAAGACCTGAATGTGATTGAGGAAGTAATCCGAATGATGCTGGAGATCATCAACTCCTGCCTGACAAATTCTCTTCATCACAACCCAAACTTGGTGTATGCGCTGCTTTACAAGCGGGATCTGTTTGAGCAGTTTCGAACTCACCCTTCCTTCCAGGATATAATGCAAAATATAGATCTGGTGAGTGATACATTATTTAAAGGATGCTTACACGTTGTTATTTGATCTCTTTATCCTTTTGAGAGGTAGATAAATATTCACCATTTCTATCAGTTTCTTTTAGAAAGTATTACAATGTTGTAATTTCTCTCCCCTGTTTTCTGGACCTCCACTGAGACTTATTCTGGTTAACCTCTTTAACTCGTCAGAGCCGGGGGGTTGGGATTTCGGATGCATCTGGTAAGGAATTCCCAACCTGTGGTGCATCTTTGACTCCCCCAAGGAAGGACAGCGTCAGCTTCTCTTAACTGCCCCTTGTTAGAAGTCAGTCTTTCGGGGGAGAAAAAGCAGATTTTTATCATCAACCAATCTTTTTCTTTTCTCTAACCCCCATCACCAGCCTATTAACGATTACAGGGAATTTTTTTAAAGTAGCTAAGAGCAGGCATTCAGCTGCCTTATTCCCTGGGCTGTGTTTGAACGTGTGTTGCTATCACCTGCAAAGTGTCTCTCCACTGCAATCCCTTTGGGTAAGGAAACATTTTAGAAGAAAACAAAAGGGAATAGCTGTGGATCAGAAGCTGTTACCAGGGTGGCTTTCCATGGAATATGACTTTGGAAAACAGTTAGTTGTTAATTCATTACTGCTGCATCTGATGGTGTCCTTCAGGTTCATATTGAGAACCCAAGTAATGATTCCTGTTAGAAAATAACAGGTTTTAAGTGCAAGAAATATTTCTCTGTCATCTAGTCACTATTTGCGGAGCTGAGCAATGCTTGAAGTCACGCTATGACCACTGGATGCTAAATACTGGAAGGGGAGGCTGAACAGGACGCTGAATTTCTTGCTGCAGTGAATAGCATATTTATTCGGTGTGAATAAAAATCTGCTGAGGTTCTGGCATGATCTGCTTTTATTTTAAAATATTACAGGAGATTGACAGATTACTGATGATCCATAAAGGAAAGTAATTTTATATGTCAAACTGAAATCCTGCTCTCTACCTATCCCCTCCTCTTCTCTTCTCACTTCATATTTTCTGGTCATGCAAGAGCTTGGAGAGCAGAGGCTTCAGAGCTCCAAACTCTCCCAACTTTTGGCAGCTGCAGACTACATCCAGCCTGATACTGCCTGGATGATTAGGACAAGATGTCTTCAAGTTGTGAAAAGAGAGGATATGTTGCAGTGAAGATAACGGTGTTCTTCATTCCCGACTGAGATAGGGACCTTTTCTGGTTACTTGTCCAGATCCAGGAAAACTAGTGGTGGCCAGATCCTTCCACATGACAGCCCTGTGCCTCCCACAGATAGCAGCACGTCCTTTCCCTTGTAACACTTAAATGTAGGTTTTCCTCAACAATTTAAACAATTCCTCCCCAAAACTATTTAATATTGGGTTACAGCATAATGCCAGTTACATTCAGAAACTATTTAAAGCTTTCCAAGGGAGCATGCTGAATTTTTAAATAGCTCCTTTGTTAGAGAAACGAGGATGTCAAAAAAAGATTTATGGGTTTTTTTCTAAATGTACCTGTCACCAGCTGGCAAGTGGTGAGAGCTGTCAGGCTTGCAGATCTGAATAAAAGATTAGATTCAGCCGACTCCTCTTCTACCCTGTCACGTCCTCCAGCTCATATACAGTATCGGCAGTGCTACCATTCCAGACAGAACCAGCCTTTGTTCTGGTTCTTGTTCTGACGAGCCAAATGTTTTCACTGGTCTTCCTATCCCTTAAAAAAATGGCAAAATGTGTTAGTTTTACTATACACGTAGGGGGAGCTTGTCTGGGACCACGTGGGCAGTATCTGAGAAGAACCAAAATGAGTTTCTGGCTCCCAAACTTTGCTCAGCTTTTCTCCGGAGGTGGGAGCTCCATCCTCAGAGCCACATGGGACATTGTGAATGTCTGAAATGTAGATGTCCTCAAAAAGGTGTCAGAAAATCGGGGGGGGGGGGATCTTTAAAGATTTGACTCAATAAATTCCTAAGCTGGATGGTTATTCAGAGGAGGATGGATCTGCCAACTTCCCATGTATCAGGGAGCTATGTTGGGTTTCAGGCTGCTGTGCTCGGTGTATTTTGGTGGCCCAAAGCATGTAAATCATAGGTATAAATGGTAAATGTTGCAGCTTTTGGTAATGGAAGGGTGGGGAAGGGAAGTTAGCTTTCTGAAGCCCCCAGAGCACATCTGCAGGGGCAGTGCTAGATCCTGACTCCCTCCGTTGGTACTTTCTGTGGTCATTACACAACAAAGTACGTTTGGATTATGTCCACCCACACGACAGTGGAAGCATGAGTGTAATTTTCATCATCAGGTGCCACTAGAAGTCCACGTGAGCAGAAGGTGCGTGTTATGCTCTGAGTCACTCCTGACATCCCTCTGTGCTTCAGCAAAATCCTCCTTACATTGGGTGTAAGATTCTCTAATCCTAATCAGTAGTCCAGATTTGTATTTCATAAAGAAGTGCTAACAGACAGGACAGTAATGTTCTGTATTGAAGAAATCTGACCAAAATACAGAATATGTGCAATCTGTAATGAGTTTTGGACACCAGAACAGTTGCCAGGTTGCCTTGTCAAGAATGTATAAAATGGATATGACATATCTTGACTTTAATACTTACTTTTTTTATTCCGTTGCACATAATGTTCTCATAAACCAAATAAGGAAGCATGGAAGAGTGAAAATGCTAAAAATTGGATGCAAAATTGGTTGAAAAGTGCGCTGAGAAGGTAGAAATGAGTAGTTAGTGGTGCAAATAAAAAGGCATCTGCTGCAGTCCTGTGTGGGTATGCAGAGGGAGAATAACCCAGAGACGTCCTCTAAGCCTACTCATGCTAGCAACATCTTAGCTGGATTACTCATAGAATCATAGAGTCATTTAGGTTGGAAATGATCTTTTAAGACCATCGAGTCCAACTGTTAACCCAACACTGCCAAGTCCACCACTAAACCATGTCCCTAAGCGCCACGTCTACGCATCCTTTAAATACCTCCAGGGACGGTGACT